>CAJQUN010000362.1:0-582428 GCA_907163345.1 Haberlea rhodopensis
TAAATAACTAGTGCATGCAAATTATAAACTAGTGTAAATAATGTGCAAATTATAACTGGTGCATATAATTTATAATTGGTGCATGCAAATTATAAATGATGCATGTAATTATAACTGGTGCATGCAAATTATAACTGGTGCATGTAATTATAATTGGTGCATGGAATTATAACTGGTGCGTGTAATTATAACAGGGTGCATGCAATTATAACTGGTGCATGCAAATTATGACTGGTGCATGTAATTATAACTGGTGCATGCAAAATCATAACTGGTGCATATAATTATAACTGGTGCATGTAAATTTTAACATGTGCATACAATTATGACTTGTTCATGTAAATTATAACTAGTGCATGCAAATTATAACTGGTGCATGTAATTATAACTGGTGCATGTAAATTATAAACTGGTGCAATAACTGGTACGTTCAAATTATAACTGGTGCATGTAATTATAACTGGTGCATGCAAATTATAACTGGTGCATGTAATTATAACTGGTGCATGTAAATTATAACTGGTTTATACAATTATAGTTGGTGCATGTAAATTATAACTGCTGCATGTATTAAATAACGAGTGCATGCAAATTATAACTGGTGCATGAAAATTATGACTGATGCATGTAATTATAACTGGTGCACATTACGCAAATCATAACTGGTGCATGTAATTATAACTGGTGCATATAAATTTTAACCTGTGCATACAATTATGACTGGTTCATGTAAATTAAATTATGCCCAAATTATAACTGTGATGCATGTAATTATAACTGGTGCATGTAAATTATAACTGGTGCAATAACTGGTACATGCAATTATAACTGGTGCATGTAATTATAACTGGTGCATGCAAATTATAACCGTGCATGTTATTATAAACTGGTGCATGTAAATTATAACTGGTTTATACAATTATAGTTGGTGCATGTAAATTATAACTGGTGTATGCAAATTAAACTGGTGCATGTAATTATTACTGGTGGCATGTAAATTATAATTTGTGCATACAAATTATAACTGGTGCATGTAATTATAATTGGTGAATGCAAATTATAACTAGTGCATGTATTTATAACTGGTGCATACAAATTATAATTGGTGCATGTAATTATAACTAATGCATACAAATTATAACCCGGTGCATGTCATTATAACTGGTGCATGTAAATTATAACTGGTGCATGTAATTATAACTGGTGCGTGTAATTTATAACTGTTGCATGTAATTATAACTGTTGCATGTAAATTATAACTTGTGCATGCAATTTATAACTGGTGCATGTAATTATAACCGGTGCATTGTAGGAACCCCATGCCCTTAATACGCTATTAGTATATTAAATCATGTATTAGTGCATACTACCATATAATTGGGGGAAACCACATGCAACCATGGCATAATACCGACAATAAAATTTCTTGCATTATCCCACACGATGTCCAATTTTCCCCAATACAAATCCACTTACATAGCATGCACACGATAATACACTAACATGTTCTCAATTCATTTTGCAATTCCTTTATTAATTGCATCCAACACATGAATGAAAGAAAAGACCATTGCCTTTTTATATACCCATATACAATATCGGGTATTAAATGAGTGAATATGTATTAAATGTATAAAGTACCCTAATCAATATCGGCACTGGTACCTCGATCCTGGAAGTACCTCCAATCCATAGCTCGATGTCAACTCTGGAGCTACCGGTGTACCTGTTCCACCTGCCCCAACAGAGACAGTCCCCACACGGGGTGAGCATACCAATACCACCATTCCAGTAATCACAATATCGCAGTTCATAATTTATAAAATGTAAAGCCATGAACTTTAAAGACACTCCTTGAATAGTATCATCCTGATAAAGGATCCCCTGTGTTGTTCATGTTCTCAAAATAACGAAACCATCAAATTCCCAAAAGCCATTTAATCATTTCATTGATTAACTAAATCCATTCACCAATTGCCGATTTCATAATTAAGTATGAATAAATCATTCAACTAATGATTACAGATAACACATGTATCTGTACCATGATTCCATAGTTCCATCATATCATATTTCATCGCTCCCTCAATAGCGACGACATTCCATACTCTCGCACGCTCAACACGGCGGCCTAATGTTTGCTCGCTCCATAGAGACAACATCTCAATTGTTGCTCGCTCCATAGCGGCACCATATAATTTGCAATACTTACCACTACATTATATCATGCATTTCACAATTGCAATAATATAAAAGACTATGCTCGTATGTCATACGTACCTTATAATTCCGTAGTCCGAATCAAACCTTGCTTTAGTCCCGTGACCCGATGAATTACGTGCTAAACACATTAAATAATTCAGAATTATTTATGAGCATGCAACCACGTTCACAATCCCCAAAATATCATCCATCCATGATGATTAACCATTTTAAAACCCCGGCGAAGCATGCATCGATTCCATAACAACACAATAATAGCCACAAAACAGAGCATCTCGATCGATCGCCAAATATGCTCGATCGATCGAGAGCTCCAGCAAAAATATGCCAGAAAATTTTCCTTGCTCGATCGATCGACCGACCATCTCGATTGATCGGCCACTTTGATCATCGATCGAGCGTATTGCTCATCGTCTTTCGATTTTGTAAAATCGCGCGAGTCGATCGAGCCACTATTGCAGATCGATCGGCGAGCACTGCAACAGCCCAGAAATGGCGTTTTCGAGTTTTAAACCCCCAAATAAACAAATCCAACACCCATTATACCAATATTCCTCAACCTAAACACCATAAAGATTTTGGGTTGGATTATTTAAGGAGCTTTATGGTGTTTAGAACCCCCAAATAAACAAATCCAACACCCATTATACCAATATTCTCAACCTAAACACCATAAATAATCCAACCCAAAATCTTTAAAAATTTTAAAACTCAATCCCAACCTTAACCTTAACCAAACAACACAAAATCATAATCATACGAAGATAAAGACGAGGGGAAGAAGGTTACCAACTTTTCTTCGAGAATTCCGACCCCCAAGTCGAGCCTCCAACGATTTCCTCCAATGGAGAAAAGAGGGGAATGAGGGGTTTTGGGCGTGTGAGAGAGAGAAGAGAGAGGAGAGAATGCCTGAACACCGAGTCCACTTGGTATATATAGTACCAATGCTCAAAAATCTCGAGTCCTCCACAAATACATCATGACTCATTAAAAAATCATATGTGTTCAATAATTACCTCTCAATCTCAATTTCCCATCACCAGCCCCAACACAAAGCACCCCAGACTCAGACCCCACCAAAACCCAATTCCAAGATTTAACACCATGATGAGAATATAATCTGGATCCTTGGACAACAACCCCAAATACCGTATTTAAAATCCTCAGGAGTCCCAACACCGCAATTAATTCATTACAACAATTAAAATGCGGATTAAGGATCATTACCACATCGGGATTTACACCATTAATTCCCGAGCATCACATGCATGCAAATTATAACGAGTGCATGTAATTATAAATGGTGCATGTAAATTATAACTGGTGCATGAAAATTATAACTGGTGCATGTAATTATAACTGGTGCATGTAAATTATAACTGGTGCAATGTTAATTATAACCGGTGCATGCAAATTATAACTGGTGCATGTAATTATAACTTGTGAATGCAAATTATAACTGGTGCATGTATTTATAACTGATGCATACAATTATAACTGGTGCATGTAATTATAAACTGGTGCATCAAATTATAACTGGTGCATGTAATTATAACTGGTGCATGTAAATTATAACTGGTGCATACAATTTTAACTAGTGCGTGCAATTATAACTGTTGCATGTAAATAATAACTGGTGCATGTAATTATAACTGGTGCATGTAAATTATAACTGGTGCATACAATCATAACTGGTGCATGCAAATTATAACTGGTGCATGTAATTATAACTGGTGCATATAAATTATAATTGATGCATGCAAATTATAACTGATGCATATAAATTATAATTGATGCATGCAAATTATAACGGGTGCATGTAATTATAACTGGTGCATGCAAATTATTATTACTGGTGCATGTAATTATAACTGGTGTAAAGGAAGAGAGATATGCAAAAAAGTAGAGAGAATGCAAAAAGTAAGAGTGAGAATCTGAAAATGATGAGCGAGAATGACAGAAGTATGAGAGAAAATCTAAAAGGGGGGAGAGTAATGCTAAAAGGAAGGGTACATTTGTCTTTTGGTCCTCTTTCTCTCCACACTTAAGTTTTCGAATTCCATCCATCTTTTAACACAAAATTCTCTTGCAATTGCTAATGCATGTTACATGCAATTGGTAATTTTAGAAACCCCAAGGCAAGGGTGTTAGTTAGGTGCTAGAATTTTTAATTTTGAAGCAAGTTTGGAGGAGTTCAAGCTAGGAAGGAGCCATGGTGGAAAATTTTGGTCTTCAAGGGTATGGACTTCTTCTTATTTATTTTTAGTGGGATTTATGGAATTTGGGTATAAAATTTAGGAAGAATCACAAATGTTGGTGTCTTTCTATTAAAACCCAGAATCTGCACAAATTTGATGTTGCATGCAGTAGATTGTTCTGTATTTTCGATTTCCTTAACATCTGAATATGACTTTGAGCCTCAAACAAACGTTGTATATATGTGTGCTCGTCCTGTGGTTAATATTTGAGACCCTTTGGACTTGAAATGAGTGAGATATACTCATTTTACTAAGAGACGCCAGATTCGACTTTGTATGTGTTGAAAATGCACATGCAGTGTAGAATTCTGAACTTTTGATAAACTTAATATTCGTTTTTTTATGTCTGTTTTCAAATGAAAATTGTAGGTCTTTGAATTCTATTAAATTTTTTAAAAAAATATGACTCAATTCAAACTTATTTCCAAGTAGTTATGAATTTTATACTTTAAGTGCAAAATCTATGTCCTGCATGTGGACGAAAATCGCAATGCAGTGTGTTATCCGAGTTCCTGAGAATTTTAGGCTAGAAATTACGGAAAATGTCCAGAAATAAGTATTTTTGTACTTTGAGTTGGCTGTCATTTTCCACTAGAATCACCCAATTTGAAGTTAAAATGAAAACGATATGGCGAATTTACTAAAACTGCTCGAGCTGGAAAACAGAATTTCAAAAGCTACGTTTTTAGTGTTTTTACTACCTTTAAATGGAGGAATTAGCTCAACGTCATTAGATAAGAAATTAAGTCCTTTGAGTTTTTGAACTTTGAGAACTAGATTTGGGTCATTTGGACATCATATGAATTTATTATGAATTTTGAACGAAAACTGGTCAGTCTGAATTTTGAAGGAAAATCAGTAGGAACCATCCTTAAAACTTGTTGTAGCTATTGTGTCTACTTAAGCACTTAGTGATATTTTTTAGTATATATGACCAGGTTAATAGAGTTCGGGGGTTGATCTGAGAAGTCTCAGTAGATTAGCTGGGTCGAGGTACGTAGAAATGAGTTTTATCATGACGTCTGACGAAGACGTGTAATGATGCTTTGTATGATTTTACATGTCATTAATTGAATATATGATTTAATTGTCACTATGAGATTCTTATGTGACTATATGACATGTTGACATACACTGTAGTACATGATATGTGAATTACATTATATGTATTGATTTCACATGAGATTGCATGATATATTGAGTTGCATATGTCATTTGATGCATAAATGATTCATGGGCATATCATATTGATCTATCATTTCTTTGATATCCATGATCATGACTGAGTTGATTCACTCTGAGTGTCGGGGACGACGAGCACGGTGATGACAGGCAGTATATGTAGCGACTGTAGTCACGCACGTGTCACCGGACCTAGACACGAGGGATGGATGAACACAACACTAGGATGAGTCTCGTAGCGCAATGTGCGTGTGTTGTCACCCTCTCCTCGAGCTGATATTATTTGATGATCCTTCCTTTGGACTCCGATTTTGGTATCCTTGATATTCGATTCCTTGTACCCATTCATACATCGCATTCATACATGGTATGCATTGCATGATACTTTGTCATTTGACATGATTTATTTATTTCTCGTACTGGGGTATTGACCCCCTTTGTGGGGGTTGTCATCTCTTTTGTTGTTTGGACATGACAGGCTTTACAGGAGGACATGGTGCCGATGCTTACAGTGACGCATCGAGAGATAACCGAGCTCCATGATGAGTGAGCTTAGGTTATGTATGGTTTCTTATTCGTAGTAATAGTATATGATTTTTAAACAAAATAAATTTACCGGGGTATGCCCCGTGTATGTTGTACTTGGGATATAATATTTTCGAGACTATGTGATAATGCTGGTTAATGTTTGCTTTACTATTTGCAAATGAAAGGCCTAACTGTAATTATATATATTTTTTGATATCAATATATATGTATCACTTAAAAGCGAAAAAGTTTTTAGGGCCATTTAACAAGACATTTGAAATTAATCTTCCGCTGTTTACGCAAATTAATCATTATGTGTTAATTAAACACCACATTAGGATCGGGCCCTCACATTATGGTATCAGAGCATATATCTGGGATATGCTCGAACTGGAGTTATGACACTGAGTCTAGTCACAAATAAAATTGTTTGTGCATGTAATTGATTACGTGTTTTTATATGCTCTTACCTGCTATGTTTACATGTTCGATAATGAGATTTTATACATGTAATGGATTATTAAGCAGTGATAATTAGAGGTCATATCTATGAGTATTTTAACATGTTGAGTTACATAGAATCTAGAGCATTTGAGAATTTTATCTGTTAGCACTGATAGTTGCTGATAGGATGTTGATGTAGAATAAGTGATGAGAACATCTCTGACTTGAGATTGTATATGATGTTTTGATTTTATGATGAACAGTTAGTGTTTGGACAGGTAGCAGCGATACAGACTTTAAGAGCCATCTATTGTACCTGTAGGCACTGTAAACTGTGAATTGAATTAACTTATTGCTATTGAAAAGTTTATCACTTTGGGACTTATCTTTGTGATTAGTGGGATGGCACTAGAACTAATTAAAACGTTTTGTGTTGATTGACATCGGGAATTTAAGTCTGAAAGACCAGGGTAATACGTATGAGTTTACGTCAAAACCTGTGCAAGCCGAGATGATGATTTAGAACTTGAGAATATTGGAATTAGTGATATTTCAATTGAAGAATCGAGTATAGCTGTTGTGAGAAACAACTATAATTGGTTTGAATGAGGACTTGGATATGGGGACTGTCGTAATTCAGTTCCAGTTTATATGTCCAAATTATGAATAAATACTACAAGATGAGCTCTTCCAGATGAGAGTATTTAGAGTAATGGTAGTGACGGATGACGATTTTTCCTCTTTCTGATATGGGAAAATGATGTTTACGAGAAGGCCATGTTGATTATATGGAAAATGATAATTGATTATCATGGATTTGAGAAATCGAAATATCTGCTTAATCTCAATAGCTATTCACTAGTGAAGAGATTAGATATCGACTGAAGAATAAGACACCAATGTGGTGCGAAGTAGTTAGAACTGGATTAAAGATTAATGAAGTGACTATCATTGGGATAATCCAAGTAGTCCTAGAAAAGTTTCAGAAGCATCACTCCAATTTATCCAGCTTTAGTAGTTCTAGAGGTACTATGAGATTGTAGAATACCAAATCTTTTCGAGGTCACTGTGGATGTAAATATCTACTGATCCACTTGAATAGAATAATAGGAACTGATATTGATGGTGGTCAGCCAGAGCATGTCGTTACGTGCTCAGGAACAGATGCAACCATAACAACAAATACCCTGAGTTAGGGGTAGATATCAGAGTGGCTATTCTTTTCGACCACTCAGTTCTAGCAGCAGTTAATTACCTGCATACTAGAGGTAATTACCTGATAGTTATTTTTGGTTTCCCAACAGACAAGAGAGTATACATTGACATAGGAAAATGTTAGAGATACTATAAGAGTAGTGATCACAGATACATGTTGTGATTTGATCACACTACACGAGTTTGATTTGAGATAAAAGTATTGTTTTCATACATTGCATCAAATGTGCATTGATAATGATGATTTGGAAAAATACACCAGCAGTGATAATTATACTATCCACACTTGTAATAGTTAACTGTAGCTTACAGTTTGATGATAGTATTTTGGATTTGAATTTAATGTTGTTGCCGAGATATGATTTTGATTGTATCGAGGGCATAGATACGCTGATAAGTTTCGAAATATAAGAAATGATTTTTTTTTATGGTGTAGTGAATTTTCAACCGTATTGTGGCTCCAAATGAAATGTTTATAGCCACGAATAGCAAGCTAAGATACTGATAGTATCAGCTATGAACGTATTGCGATTTGCGATACTTGGACAAAACACATCACATATGATGAGTCTCCTAGCGCAATGTGCGTGTGTTGTCACCCTCTGCTCGAGCTGACATTATTTGATGATACCTTCTTTTGGACCTCCGATTTTGGTATCTTGATATTCGATTACTTGTACCCATTCATACATCGCATTCATACATGGTATGCATTGCATGATACTTTGTCATTTGACATGATTTATTTATTTCTCGTACTGGGGTACTGACCCCCTTTGTGGGGGTTGTCATCTCTTTTGTTGTTCGGACATGACAGGCTTTACAGGAGGACATGGTGACGATGCTTACAGTGACGCATCGAGAGATAACCGAGCTCCATAATGAGCGAGATCAGGTTATGTATGGTTCCTTATTCCCAGTAATAGTATATGATTTTTAAACAAAATAAATTTACCGGGGTATGCCCCGTGTATGTTGTACTTAAGATATGATATTTTCGAGACTATGTGATAATGCTGGTTAATGTTTGCTTTACTATTTACAAATGAAAGGCCTAACTGGAATTATATATATATTTTGATATCAATATATATGTAATACTTAAAAGCGAATTTTTTTTAGGGCCATTTAACTAGACATTTGAAATAATCTTCCGCTGTTTACGCAAATTAATCATTATGTGTTAATTAAACACCACATTAGGATCGGGCCCTCACATGGCAACTCTAGAAATGTAAGCAACAGACCATTGTGGATTGTCCAAGAGAAATTTTTGAGCAGCAACATTTTTTTGGAAGTGCAAACCAGCTAGGGACAAGATCCAGTCTCTTGATTTTGCGTATTGTGTCCATCGAGTCGCATTCGAAAATAACGTATGAAGGTGAAGAGACTGAACACTAATCAGGGCAGAGATAAGAGCGTTAGCTTCCGCAGCCAGCACATTCGGAGCCCAAGTTTGGGAAGTTTCAGCTTGAACAACAGCTCCCAAATAATCTCGAAGAATCCAGGGAGCTACCGACTTACCTGCATAAAAGGAGAATTGGAGTTGAGCTTAACGCAACCATAGTTGGGGGGTGACCACTCTTGATTGGAATGTTCTTTGGGATCAGGAGAGGGGCTTGAGAGGAAAAATGGTCGGCCGTTTTAGAGTTAATTCTTTGAAGCAGGAGATGGATGTTCACATCGCTGTTGTGTTGGACCGAAGAGGGGGGGGGGGGGGGGGGGGGGGTTAATGAGGTTCTTTGGCTACTTTAGCGTTTTTAAAATGAATTTGCAAATAGTTGAGTTTGCGCTGCGGAAGACTTTCAAGTCAATTGAACAATAAATAATAAGAAGTAATAAATAAATGCGTAAAGTAAATAAAGCGATAAACGACACAAATATTTGTTATAGAAGTTCGGCGATGAATCGCCTACGTCTCCTCTTCCCGGCTAGAAAACGTCCAACCGAGGTTCCACTAGAACAACTGATCTTGGCCTTAAGGGCTCCAAGTTAGCCACAACACACTCTTCCCGAGTAACACACTCTTCACGAGTCTTTTTGGCCTTCAGGGCTCCAAGGATAGCCACACACACACTCTTCCCGAGTCACACACACTCTTCACGAGTCTTCTCGGCCTTAAGGGCTCCAAGGATAGCCACACCCTTGCACCAACTTCAATTGTTGATGTCTTATACAATTTTCAACTTGCGTCGGTGTTGGAGGACCTTACACTAAATCAAATAACATATTCACGGTGTAACAACATGAAGAATCAAAAGCTCTCACACAAGAAATAAATTACAAACTCCAATACAACGCAAATGTATGAAGTTTGCAATGCTAGAATGATTTTGATTGAACACAACTTTCTTGTAGTTTATACTCTTGTTTATTGTCTTCAAATTGATCCAAAACATCCATATTTATAGTCTAGAAGGCTCCCAAGGCTCCTACTAGCCGTTACAACACATAAGGCTTGAATCACTCCAAGATCGCATCGGCCATCGCCTCGGGCGATCTCCATCGCCACGCTCCAATGGTCGCAATCTTGCACAGATCACTTCGGGCGATGTGTTGATCGCCTCTGGCGATCGTCACCAAAAATCAATGACGTAGCTTTAAATGATCAGAAACTTTCATCGCCTCAAATGATCGTTCCATCGCCTCAAACGAACAATGCATCACCTCAGGCGTTCTCCTCATTGTCTCAGCCATTCCTCCCATGCGCGGAGTCCTTGGCGTCGTTTCAGTCGATGTGCAGCGTGTTGGCTTGAAAGGCTGCCATCGCCTGGGGCCATCCGCCCATGTCCTTGCAGATTTGATCTTCTTCAAACAATCCACTTTTCAACCATCTAACCCTGTATACTAAGTAGACACATTAGTATAACAAATGCAAGTTTTGTTGATCATCAAAACTCATAAATAATTCGGAGATAAATTAAACATTAAACTCAACAATGCGTTTAAGGCTCAACAATCTCCCCCTTTTTTATGATCACAAAACTTGGTAAACTTGTAAATGAAATATGCATGAAATATGAGTAAACACGACTCCCCCTTAACAAATGCATAGCACATAAAAGTTTTACCAAGCACAGCATAATACAACCCCCCCCCCCCCCCTCAAAACATGCATGTATTTGTTAGGAATCCGATTAAGCAATACGCAGCGGAAAATAAAAACTGGATTCCTACCATGGACCTATACAAAGTAATCATATCGAGATTGAATAGAATCATACCCTTGTAGCGTATTTGAAGCAGATTCCTCGTTGCAACACCACGAGTCACGAACAAAGATTAGCACCTTTGTCTCTACGGTATCCACACGATCAAATCGAAAAGGGTGTTGAAGAACAAGTTGCTAGACTTGATCTTCAACGAATCAAAAACCACACGGTTACAATAACCGGACAAGGGCGGCCGTGAAGATCAAGGCGGCGGTGGCCGAGAGCTTCGAACAAGTCGGCGGCCGGAAGGTTGTCACGTGAGAGTGAGGCGGCCGAGAGCCTTATTTTGGTGGCTACTAGGTTTCTTGGAAATTAACTCTTAATCCTCAAAACCCTTGTTAGTTTGTTATATATTAGATTTAATTAAAGGCTTTCAAAAAGCCTCATTGGCCCAAACCCAATATCTTAATTAAATCCATATATCTAATATTTGTAATTAAGACTCTTCTTAATTAATTAATTCATCCAATGAATTTTATCTCCCTTTATTGATTTAATCTTTTGTGCGACCCGATAGGATCTTGCAATGTTGGCAGTGACATAAAATCTAATTTTATGTCACAAGCAATGAGCGGTATCTAGCAACACATCAAGGCTACCAAAACTACAAGAATGTCATTGACTCGACATAACCTATGGACTGTGATAATACCAACCATGTAACTCAATCCGTTTATCCAATGTGTTTAGATTGAACACGAGTCATGGAATAGTCATACTCGTATATTCAATCTTTTATTTCTTGATCCCCAAGTAGAACTAGAATAAACGAATAAGCTCGATGTCACATATCGACTCATTCGAGCATGGCCATGCATTTTAGTATGTCATCTACATACAATACTAGGAACATAATTATGCTCCCACTGACCTTCTTGTAGACACAAGGTTCATCTACGTTTTTTATGAAACCAAACTCTTTGACTGCATCATCAAAACGACGATTCCAACTCCGAGAAGCTTGCTTCAATCCATAAATGGATCGTTGTAGCTTGCATATCTTTCCAGCATCCTTTGGATCAACAAAATCCTCAGGTTGTGTCATGTACACATCCTCAAGTAAATTTCCATTAAGGAAAGCTGTTTTGACATCCATCTGCCAGATTTCATAATCATGAAATGCAGCTATTGCTAGTAAGATCCTAATGGATTTAACCATGGCAACTGGTGAAAAAGTTTCATCATAGTCAATACCATGAATTTGTTTGAAACCTTTAGCAACCAGTCGACCTTTAAAGGTTTGTACATTACCATCCATGTCGGTCTTTTTCTTGAAAATCCATTTGCACCATATGGGTCTTACCCCTTCAGGCGGGTCAACCAAAGTCCATACTTGGTTTGCATACATGGATTCCATCTCAGATTGCATGGCCTCTTGCCATTTCTCAGAACCAGGGCCTATTATAGCTTCTTGATAAGATGACGGCTCATCCTCATCAATAAGTAGTAAGTCACCTTGTTGAGTCACAAGAAATCCATATCTCCGTGGCTCACGGTGTTCTCTTACAGACCTACGCTGGGCTTGTGTCTCTTGAGTAGGCATTTCATCAACAACAACTTGTGGTGTCTGCTCTTTTTCCATCTCAATATCATGTTCAATGTTTTCTTGTGGTTGAACTTCACTAAGTTCTATTTGTCTCCCACTGGTTCTTCTCGAAATAAATTCTCTTTATAGAAAGACACCAGTCCGAGCAACAACAACTTTGTTCTCGGTGGGATAATAGAAATAGTATCATTTCGTTTCCTTAGGATACCACACAAATAAACACTTATCAGATTTGGGTCCAAGTTTATTGGAGGCGTGACGTCTCACGTAAGCCTCATGTGATGCCCGGGAATTATTGGTACTAATCCCGGTGTGGTAATAATCCTTAATGGATTTTAACTGTGGCAATCGTGTATTAATTGTGGTTTTGGGACTCCCGGGGATTTTAAATCCTTGTTTTGGAGTCGTTGGATCCAAGGGATGAGATTGTATTCTCATCGTGGTGATAACCTTGGAATTTGGTTTTTGGTGGAATCTGGGGTCCGGAGTACTTTGTACTGGGGCTGGTAATGGAAGTTGAGATTGGGAGGTGATTTTTGAAAACATATGATTTTTAATGAGTCATGATGTATTTGTGAGGGGATTGGTATTTTGGAGTTTTGGTACTATATATACCAAGTAGACTTGATGTTCCGTCATTGGACGACTCTCTCTCTCTCCCCTCTCTCTCTATGCGCCCAAACCCTTCCCCCATTTCCCTCTTTTCTCCCTTGGAAGAGAAATTGTTGGTAGCTTGGCTCGGGGGCCAAATTTCTCGAAGATAATCAGGTATTCATCTTCCCCTCACCATTGTCTTCGATTTGGTAGTTTTTGGTTGAGGTTTTGGTTGGTTATGAAGTTTGGGGATTTTTTTGATAAAAATCCAAAGTTGTGTTTTTGGAGCTTTGAAAGGTTTTTAATGGTGTATTTAAGGTGTTGAAGGTGTATGGGGTGGTTTTGAGTTTTGGTGTGAAAAACACCAATAAAGCTCGAGTTTTACGAAAAATCGCAGGTCTGGAAATTTGTGGAAGATATACAGTGCGCCGATCGATCGCGACTTCGATCGATCGCGAGGCGTTTGGTGATCGATCGCCAAGACATGGCGATCGATCGCGAGCCATTTCTGCCCGGCAGTGAGGAGCGGCGATCGATCACGCGTAAATGGTGATCGATCGCGACTTGCTGAATAGTGATTTTTCACTATTTTTTTTTTAAACTTGGAATTTTGGTATCGAGGTTTAATTAGTCGATTTCCGGGGCAATGTCTACATTCCAATGAGAATGATATACTTTTAAAATGGATTGGTTGGAGCCAAAGTTTAATAAAAACGGAATTCTCGGTTGGGATTTTGGCTATCTTTTAAACTTAAAAATGAAATATTTTGGGTATTATGCATGCTTAGCCGGGGGGCTTTTATTTTTGATAATCGTCATGGATAGACGATAGGTTGGAAATTGTGGACGTGCTTGGGCACGTGATTGCATGCCTATGTTTAATTGAGAGTTGTTTGCATGTTAGCACTTAACTCATCGGGTCGTGGGACTCAGGCAAGGTTGGACTCGAACTACGGAATCATAAGGTACGTATGACGTACGAGCATAGCCTTTTATTATGATTGCAATTGCTGAGTGCATGGTACACTATATTGCAATAAATATATATGGAGATGCATGATGTATGGTATTAGCAATAAACGGTAATTGGAATGCATGGCTTATAGTAATTACTACAAGTGGATATATATACATTGAGAATCGTATGATGCCGCTTTTGAGCGATCAATGATTGGGATGTTGTCACCTTCGAGTGAACATCGGTTGGGACGCCACTGCTGTTGAGCATGCATGAGAATGAAATGCCGCTATTGTAGAGCGAGCAATAAAATAGGACTATGAGACCATAAGTGAAATATATGGAATACTTGTAATGCCTCGATTTGTTGTATACACGTGTGATATGATTATGGTGTAATTATATCACTTGGCGGTATGATAATGGGGGTTCGGGTGGAACCAAGAATGAATTAAAACATGTATGAAATGATATATGGCAAGGGCAAGGAATGAAACATGGTGTACAATGATTTAATAACATATCAAGTCATGAACTAGTAGACAATTGAGTATGCATGTGACTTTAATTTGAATTGGAGTTGTATTTGAATTTGAAGTTCATTTCATATACATGTTAGATAACATGTCATTAACTCCAAACAATATGATAACAAGTGGTTAGAGAAACTAATGACCTTATATCAAGGTGATTTAGGGAAGAGAATCACATAGTTCTCATTCTACACCTACTAAAATACTACACAAGCTCCTCTCCAATCCTTGGAGATTTTCTTGGTTGAAGCTTGGTTTTTCACTTGTGACTTGAGCTAGGAAGTTGGGTGAAGTGACATTGTACACTCTTGGTAAGGACTATATGCTTTAAGATTGATTTGTGTAGTGGTGTATGAATTATGTGAAATAAAATCCCAACTATGCAAGCTTAGGATCATATCATGTTTATATGCTATTAATGGGATTCTATGATGATAGAAACATGTTAATATGTTCCTAGAAATTGTAAGAAACATGTTGAAATGGTTCAATTTGGGTTATAGGAGAAGAACCATGGAGATAAGCTTGAAAATCGCCATGCTCTAAACTTTCTGGGCATCGGCGATCGATCGGTACGTGTATGGCGATCGATCGCCGAAGACAGCCAAATTTTAAGGCGGTGAAAATGTGTGGCGATCGATCGGTGAAATTGTCGCGATCGATCGCTACGAACAGAGCATTGTGGCGATCGATCGCCAAGTTGTAGCGATCGATCGCGAGGGGACATAATGTTATGGCGATCGATCTGTGTTGGTAGCGATCGATCGGTGATTGAGAAAAGTTGAAAAATGTTATATTTTTGTAGAATTTGATTTTAATGCCTATGATAACATGATATATTGTTGGCATTGTTGTAGCATCATCTCAGGGAACGGGACAACGAGGCACTTAGCCAGTGACGCCTAATTTATCTCGTTTGTGTCGCAGTACAGGTACGTGTTGACGTACGGAGTATAGATATTGTGTGATGATGTTATGATATTGATATCATATGAATTGTGTTGTGTTATTATCATATGATTGGTAGTATCATATGCCTGTATATTCATGGATATCATGTGTTAGAGATATACGCCTGGTATTGGGTATATGCTCGGTTATGTTACATAGAGATATATGCCTGGTTTGGATATATGCTCGGTTATGTGACTGAGAGATATACACCTGGTTTGGGTATATGCTCGGTTATGCTATATAGAGATATACGCCGGTTTTTGGGTATATGCTCTGGCTATTATCATTTGAGGACGGTACTATGATATGTGCTGCTAATATGAAGATGTAAGGTGGTTCCACTGACATATTGAGCTGAATAGGCATATCATTTTAGTCTCGTGATAATAGGGTACTTGTTGAGACATGTCATGACATGGTGCATTTGTGGATGCATGATACAGAACATTCACATTAGATGATTTATTGTGCTTTATCATTGTTATTGATATTGTGTTTTGATATCGCACTGAGATAGCTGTTTATCTATACTCACGTTTTGTGAATGTTTCTGTAGGATTGCATAGACGTGGGAATCGTGAGTCTTATTCCGCTGCGAGGTGAACCACTACATAAGAGTTGTACTGGCTTTGGTTGTTAATTTTACATGTAATGTATATGTAGAAAACAAAGTTAGTTGGTTTTTGTACTAGTGGTTTGGTACATCTGTAAAAACTTAACTAGTAAGATACTCTTAATCAGTGCATGTTATTACTTAATTCAGACTCACATATGTATGTTAACATGATACATAATTGATTAAGTAAAGAGGACCCCACATTAGTGGTATCAGAGTAGTGGTTCGAGAACGGGGTGAACATGGGTAGAGGAAGTGTTGTAGGGAGTTACCTAAACACTTTGAGAATGGTAATATCATGTTAGGATTTGGACTATGATGTGATTCTAACATGTTATATAATTATGAATGTTATTGTTAACCCTTGATCTACAGCTATGACAGACAGAGGGTATCATGAGGATGTTGGGGATGCCATGAGTGGCAATGCTAGTGTGAGGATGGCTCCTGTGCCACCACCACCGATTGAGCAAGGACCAGTGGAACAGGTACTGTTGCCTGGAGAATTGACTTTGTCGCAGTTTCTGAGTTATCAGCCACCCAGATTTGAGGGGACTGAATCAGGGGAACTGGCAGAGGAGTGGCTAGAACGCGTGGAACAAATATTTGTGTCAGCACCGTGTGCTAAGACTGCTTGGTTACGTTTAGCTGAATTCCAGTTAGCTAAGAAAGCTATGATGTGGTGGAAATCCACAGTACTTGAGTTGAGGGCCAAAGGACAGACAGTTAACTGGGATGTGTTTCGAACAAAGTTTTTGGAGCATTATTTCTCTGTTGCTGCAAGGCAGAGGAAAGAGGTTGAATTTACAAATTTGAGACAGGGATCAATGACAGTATCTGATTATGCTGTGCACTATTCTTCTTTGCTCCGGTATGTGCCACATATCGCTGTAAACACAAAATCAAAGATCAGACAATTTGTGAAAGGTTTGAGGCCTGAATTATTTGATAGGGTAATGTCCAATAACCCTACATCTTATGAAGAAGCGTTGACTAGAGCCGAGATGACTGAGATTGCAGTAGGAGTATATAAAGATGTTGGACAAGCCCAACCACCTACATCTGATAGTATGAGACCGAGAGGAGAACCATTTAAATCACCACGAGGTGGTGCATCTTCATCTCGGTTTAGTGGGAAACGTTTTGGATCACAAAAAGGGGGTGATCGAAAATCTAAGGGACAGTTCCAAGGTAGTAGTAGTGGCAGTGGTGTGCAATGCTTTAAATGTGGTGGACCACATTTGAAACGAGATTGTCCTCAATTCAATCCAGTAGTTTGTTTCCGTTGTGGGAGGCCAGGACATGTGATCCGTGATTGTACTCAAGTGGGTGGACAACAGAGGAGAGGACCCATTTCAGAGACTACAGTACAACAGAGACCACAGGGTGTACCACAGTTTGGTGGAGGACAGATGACAGGAACACCTCAGGCTCAGGTGTATGCACTGAACAGGGAGGAAGCAGAGGCAGCTCCTGATGATGTGATAGCGGGTAAGTGTACTTTGTTTACTTATCCTGCTTTACTGTTGATTGATACTGGTGCATCACATTCTTTTATTGCACAAGCATTTATTGATCGGTATCATATATGCTCGTCTCCACTGTTGATGCCTCTTTATGTTTCGACACCCATGGGAACTACTGTGATGACTTGTCAGAGTGTGTCTGATTGTGCTATTCAGTTTGAGACTGAGTTTGGGCTACAGGCTGATTTGATTGTGTTAGACATGTCAGATTTTGATTGCATCCTTGGAATTGATGTGTTGAGTAAATATCAGTCTGTTGTGGATTGTAGTCAGAAGATAGTGAGATTTCAGTCTGATACTGGAAATCAATGGTTCTTCTATGGCCAAGGATCGAGGGCAAAGATTCCTTTGATATCAGCAATCCGAATGTCGCGTTTGTTAGAACGTGGACATGCGGGTTATTTGATTTATGCCCTGGATATAATTGAACCGAAAAGAGAAAGGAAAGTGGAAGAGATATCAGTGGTTGCAGAATATGCGGATGTGTTTCCAGATGAGATACCTGGATTCCCACCGAGTCGAGAAGTGGAATTTGGTATTGATTTGATACCGGGTACTTCTGCAATTTCACGAGCTCCTTATCGGATGGCGCCAACTGAATTGAAAGAATTGAAAACTCAATTGCAAGATTTACTGGACAAGGGATACATACGTCCTAGTGTATCGCCTTGGGGTGCTCCAGTTTTATTTGTTAAGAAGAAGGATGGGACAATGCGATTATGTATTGACTATCGACAATTGAACAAGGTAACAATAAAGAATAAATATCCTCTTCCGCGTATTGATGATTTGTTTGATCAGTTGCAGGGATCAATGATTTATTCTAAGATTGATTTGAGGTCAGGATATCATCAAATACGTGTGAGAGAGGGTGATGTACAGAAGACAGCATTCAGAACTCGTTATGGACATTATGAGTTTTTAGTGATGCCATTTGGAGTGACAAATGCTCCAGCTGTCTTTATGAGTTTAATGAATCGGGTTTTCCAGGAATACCTTGATCGATTTGTCATTGTCTTTATCAATGATATACTGATCTATTCACGGAGTGATGCAGAACATGTTCAACATTTGCATATGGTATTGCAATTGTTGAGGACACATCAATTGTATGCCAAACTCAGTAAGTGTGAGTTTTGGTTGACTAGTGTCGGCTTTTTGGGACATGTAATATCAGAAGAAGGTATATCAGTTGATCCAAAGAAAGTGGAAGCAGTGTTGAATTGGTCAGCACCTACTTCTGTGCCAGAGATTCGTAGTTTCTTAGGTTTGGCTGGATATTATAGACGGTTTGTTGAAGGATTTTCAGCGATCGCCAAACCATTGACATATTTGACACAGAAGGGAGTATCATTTCAATGGTCAGAGGCTTGTGAGCGTAGTTTTCAGGAATTGAAACATCGATTGACTACAGCTCCAGTCTTGATCATTCCATCGGAGCATGACAGGTTTGCATTATATACTGATGCATCTTTACTTGGTTTAGGTTGTGTATTGATGCAGGACAAACATGTAGTGGCTTATGCATCACGACAGTTGAAGCCACATGAAATGCGATATCCAGTACATGATCTGGAATTGGCTGCCATTGTCTTTGCATTGAAGATATGGCGACATTATTTATATGGTACGTCGTTTATCATATATACAGATCATAAGAGTTTAAAATTTCTATTCACTCAAGCAGAGTTGAATATGAGACAAAGGAGATGGATGGATCTGTTGAAAGATTATGATTGTGAGATTGAATATCATCCAGGAAAGGCTAATCTTACAGCAGATGCTTTGAGTCGAAAGGTACATCATACGGCTGATGAGCTGATTCATTTATCCGCATTGATGACTTCTTGTTGTACTTCGGGTTATAATTTTGATGTGGAAATAGTGCCAGTACGGGTATCAACATTGTTGGTTGAACCCGACGTTTTTGAGAAAATCAGAACGGCACAAGTGACTGATGATGAAGTACAACAGTGGAAGGAAAGGATAAGTCAAGGACAAACATCTCACTTTGTACTTACAAGTGATGGAACTTTGAAATACAGAAACTGTTGGGTAGTACCTGCTTCATTGGGACTACGCCAAGAACTACTACAACATGCTCATTGTAGTAGATACAGTATACATCCTGGAGGGAAGAAAATGTATCATGATTTACGTACACAATTTTGGTGGAAACGTATGAAACAGGATGTATTGAGCTTTGTGAAACGATGTTTGATCTGTCAACAAGTGAAAGCGGAAAGACAGAGACCAGGAGGTGAATTACATAGTTTGGAAATTCCTCAGTTGAAATGGGAACATATCACGATGGATTTTGTGACTCATTTGCCACGGACGTCTTCTGGTTGTGATGCTATTTGGGTGATCGTTGATCGACTCACCAAAGTATCTCATTTCGTGCCATATTGTATGACCTTTACATATCTGAGAATGTCACAGTTGTACATTCAACATGTAGTGAGACTACATGGTATTCCAGTTTCCATTGTATCGGATAGGGATCCGAGATTTACTTCTCATTTCTGGGAAGGGTTACAGACAGCGTTGGGAACTGAAGTGCGGTTGAGTACAGCATATCATCCTCAGACAGATGGACAAACAGAGCGTACGATACAGACGCTTGAGGATATGTTGCGTGCCTGTGTATTAGAGTTTGATACTTATTGGCAAGAGTCGTTGCCATTAGTAGAATTTTCATATAACAATAGTTATCAATCTAGTATACAGATGACACCATTTGAGGCTTTGTATGGGCGACGATGTAGATCGCTATTGTATTGGGATGACGTGGATCAGTCTTCCTTACATGGACCGGATATGATTAATGAAATGGAAGAGAAAGTGAAGTTAATTCGATTAAAACTTAAAGCTGCTCAGGACAGACAGACTGCTTATGCCAATAAGCGACGTAGACCACTTGAATTTCAAGTTGGTGACCGTGTATTCTTAAAAATCTCACCTTTTAAAGGTGTCGTACGGTTTGGTAAGCGTGGAAAATTGTCTCCACGGTATGTTGGTCCGTATGAGGTATTGTAACGTATTGGTACGTTGGCACATCGCTTAGCACTACCACCGACCTTGAGTAGTATTCATGATGTTTTTCATGTTTCACTGTTGAGGAAGTATGAACCAGATCCGAGTCATGTATTACAGTTACCTGAGGTACAGTTGGATATAGATGTGTCGTATGAGGAACGACCGGTTATGATCTTGGATCGAGCTGAACGCAGGTTACGTAATAAAGTGATTCCTATGGTGAAAGTACAGTGGGACAGAAGGGGTGTCGAAGAGGCAACGTGGGAGACGGAGCAGCATATGATGCAACGGTATCCGGATTTGTTTTCTGGTATGATTTTACAGTTTTATGATACTGTTGGTACATACGTACTGTACTGTTGCATACATGATCATGTTTTCCTTTCTTCATGTAGTAGGATTGTTGCGTTGCATACCTATACATGCATGTTTGTATATGCAATTTCGAGGACGAAATTCAATGAGTAGGGGAGAATTGTAATGCCTCGATTTGTTGTATACACGTGTGATATGATTATGGTGTAATTATATCACTTGGCGGTATGATAATGGGGGTTCGGGTGGAACCAAGAATGAATTAAAACATGTATGAAATGATATATGGCAAGGGCAAGGAATGAAACATGGTGTACAATGATTTAATAACATATCAAGTCATGAACTAGTAGACAATTGAGTATGCATGTGACTTTAATTTGAATTGGTGTTGTATTTGAATTTGAAGTTCATTTTATATACATGTTAGATAACATGTCATTAACTCCAAACAATATGATAACAAGTGGTTAGAGAAACTAATGACCTTATATCAAGGTGATTTAGGGAAGAGAATCACATAGTTCTCATTCTACACCTACTAAAATACTACACAAGCTCCTCTCCAATCCTTGGAGATTTTCTTGGTTGAAGCTTGGTTTTTCACTTGTGACTTGAGCTAGGAAGTTGGGTGAAGTGACATTGTACACTCTTGGTAAGGACTATATGCTTTTAAGATTGATTTGTGTAGTGGTGTATGAATTATGTGAAATAAAATCCCAACTATGCAAGCTTAGGATCATATCATGTTTATATGCTATTAATGGGATTCTATGATGATAGAAACATGTTAATATGTTCCTAGAAATTGTAAGAAACATGTTGAAATGGTTCAATTTGAGTTATAGGAGAAGAACCATGGAGATAAGCTTGAAAATCGCCATGCTCTAAACTTTCTGGGCATCGGCGATCGATCGGTACGTGTATGGCGATCGATCGCCGAAGACAGCCAAATTTTAAGGCGGTGAAAATGTGTGGCAATCGATCGGTGAAATTGTCGCGATCGATCGCTATGAACAGAGCATTGTGGCGATCGATCGCCAAGTTGTAGCGATCGATCGCGATGGGACATAATGTTATGGCGATCGATCGGTGTTGGTAGCGATCGATCAGTGATTGAGAAAAGTTGAAAAATGTTATATTTTTGTAGAATTTGATTTTAATGCCTATGATAACATGATATATTGTTGGCATTGTTGTAGCATCATCTCAGGGAACGGGGCAACGAGGCACTTAGCCAGTGATGCCTAATTTATCTCGTTTGTGTCGCAGTACAGGTACGTATTGACGTACGGAGTATAGATATTGTGTGATGATGTTATGATATTGGTATCATATGAATTGTATTGTGTTATTATCATATGATTGGTAGTATCATATGCCTGTATATTCATGGATATCATGTGTTAGAGATATACGCCTGGTATTGGGTATATGCTCGGTTATGTTACATAGAGATATATGCCTGGTTTGGATATATGCTCGGTTATGTGACTGAGAGATATACGCCTGGTTTGGGTATATGCTCGGTTATGCTATATAGAGATATACGCCGGTTTTTGGGTATATGCTCTGGCTATTATCATTTGAGGACGGTACTATGATATGTGCTGCTAATATGAAGATGTGAGGTGGTTCCACTGACATATTGAGCTGAATAGGCATATCATTTTAGTCTCGTGATAATAGGGTACTTGTTGAGACATGTCATGACATGGTGCATTTGTGGATGCATGATACAGAACATTCACATTAGATGATTTATTGTGCTTTATCATTGTTATTGATATTGTGTTTTGATATCGCACTGAGATAGTTGTTTATCTATACTCACGTTTTGTGATTGTTTCTGTAGGATTGCATAGACGTGGGAATCGTGAGTCTTATTCCGCTGCGAGGTGAACCACTGCATAAGAGTTGTACTGGCTTAGGTTGTTAATTTTACATGTAATGTATATGTAGAAAACAAAGTTAGTTGGTTTTTGTACTAGTGGTTTGGTACATCTGTAACAACTGAACTAGTAAGATACTCTTAATCAGTGCATGTTATTACTTAATTTAGACTCACATATGTATGTTAACATGATACATAATGGATTAAGTAAAGAGGACCCCACAATACTTGTAATCATTGTTTAATGATTTGATATTATTGATTATGATATCGGTATGTGGCAAATGAATTTGTTAATCAATGTAATGATTAACTGGCATTTGGGAATTTGATGGTTTCAGTTATTTTGAGAACATGGATAGTGCAAGGAATCCCGGATGAGGATGATACCATCCAGGGAGCATCCTTTATATTTCATAGCATTTAAATTTTTGTAAATTATGAAGTGTGTTATTGTGATTATTGGATTTGGGATATTGGTATGCTCATCCTGTCTGGGGGCTGTCTCTGTTGGGGCAGGTTATTAGGTGCATCGATGGCTTGAGTTGAGCTCGAGCTATGGATTTGAGGTGCTTCCAGGATCGAGGTACCAGCGACGGTATTGAGCATGATATTTTATACATTAGATACACGCATACTTATTCGATGCTCGCATGTGAGCAGTATTATGTGCATATGGATTGTATAAAGAAGGCAAGGGCCTTTCTCTTTTCATTTATGTGCATGCAATTAATTATGAATTGCAAAATGAATTGAGAGCAAGTTAGTGTATGTACAAAGGTGCATGATTGTATGCACTAATGACAAGGGTTAATACACTAATAATGGGTTAAGGGCATGGGGGTCCTTACACCTCACAACCCAAATCTTCATAAAAGACATACTAGGATGCTTCTTAGTCCATATCTCATATGGTGTCTTTTCAACTGATTTAGATGGAACACGGTTCAGTATAAATATTGTTGTTTCTAAAGCATGTCCCCAAAAGGAAGTCGGAAGATCTGCATGACTCATCATTGATCGAACTATGTCCATCAAAGTTCGATTCCTCCTTTCGGATACACCATTCCAGTGTGGAGTATACAGAGGTGTGAGTTGTAGGACTATCCCACACTCCTTTAGATAGTCATGAAACTCTTGGCTTAGGTATTCTCCTCCTCGATCTGATCGGAGGATTTTGATACTTTTGTCAAGTTGGTTTTGTACTTCATTCTTGAAATCTTTGAACTTTTCAAAGGTTTCATGTTTATGTTTCATATCTACTGAAGTCATCAGTAAATGTAACGAAGTATTGAAAACCACCTCTAGCTTGTGTGCTTATTGGTCCACATACATCACTATGTATGAGACTCAATAAATCATTTGTCCTTTCAACATGTCCCTTGAAAGGGGCTTTAGTCATCTTGCCCATTAAACAAGATTCACATGTTTCATATGATTCAAAATCAAATGAATCTAATACTCCATCCTTATGAAGTTTTGATATACGATTCTTGTTTATATGGCCCAAGCGACAATGCCAGAGATAAGTTGGATTAGAATCATTATTCTTAATCCTTTTAGTATTTATGTTATAGACAGGCATATCAAGATTTAATACATAAAGACCATTAATCAATTGTGCACTAGCATAAAACATATCATTCAAATAAATGGAGCAACATTTGTCCTTTATAATAAATGAAAACCTAATCTTGTCCAAACAAGAAATTGAAATAATGTTTCTCGTAATAAAAGGCACAAAATAACAGTCTTTTAAATCCAATAATAAACCAGAAGGCAAAGTTAAAGAGTAATCTCCTATAGCTAATGCAGCAACTCTTGCTCCATTTCCCACTCGGAGATCAACCTCGCCTTTCGCCAACATCCTACTCCTTTTGAGATCCTGCACATTAACACAAATGTGAGAACCACATCCAGTATCTAATACCGATGATGAAGAAGTAGATAAATTGACTTCTATAACAAAAATACCTGAAGTGGAAGTCACACTTCCCTTCGTCTTCTTAAGATCTTCCAGATATAATTTGCAGTTCCTCTTCCAATGTTCGGTCTCACCACAATGGAAGCAGTTCCCTTCCTTAGCCACTCCTCCCTTTGGCTTAAGTGCAGAAGCATGAGGCTTAGATTTAACAAAGACTTTCTTGTTCTTCTTAAAGCCTTTTGCTTTAGCCTTTCCCTTGCTCTTATTCACAATAAGAACATTAGTGGGTTTAGACTTCTTTGTGTTTGCTTCATATGTTCTCAACATACCAAGCAACTGCGGTAGAGTCTTTTCGATTTCAATCATATTGTAATTCAAGACAAATTGACTGTAGCTATCAGGCAATGATTGCAAGATTACGTCAGTGGCCAACTCTTGGTCCAATGGAAAACCCAGCTTCTCAAGATTCTCAATATACCCAATCATCTTCAGTACATGAGTTCCAACAAGGCTTCCTTCTACCATTATGCACTGGAATAACGCTCTAGAGACATCATACCTCTCTTGTCTAGCTTGTTGTTGGTAGAGTTGCTTTAAGTGCTCGATCATATCAAACGCCTCCATTTCCTCATGTTGCTTCTGAAGCTCAGAGTTCATGGTGGCAAGCATAAGGCAACCAACATCAAGTGCGTCATTTTGATGCTTCTTGTAAGCATCCTTATCGGCTTTAGCGGCCGTCACGGGAGGTTCCTCAGCAGGTAAGGGTTCCTCTAGGACATATTGCTTTTTCTCTTGTTTAAGGACAATCCTCAAATTCCTATACCAGTCTAGGAAATTAGTCCCATTCACTTTGTCCTTCTCAAGGACCGATCGCAATGACAGTGTGCTAGTTACGTTGTTTGATGCCATGGATATCTACAATATAAATATGCAAAATAAGTTTATGATTTTAATCATTTAATAAGGTCTTATATTAAATGACACTCCCACTATTTTGTTTAAAATTATCAACCCTCGAAACCTTAGTGTGCCAAGATCCATATTTCACCTAATCCTGAGTTAGCTTTGGCTAATCACCCAAGACTCGGTTATTTAGGCAGACAACCCTTTGTCAATTACATCACATGTAATTCTTGGATGGTTGGACGAACAACACTTTGTTCAAATTCATCTAATGAATTATTATCCAACCCCATGCCTCTAGGTTCCAAATCCTATTGAGATAACCTAGTTAAGTCGGACCCAATTTAAAGTAAAATGTATCACTTTTATCCTTTCGCGCCTTACCAAGATTGTCACGGTGCTTTGCTTTGGCAAACCCACACATGTTCAATCGAAGTCTTGACGAGTGCTTTTAATTTTGGAAGGCATCTAAAACTTAAAATTATTAGAGGGATTTATTGATCTCATGATTTTATTGATAATTAAAAATATGTCTGGTACATATACGCATATGCATATCTACATATATGTATAACAATCATCAATATAAACATCATAAGATAAACATGCATCACATACATCAACTTAAATAAAACGTGACATGGTTATAGCCCATACTAAAGATTTTGTCAAGCCAATGAGAAATCCTAAAATGTCAACCTAATGTAACTTCTCTAAGCACCTCTTTGGCTCCCTTTTGTGAATGGCCTCCTCATCCCGGCACCTTGGTCCATTTTCATTGATCTCCATCAACAAAATAAACTATACTATATAACAATTACATGATATAGAGAATTCCTCGAGTTACATTCGAGGGGAACTTAGGGTAGGGATAACATTTAGGAAAAATAGAGAAGGCACGACACGCAGGCCGTATTAAATTACAAACATTCACAAAATCCTATCTAATAGGTCATAGGGCTATAACCATGCACCATTCTCAAACAACACATAAAACATGCTATAACAATTAATGAATTAAATTCTAAACATTTTAAAATTTTAATTCTAATTAAAAACTGTAAATCAAAGTTTGGAAAATTATCGTACGCTCGGGGCATCATATACCACGGAGACTCGGCGCGTCTCAAGCCATGGACTTGCTAACCCTAGCAAGCCAACGGTTGCAGCCATGTCACGACCAAAGGTTCGAAAAACCTTAGCCTAACACACTGCCCAACCATGCACGAGACTAGGGTTCGAAACCCTAGCCATGTGCGGTGGCGGCTTGGAGCTAATGGGGCTAAGGGTTCGAAACCATAGCCCATTTGCGTGCGGCGGCCGAGAGCCTATGGAGCAAAGGGTTCGAAACCCTAGCCCATGTGGTTGCAACCGCCACCTTGCATGAACCCGTGAACCCTAGCTAGGCGGTGCACGAGCCAAAATTGGCTTGTAAGCCATAGCTAGGCTATGGTCCGAACCATACACAAGTCAATGCTCGGTTTTGCGCATGAATTATCGTATACTCCAATCCGTCAATATATCACATATAATATTACGATGATTTCCACAAAATCGATCATCACATATCATATATGAGTTTATACAGTTTCAAAGCATGCAAAAGATTCAAAACCATGATTAAACAATTAATCACATATTTCCGATATGAGCTTTGTACACGGCTCTGATACCACTGTTAGGAATCCGATCAAGCAATACGCAGCGGAAAATAAAAACTGGATTCCTACCATGGACCTATGCAAAGTAATCATATCGAGATTGAATAGAATCATACCCTTGTAGCGTGTTTGAAGCAGATTCCTCGTTGCAACACCACGAGTCACGAACAAAGATTAGCACCTTTGTCTCTACGGTATCCACACGATCAAATTGAAAAGGGTGTTGAAGAACAAGTTGCTAGACTTGATCTTCAACGAATCAAAAACCACACGGTTACAATAACCGGACAAGGGCGGCCGTGAAGATCAAGGCTGCGGTGGCCGAGAGCTTCGAACAAGGCGGCGGCCGGAAGGTTGTCACGTGAGAGTGAGGCGGCCGAGAGCCTTATTTTGGTGGCTACTAGGTTTCTTGGAAATTAACTCTTAATCCTCAAAACCCTTGTTAGTTTGTTATATATTAGATTTAATAAAAGGCTTTCAAAAAGCCTCATTGACCCAAACCCAATATCTTAATTAAATCCATATATCTAATATTTGTAATTAAGACTCTTCTTAATTAATTAATTCATCCAATGAATTTTATCTCCCTTTATTGATTTAATCTTTTGTGCGACCCGATAGGATCTTGCAATGTTGGCAGTGACATAAAATCTAATTTTATGTCACAAGAAATGAGCGGTATCTAGCAACACATCAAGGCTACCCAAATTACAAGAATGTCAAACCTAAGGACTGTGATAATACCAACCATGTAACTCAATCCCTTTGTCCAATGTGTTTAGATTGAACACGAGTCATGGAATAGTAATACTCGTATATTCAATCTTTTATTTCTTGATCCCCAAGTAGAACTAGAATAAACGAATAAGCTCGATATCACATATCGACTCATTCGAGCATGGCCATGCATTTTAGTCTTACTTGATCAAGGGCCCAAACACTTCTCCTGTTATATAGGAGGGACAAGTTCTATCTTGATCACTCAACATTCCTCTACATAATTCGTGGTGTATCCAATGATTGTCTTTATAGTTTACCATGTTACAAGTAACGTTTGACAATATCAAGATACACGACTCCTTATGTTGGGATCTCTAGTGATCTGAAGTCGTAAGAATTACATACATTATTATCACTATGAGAACTGCTTATGACGTTCATATAACTATCCATGTAGCATTCTCATGGTGGGTCTGTCCAGTACATCGTTCTCTAACATGCACCCATGTGTTGATTTGATATCTCATATCCATGAATAATTCAACAATCAATACATACTAGCCTCAATGCATTATCATTATCCTTATTCATGATAAACTTAACTAGGGACAATCTTTAAGAATAATACAATATTATTCTAAGGACATTAACATTTATATATATATATATATATATATTCATATTACACAGATACTGGAATAATATGTATTAATGAATTGCCATTAGTAAAACCATAATACATTGTATGTCATAAATAATCATCTAATGAGTTGTCTTAGGGCATATCCCAACAGTATTAAGCTCCAAGTTTATCACAAAATTCTCCCCCTTTTTGTGATAATCAAAAAGCACAAAGTTCAAATAATCGTAGCATAAATATGTTGACACAAAGCCATAGTCTAACAATTAACACATGTTCCTCATCAAGCATGTAATAACCATAACAAGCATAATATTAAATCATTGAAAGGAAGACAAACATGTGTTTCGCTTTAAACAATAATGAATTCTAGATGTGCAACGTGTGCATATGTTCCATAAAAATTCAAGCATTCATGCTCAATAAACATTAAATTGCTCAATGCATCATCATAAACAATTGATAAGTTAGTAAGGCGCATGTGATAGAGCAAACACATTTACACAATAAAGATTTATGAAATTTTTAGGCCATATTTCTATGATCTAAAATAGAGCATCTGTAAGGCCCCAACACTTAAACTCGTCATTAGTTCATTTATGACGTCGTATGTGTATAAATTTTTCATTTTCTGTTCATTCTTTAAAACGAATCATTACTTGTTTCCCATAATTCCAAGACACAAACAAATGCTCAACATTATATGTTCATCTCTACCAACAAATAGACTCAGGGGTTTCACCCAATACCATCCCCATTATACCACTTTTGCATTGTGGTTTTTTATAAAAATTTGGGCAGAGTCTCCCATCAAACTGAGCTATCCGGAAATAAAAACACATCACATAATATAACTCCCGACCAGGGACACACGATACTAAACAGAATACGGAAACACAAGTAAATTCCCGGCCAGGGAAGACACCACACTAATAAGACAACAAAAGTGGGTTTCAACACCCTTATACAGTCCATATACAAATACAAGTGCTCACAGAAGAGCAACGAATAACGGATACACATCCGGATGCATAATTAGTATATATATACCAACCGCTCAACCTCGTATATCGGCTCAATCTCATACTATGCTTCTGGAAGCATCATCCAACAAGGTTCGAGCCTAGTACTCCAAAACAGCATCGTACCTGTTGTACCTGTTTCAACAGAAACAGCCCCCACACAGGGTGAGCACACTCCCACTCAATATTCAATCACAATTCAACATACAAAATCATAATGCAATAATTTAAATTATTCAAAACTCATAAAGTATACTCCCTGTACAATTCCGAATTTGTATGGCTTCCACACACTGTTCCTGTTTCAAACTTACGCACTTCATAATGTCAAGTTTAGTATTGTCACTGAAAATGTAATACTCAACAACACTTATGAATTCAATACAATGACAATATATTATTTATGCTCAAACATAAATAGTTCAACATCAATATGAACCTGGTTATCCCAATGTAACCCTGGTTATCCCACTATCTCATTATCGATATTTTCTCATATCGTTCATGCCCACGGCATCACTACTCAACAAGTAAAATTGGATCACGCACTACTACGTGTCCCCCATAACTCGTATATGAAACTCAATTAATAAAGTCAAACACTTACCTGAATCATCATATTCAAAATTGCATGTATACATGAATGTATAGATACTAGATATACCTGCTCGTACGTCACCACGTACCTTATAGTAGACAACATGAACAAGCTCTCAGCAACGTCCGAAGTCTCCTGTAGAGTCTATATCGAATATCAATTCAATATTAGCTCATAATCCGAGCAATGAACATCCATCAAATAGATCTTACTTTCATTTCTATATCACAAATCAATAACTCAATATTATGAATCAAATCATAATCAATACTTTGGATGCACTCATCCTCACATGAATCATGATATTACATTAGTAATGCAAAACCCCATCATCTCCCACCATCCGCTACATCACACACATGATGCGGGATACACACACCCATACGTGCAAGATCATACCCAACTCACATAGTACTTCACTAGACACACCAGTTCAACAGAGGGAAAGGAAATGCAAGGTGTATGTATAATAATATACAACTAGTGTCTAACTAAAACAATCCAATTAAGCCGATTAACATGTTCCACAATTATTCAAACCCACACCGAGGTGATTCAAACCAAGACACGAAAGAAGGGATCCATGAAGATACAAGATTCTACCCTTTTAAATCAATTCCCTTAATCCCTACATAAAGTCATTTATTGATTAAATTCAACTTTACCAATTTAAAGATGCATTGGTTCCATAATTCTTGATTTAGAACTCACTACTAAGGGTGGTAATTCAATAAAGTGACATAAGTCAACAATACATATCATGATACACATTCAAGCATTTACATCACCATAAACTCTATTTCATGTTAACACATACTAGCATGAATCTAGTCTTCACCTTTTAACAACAATGACACTAAATCACGACATTTAATCACCAATTCATTTTCAACAATTATCCGTTCAATAATGTGAGTTATGATTAAATCCCTACAATTAATAACATTTCCATGCTATCCAATTCCCAATTGTTCATACTCAATTTATCGTCACATAACCGCCTTAACCCATTACACTAATTAAAGTTAACCTTTTACATTAACAAAACATCATCCAACCACAAGGCACGACATATATAGAAGTCTTGAACCTATACCAATACATGTTGGAACACACATACACACCATCTTCATCCACAAACACGTGCTGGACACACACACACACGCAGAAACACACACACGCACACACACTGCTGCACACACTTGCACACACTCGAGCAACCCTACCAAAATGCTAGCAAAATTGAACCAATCTTCATCAAAAATTCGAGGGATTTCAGGTAAATAACGACTGAGGGACGGCGAGAAATACCCACAAAAAAATTGGAAGAAAATCGCCCTAAATCGGACGAAATCGCGATTTTCACAGCGGCGCTTCCTTGCAAGATCCGGACGCAATCCTCGACGAAACTTCGCGATATTGGTATGGAAAGAAGCGCCTGTGAGAGACGAAGGCGGTGGCGGTTCGGACGCACCGGAAGGAGCTCGGACGGCGGCGTACGCGGCAGTTTAGTGGCGAGGGGTCGAGCAGCAGCGAAGAGAAAAGGGTTTCGGGATTCTGTGCGTGTATTTACACATTTCTGTGTGTGTCCGAAAATGCCCCACATAACATATTTATTTTTTTGTATCCTTGCCCGGTTTTGTACATCGAAGTGTCACCGGTGCACTGATATATTATTTATAGACAACGATTGAGATTTATACACACCCGAAAAACCCAAAACTTAAATTCTTCATTTTAATTAATTTATCTCTAAAATATTATCGGAGTATATTTTACAATCTCAAAATATTTTAGGATCCGATTAATTTGCCAGTTGACCTTCACTTGGTCAATTCCACTTCTAATTAATTCGAAAATTAATTATCAATAAAATTCAAATCATATTTAGTCCAACAAATGATTAATAATAATATGGACATCACAGCATCTAAACAATTAAAGCATGCTTAATCACATTTAATTAATTTTCACATTGCATATTCAAATTTAACTCATGGCACATAATAAGATTTTTACCATAATGAGTTAAGCATAAATCATGCATTTAAACAAATATGCAACAAAGTTCATTATCATAATAAGATATCATTTAATTCAATCATATTGTGCAATAACCAAATATGAGCATTTAATCAAGTTATACCAATTTTAACAATCCAAAACTCAATTTGCAAAATTCAAGCATATAGGCATATAAGAGTGATTATACAAGAGTTCTAACATATGGAGAATATATAGTCACATGCTAAGGGGAAATGCAATTTACTATCAATAAATATTGAACTTCATTATTTATTGGTCACAATTAATTTGTGCCAATGAAATTTTATAATTGCTCTATGAAATACACAATAAAACAAATATAATTAGCTCCCCCTAAATATGATATCATAATAATATACTTGAAATTCAATTTCTCAAAGATCACCTTCAAATTAATTGAATTTCACCACATAATTATAACATTCAATTCAAGGAATATTAACCAAGTAAAAGAGCTAATTATGCTATTACGATGCTCAGAATGAATTTACCTTTGGATGATATGAGTGAGTTCATATCATCGGTCCTTTACCTCGCGCTTCCTCTATTGTGGTGCATTTGATGGTTTCCTCCCTTGAGGTACTAGTGCCTTCATCATCTCTCCCTTTGTTGTTCCTACAAAACAAGTTCATGATTGGAGGACCTTTGGTACACATTTGTTCTTTGGGTCCATGTTGGTTAGTAACAATGGGGGATTTAGGAATCCACTTCCACCTCTTGTTTGGTTGGTATTGATTTTTGGCAAATCTACATTTATTTCTAACATGACCAACCTTACAACAATAAGTGCAAGTAGGGGAATTATGCTTAGCTTTAGCCAACAAGCTTGTAAAAGTTTTAGATTTGCTTGAAAAGTCTAGTCCGGCTTTATCAACTCTATATCGTTGCAAGCAAGCAATTCTTCCAACTTTAAGCTACTTTACTAAACTTGCAAAAGGATTTTTTCAAAGAACTTAATTCATTTTTCAATGAATAATTTTCTTCATCTCTCTTGGCTAACTCAAGTTTGAGCAATGTAAGGACCCTAATCCTTAAATGCGGAACCAAGGCATAATAGAGCTAAATAAATAATCAGAGTGAGAAATAACGTGTTGAGTTTATGAGCTTAAGCATTACATGCCAAAAATAAGGACTTCCAAACATGGATTAATTACATTCCCCATCAAATGAATGTTTATCAACTAGTTTTACACTACTCCTAGAGTAGACACTAGGCAAAAATAATCCTGTCCTTCAATTCACAAAAGCATCCTCAAGCTCACTGTCTCAACCCGTCTAGCCCTTCTATCATGCCAAACGTGTACCAACAAGGACAACCCCCAAACATGAGCAATAATAATCATTCATATTCAACACAATATGAAGATAAAGCGTAAATGCATAATCATAATAAAACACTTCCTGTTTTCCCATGCATTTCAAACGCTTCCCGTTTAGTTGTCCCTGTACCATAACTCATGAGTATAATCAACAGATTATTTTTAATGGTCAAAACATGTCATGACATATACCAGCTCATCAATACCAAATACTGATCACCAATCCCTAGTCTGTCCATCACAATGTATTTTAATGCCCCTCGCTTATTTACATATAGGCGGCATAGGATAACCTCGCTTCAATGGACATGCGGGACTCCCACCCCTCGCCTCTCATTGAGCGGCAAATACCCTTTCCTCGCCCTATATGATAACCACGCTCAAATGTGACATGCGGCGCTCCCACCCCTCGCTTCACATTTAGCGGAACCAAAACAAATAGCGGCAAGCATTAAAATCATCAAGGGATGACCACGACTCATGGGATTTGCACCAATAATCATATGCATCTATAAACATCATGCATAACATGTATTTGCATCCACAATGCAATACCACATATATACTCGCATCCACAATGCATAAACAATGAGTATGAGTATATAAGATACATGTACCGTTGGGTGCCCGTACGTCCACTACGTACCTTTCCAAAAGTGGATTTGATATGGCTTCAGTTCCTTGGTTGCGTTGCTACCTGGGATGGTTCTACACAATCACACAACCCCATATTAGAAGCCAAATAATATCCAAATACCAAAAATTTGACAAAAGAAATCATTTTCCAAAAATCCACAGGCGGCGATCGATCGCTTCCCTGCGGCGATCGATCGCCTCAAAATTTTCACTGCGGCGATCGATCGCGCCAAACATGGCGATCGATCGCCTAGCCCTTGATTTGGCTACTGCCTCTCGGCGATCGGTCGCCTCATTTTAGGCGATCTTTCGCCTAACCCGCAAAAATGCTACTGTCCCTTGGCGATCGGTCGCCTCTTTTCAGGCGATCGATCGCCTCGCACAGACATGCGATTTTTTGCCATTTTTGCTCCCAAAAACCTTCCAATCCATACCAACACTTAACCCAACAAACCAACAACATCAAATGTAACATAAACCACCAAAATATACTTCAAAACAAGTATAAATCCAACATATAACCAAACCCACAACAACCCAACACAAACCCATTTCAAAACCCTTCAAAATCATACCAAACTTAGATAAAACACATCAAAATTAACCATGAGGTATCCATACCTCTTGGGGACCTCAAATCACCCAACAATCTCCACAAATCAAGTTTTTTGAAAGGTTCCTCTTCACCCCAAGGCTTGAGTTCGAAAATGGAAGGAAGAAGGTTTGTGGATTTGATTTTGGTAAAGTGAATGAATTGGTAAAGGTGTGGGGTTATAAGGGTTGGTTAATTAAAAATGCAATCCACAATTCATGGTGTATAAAACACCCCAACATGATATTTTCCAAAGCATTAAACCAAATGCACCGAAATATCAATTAAACACATGATTTCTAATTAATTGCTAACCAAGGCAAATAAATCATGCTTCCAACCATAATTCCCAACATGCCCAACATGCACCCTGAAATGCTATCCCGGGTCACTCTATCACGTGACTAAGCATTTCCACATAATAATTCCAACACATAATTAATTACCACCATAATTAATCATATAAACACAATTAATGCACCAAATTGCAATTAATCATTTCGGGGATATCACAATACTCCCCTACTTATAAGATTTCATCCTCGAAATCACATGCACTTACCCCAAAAGGAAACTAAACATAAACACATACCAGAGAATAGTTCCGGGTAGTGCTGCACCATATGCCGCTCCGTCTCCCACGTAGCCTCCTCGACACCCCTGCGATCCCACTGAACCTTGATCATAGGTATCACTTTGTTCCGAAGTCTACGGTCTGCTCGATCCAGAATTCTGACAGGCCGTTCCACATAAGACACATCGGATTCTAACTGAACTTTGGAAGGCTGTAAAACATGCGACGGATCCGGCTCATACTTCCGCAGCATCGATACATGAAACACATCATGTATACCAGATAAAGAAGGCGGCAAAGCCAGTCGGTAAGCTAAGGTGCCAATGCGCTGCAAAATCTCGTACGGTCCAACATACCTCGGAGACAGTTTCCCGCGCATCCCAAATCGCACAACGCCTCTGAAAGGCGAGATCTTTAAAAAGACCTTATCTCCCAACTGAAATTCCAACGGTCTCCGCCGTTTATTTGCATAAGCTGCCTGTCTGTCCTGGGCCGCTTTCATTTTCTGCCTTATCGTCTTTATCTTTTCTTCCATCTCCCGAATCAACTCCGGTCCTCCGACCGATTTGCGGTCCAAATCAACCCAACACAAGGGTGATCTACACCGTCTGCCATAAAGAGCTTCAAACGGAGCCATCTGAATACTCGCCTGGTAGCTATTGTTATAAGAAAACTCTACCAAAGGCACTGAATCCTGCCAAGAGGCAACGAACTCCAAAACACAAGCTCTCAGCATGTCCTCGAGCGTCTGGATAGTACGCTCGGTCTGGCCATCCGTCTGAGGATGATAACCAGTGCTCAATCTGACTTCAGTTCCCAAGGCTGACTGAAGGCCTTCCTAGAAATGAGATGTGAATCGCGGATCTCGATCTGACACTATGGAAACGGAGATCCCATGCAATCTCACCACATCTCTAATATACAACTGCGCCATCCTCAAAAAGGTGAAAGTCATGCTATAGGGGATAAAATGAGCTACCTTAGTCAATCGATCCACGATCACCCAAATAGCATCGAAGCCTGAAGCACTCCTCGGCAAATGAGTCACGAAGTCCATGGAAATGTGCTCCCACTTCCACTTCGGTATCTCCAAGCTTCTCAACTCGCCGCCAGGTCTCTGTCTCTCTGCCTTAACCTGCTGGCAGATCAAACACCTCTTTACAAAAGCGACGACATCAGATTTCATTCTCTTCCACCAAAACTGACCACGGAGATCTTTATACATCTTTTTCCCGCCTGGGTGGATGCTAAGTCTGCTACTATGAGCTCGCTCCAAGATCCCTCTACGCAACTCCGGCGTACTCGGAACCACCCAACGGTCACCCAATCTCAAAGACCCGTCATCGGCCACTCTGAATTTCATTGGCTGACCAAGATTTACTAAAGATAACCACCTCTGAACCTCATCGTCTGACCTCTGAGCTCTCCTGATGTTCTCATAAATATCTGGCTCAGCTAGCAAGGTCGATACATACACAGGTGATGTCTCAATGTCAAAATCATAGCCCAGATGGCAATAGGAGGTCATCATGGCTGACAAATGGATGACGTCCTCAGCAGAACTCCTCACTTTCCGGCTCAAAGCGTCTGCTGTCAAATTAGCTTTCCCGGGATGGTACTCTATCTCGCAATCATAGTCCTTGAGTAGGTCCATCCACCTCCTCTGCCTCATGTTCAGCTCCGCCTGAGTGAATAAAAACTTGAGGCTCTTGTGATCCGTGTAAATGGTAAACGAAGTACCATACAAGTAATGCCTCCAAATCTTCAGGGCGAAGATGATAGCCGCCAATTCCAAGTCATGGACGGGGTATCTCGTCTCATGCGGCTTCAACTGCCTCGATGCATAAGCTACCACATGCTTATCTTGCATCAGAACACACCCAAGGCCCTGAAGTGATGCGTCAGTATACAGAACAAATCTGGAGTTCTCCGTAGGGATCACTAACACTGGCGCCGTCGTCAACCGGTGCTTTAATTCTTGGAAGCTTTCCTCACAAGCTTCCGACCAAAAGAAAGGCACTCCCTTCTGAGTCAACTGCGTCAGCGGCTTGGCAATCTTCAAAAAGCCCTCGACAAAGCGTCGATAATACCCGGCCAATCCAAGGAAGATCCGAATTTCAGGCACAGAAGTGGGGGCAGCCCACTCCATCACAGCCTCAATCTTCTTGGGATCTACAGATATCCCGCTGCTCGATATGACATGCCCCAGAAACACTACACTGCTCAGCCAAAATTCACACTTACTGAGCTTAGCATACAACTGATGCTCTCTGAGAATCTGAAGCACTGTCCTCAAGTGTTTCACATGCTCTTCCTCACTCCGGGAGTAGATGAGAATGTTGTCAATAAACACAATGACGAACTGATCAAGATACGGCTGAAACACTCTGTTCATCAGACTCATAAAGACTGCTGGAGCATTCGTCACGCCGAACGGCATCACTAGGAACTCATAATGTCCATATCGGGTCCGGAATGCTGTCTTCTGCACATCTTCCTCTCTGACTCGAATCTGATGATACCCGGATCTCAAATCAATCTTGCTATACACCCTGGTACCTTGCAACTGATCAAACAGATCGTCGATCCTTGGAAGAGGATACTTGTTCTTCACTGTAGCCTTATTCAGTTGCCGGTAATCAATGCACAACCGCATCGAACCGTCCTTCTTCTTCACAAAGAGAACTAGTGCGCCCCATGGCGACACGCTCGGGCGTATATATCCCTTGTCAAGGAGATCTTGCAACTGTTCTTTCAACTCTCTCAACTCAGCCGGTGCCATCCTATAAGGTGCACGAGAGATAGCGGATGTCCCTGGCAACAACTCGATCTCAAACTCAACTTCCCTAGCCGGTGGGAATCCTGGGATCTCTTCTGGAAATACATCAGCCAACTCTGCTACCACTGGCACATCCTCAACTCTCAATTCTTTACTCTTCCCAGACGTGTCCACGGCATAAATGAGATAGCCCGTGTGGCCACGTTCCAACAACTGAGTCATCTTGATCGCTGAAATCAACAGAATCTTCGCACGGGAACCGTTGCCATAGAAGGTCCACTGACTGCCCAACTCAGGTCTGAACTTCACTGTCCTCTGCCGACAATCTACCACTGCCTGATATCTGTTCAGAACATCAATACCTAAGATGCAGTCGAAGTCTGACATACCCAGCACAATCAAGTCTGATCTCAATTCGTTGCCCTCAAAATAAATGAGGCAGTCTGCCATAAACTGATCAGCAACGACATTTCTTCCAGTGGGTGTCGAGACAAGAAGAGGCGTGGGTAAAGAAGACGTGCGCATATGGTGTCTTTCCACAAAACCCACCGATACAAAAGAGTGGGAGGCACCTGTATCGATCAAAATAAAAGCAGGGTACGTAAATAAATGACACGTACCGGCGATCACCTCCTCTGGGGCTGCCTGGGCCTGCTATCTGGTCAGTGCATACACCTGTCCCTGGGGCGGTCCCACTGTCTGACCTCCCGATGGTCGAGGCCCAAACTGCTGCCTCTGCTGCACTGTCCTATCCTCAAAGCTCGGCCGGTTGCCGTGAAACTCAGACTGTCCTCCCCGGGTGGGGCAATACCGAGCAATGTGGCCCATCTTGCCACAGATATAACAGGCAGGACACTTGCTTGAAGAATGTGGCCCTCCACAATTGTCGCACCTCGGCTCTCCCGGCCTATTCCCTTGTGAAGACCCTCGATTGGCCGACCAATTCTTCTTGTTATCCTGTTTCTGACCAAAGTACTTCTTTCCACCAAATCGCGAAGATGAAGAGGCACCACGAGGTTTAAATGGCTCTCCTCGGGGCCTCAAGTTATCATTAGTCTGCCTCTGTTGCGGTACTGGTGGTGGCATAGCACTAGAATAAGCTCCCACCCCAAGCTCGGCAAGCTCCGCCCTTGTGAGAGCATCATCAAAAGAAGTTGGGTTATTGGTGATAACCCGGTCATAGAGCTCTGGTCGCAACCCCTTCATAAAATTCCTCATCTTTGCGTGCCCATTGGTGGCAATGTGGGGAACGTACCTCAGCAACGAAGAGTACCGTGTGGCATAGTCTGCCACTGTCATGTTCCCCTGCTTCAAACTTGTAAATTCGTCCTCCTTAGTCTGTCTCGCCGCTGCGGAGAAGTACCGGTTCAGAAACCTAGTCCTGAAGAGTGTCCAATCAATCACAGCACCTAGTGCTCTTAGCTCCATCACCGTGCTCCTCCACCACATGAGAGGTTTCTTTGCTAACTGAAACTCCGCCAGCCTCAGCCAAGCTGTAACAGCACAAGGAGCCGATACAAAGATCTGTTCAAGTCTTTCCAGCCACTCTTCAGCCTCTTCTCCGGACTCTGTCCCCTCAAACCGGGGCGGATGGTAAGATAGAATTGCGTCAAACTGATCTCACCCGGTAGTAATAACTGAGCTACGGGTTCCATGCCTACGGCCGGTGGAGGTAGAGGGTTCACTTGTCCAACACTGGCGTTCACACTACCAACATCTCCAACCTCCTCATTAGCAGCCATGCTGTAACACAAATGTTAACAACAATTCCAAAGCAATATATATGTTATGCCGTTAGATAACAGGAATGAGAATAAGCACGTTAGTATAACAGGATATACATTAATATGCACCACATGCATAACCATGCTTCAAATGTAAGCACCTAGCCAATCATGCTAAGGCTACCCTTCACTCGTTCCCGGGTTCTCTAACCACTGCTCTGATACCACTAATGTAAGGACCCTAATCCTTAAATGCGGAACCAAGGCATAATAGAGCTAAATAAATAATCAGAGTGAGAAATAACGTGTTGAGTTTATGAGCTTAAGCATTACATGCCAAAAATAAGGACTTCCAAACATGGATTAATTACATTCCCCATCAAATGAATGTTATCAACTAGTTTTACACTACTCCTAGAGTAGACACTAGGCAAAAATAATCCTGTCCTTCAATTCACAAAAGCATCCTCAAGCTCACTGTCTCAACCCGTCTAGCCCTTCTATCATGCCAAACGTGTACCTACAAGGACAACCCCCAAACATGAGCAATAATAATCATTCATATTCAACACAATATGAAGATAAAACGTAAATGCATAATCATAATAAAACACTTCCTGTTTTCCCATGCATTTCAAACGCTTCCCGTTTAGTTGTCCCTGTACCATAACTCATGAGTATAATCAACATATTATTTTTAATGGTCAAAACATGTCATGACATATACCAGCTCATCAATACCAAATACTGATCACCAATCCCCAGTCTGTCCATCACAATGTATTTTAATGCCCCTCGCTTATTTACATATAGGCGGCATAGGATAACCTCGCTTCAATGGACATGCGGGACTCCCACCCCTCGCCTCTCATTGAGCGGCAAATACCCTTTCCTCGCCCTATATGATAACCACGCTCAAATGTGACATGCGGCGCTCCCACCCCTCGCTTCACATTTAGCGGAACCAAAACAAATAGCGGCAAGCATTAAAATCATCAAGTGATGACCACGACTCATGGGATGTGCATCAATAATCATATGCATCTATAAACATCATGCATAACATGTATTTGCATCCACAATGCAATACCACATATATACTCGCATCCACAATGCATAAACAATGAGTATATAAGATACATATACCGTTGGGTGCCCGTACGTCCACTACGTACCTTTCCAAAAGTGGATTTGAATGGCTTCAGTTCCTTGGTTGCGTTGCTACCTGGGATGGTTCTACACAATCACACAACCCCATATTAGAAGCCAACTAATATCCAAATACCAAAAATTTGACAAAAGAAATCATTTTCCAAAAATCCACAGGCGGCGATCGATCGCTTCCCTCAGGCGATCGGTCGCCTCAAAATTTTCACTGCGGCGATCGATCGCGCCAAACATGGCGATCGATCGCCTAGCCCTTGATTTGGCTACTGCCTCTCGGCGATCGGTCGCCTCATTTTAGGCGATCTTTCGCCTAACCCGCAAAAATGCTACTGTCCCTTGGCGATCGGTCGCCTCTTTTCAGGCGATCGATCGCCTCGCACAGACATGCGATTTTTTGCCATTTTTGCTCCCAAAAACCTTCCAATCCATACCAACACTTAACCCAACAAACCAACAACATCAAATGTAACATAAACCACCAAAATATACTTCAAAACAAGTATAAATCCAACATATAACCAAACCCACAACAACCCAACACAAACCCATTTCAAAACCCTTCAAAATCATACCAAACTTAGATAAAACACATCAAAATTAACCATGAGGTATCCATACCTCTTGGGGACCTCAAATCACCCAACAATCTCCACAAATCAAGATTTTTGAAAGGTTCCTCTTCACCCCAAGGCTTGAGTTCGAAAATGGAAGGAAGAAGGGTTTGTGGATTTGATTTTGGTAAAGTGAATGAATCGGTAAAGGTGTGGGGTTATAAGGGTTGGTTAATTAAAAATGCAATCCACAATTCATGGTGTATAAAACACCCATGCTTCCAACCATAATTCCCAACATGCCCAACATGCACCCTGAAATGCTATCCCGGGTCACTCTATCACGTGACTAAGCATTTCCACATAATAATTCCAACACATAATTAATTACCACCATAATTAATCATATAAACACAATTAATGCACCAAATTGCAATTAATCATTTCGGGGATATCACAAGCAATTTGTTACTCATCTTGGTTTTGCCAAGAACATCAATAAGCTCATTATAGGAATCTAATAACCCATCAAAGGATGGTACCTCATCGTCGCTTTCCTCTTCTTCGTCATTTGCGTCATCTTTGGCCATGAGACAAAGGTTTGTTGCTTCTTCTTCATCGGAGTCACTATCACTCCATGTGGCCATTAAACCTTTATTCTTCCCCTTATCATCATTCTTCTTCCTAGGACGTTCATTAGCATAATGACCTTTATATTAACAATTATAACATGTTACCTCTTGTTTGGAATCATGTTTGGTGGCACCGGAGGTCTTTGGCTTGTATTTGTTGTAAAATTTCTTGAACTTTCTTGTGAACAAGATCATCTCTTCATCATATTCATCATCGGATTGTTCTTTCCTCCTGACCAAGGCTATCCCCTTTCTTATGGATCTATCTTCCTCCTTTAATCCCTTCCGGGTTGACACTTCAAGCTCATGAGTCACTAAGGTTCAATGGAATTCATCAAGATCATATGACGCACTATCTCCTTTGTTGGATTCAATGATAGCCGTCCTCTTGGCATCCCATTCTTTTGGTAAAGCTCTAAGGGCTCTTCTCCATATTTGCTTTGGAGGATACTTTTCTCCAAGTTGGGCAAGCTCATTGACGATTTGAGTGAGCCTTCTAAACATTGAGTCAACATTTTCTTCGAACTCCATCTCAAATGTTTCGTACTTGAGTTGTAGAAGATCTATCTTTGTCTCCTTTACTTGATTGGTTCCCTCATGACAAATTTGAAGTTTGTCCCAAATCTCCTTGGCGGTTGAGCACATCAAAATCCGGTTGTACTTCATATCTAAAGCACAATGCAAAATATTAATAGCTTTAGCATTCTGAGAAATTAAGATCATATCCACCCTTGTAAAAGCGTCCATTTCTTTGGGAACATTCCTTCCCTCAACTTCCTTCAAAGGAATATGTGGACCTTTTACAATAATCTTCCATAGGTCATAATCTACGGATTGAATATATAGAGAAATTCTATTTTTCCAATAGCCGTAGTTATCTCCTGTGAAGAGCGGCGGTCGATTGGACGATTGACCTTGAGCAAACCCACTTGCTAGATTAGCCATAAAAACTTTGGTTTAAAAATTAAAACCAAGTGGCTCTGATACCGTTTGTTGAAACCGAAGAGGGGGGGGGGGTGAATGAGGTTCCTTGGCTACTTTAGCGTTTTAAAATGAATTTGCAAATAGTCAAGTTTGCGCTGCGGAAGACTTCAAGTCAATTGAACAATAAATAATAAGAAGTAATAAATAAATGCGTAAAGTAAATAAAGCGATAAACGACACAAATATTTGTTATAGAAGTTCGGCGATGAATCACCTACGTCTCCTTTTCCCGGCTAGAAAACGTCCAACCGAGGTTCCACTAGAACAACTTTGATCTTGGCCTTAAGGGCTCCAAGTTAGCCACAACACACTCTTCCCGAGTAACACATTCTTCACGAGTCTTCTTGGACTTAAGGGCTCCAAGGATAGCCATACACAAACTCTTCCCGAGTCACACACACTCTTCACGAGTCTTCTTGGCCTTAAGGGCTCCAAGGATAGCCACACCCTTGCACCAACTTCACTTGTTGATGTCTTATACAATTTCCAACTTACGTCGGTGTTGGAGGACCTTACAATAAATCATATAACACCTTCACTGCGTAAACACAAGAAATAAATTACAAACTCCAATACAACACAAATGTATGAAGTTTGCAATGCTAGAATGATTTTGATTGAACACAACTTTCTTGTAGTTTGTACTCTTGTTTATTGTCTTCAAATTGATCCAAAACATCCATATTTATAGTCTAGAAGGCTCCCAAGGCTCCTACTAGCCGTTACAACACATAAGGCTTGAACCACTCCAAGATCGCATCGGCCATCGCCTCGGGCGATCTCCATCGCCACGCTCCAACGGTCGTAATCTTGCACAGATTGCCTCAGGCGATGTGTTGATCGACTCAGGCAATCGTCACCAAAAATCAATGACGTAGCTTTAAATGATCAGAAACTTTCATTGCCTCAAAGGATCGTTCCATCGCCTCAAACGAACAATGCATCACCTTGCGTTCTCCTCATTGCCTCAGGCGTTCCTCCCATGCACGGAGTCCTCGACGTCGCTTCAGTCGATGTGCAGCGCGTTGGCTTGAAAGGCTGCCATCGCCTGGGGCAATGGTCACCATCGCCTGGGGCGATCCGCCCTTGTCCTTGCAGATTTGATCTTCTTCAAACAATCCACTTTTCAACCATCTAACCATGTATACTAAGTAGACACATTAGTATAACAAATGCAAGTTTTGTTGATCATCAAAACTCATAAATAATTCGAAGATAAATTAAGCATGAAACTCAACAATAAGGCTCAACATGTTGTTTGCACGAATCTCATTCCAAAGGGCCCAAATATCCTCCATTGCGCAGACCGAGAAGAAATAAATTTCAAGAGAATTGTAACCATCCAAAGGTGTTCGATCGCCAATAATAAGGAGATCAAGCCAGTCCGAGAAAGGTTTATCAGTATAGCAATTTATCTTAAAGTTCAATATGGAGAGATAGCGAATTTTTTGGGCAATAGGCACTGGAGAAACAAGTGTTCAATGAATTCATCGTAATGACCGCATAGGAGGCAGCAATGATCCGCAATGTAGATGATCTTGCCTATACGGGAATTAGTAGGGAGAGCATTTGCGGTAAGTTTCTACAAGAACAACTTACGTCTTTCTTGAATCTTAAATTTCCAGATGGCCCCTTTCCTAGTATTCCCCAAAACGTCCGAGGTGACGAACCTCTGAGCCTGATCTGTTAAGTATGTTGTTTTGGTAGAAAGGACTCTTTTACATGAGGGAGTCCAGACCAAAACATTATGTTCTTCAGAAGGAAGAATAGGAACACAGAGGATTGCATTGCAAACCTCAGTATCAAAGAAGATCTCAATACATTGAGGGTATTGTCTAAAGGCTGGGATCGAAAAAATCCAGTTAGTAGGGGAAATTTGAATGTAATGATTAAACCGTGATTGGAAAAAAAGTTCAAAATGCACCGCATATAATGGTGTGATGTTAATTTAACAAAAACTCTCAGCACATGATTAGAATCATTATTCTTTTATTATTTATGATACAATTGTCTATTACTCGTTTCGTATTTAACCTAAAATAACCAGTACAAACCTAATTTCATTAGATTTTGAAACATCCCAAGTACAATTTTGACACAATTTTACCCAATTCCTGAAATGGAAGATCCACATTTCCTATGGCACAAAAGACTTGAACTTTAGGGTTCAGATATTGTTTCAAATTTAAGTCTATAAAATTTCAAAAAGTACCAATCACAATTTCCAGTTCCACTCTATTAATATAATGAAAAAACTAGAATATTAAATGTAAGTATTCTACTATATTCAATCAGATATAACTTCCATTAGTTTTTATGTTACCCTCCATTCACTCATTCAAGGGGAAATTGGAAATTGAAAAGTCGTCCTTGCTTATTGAAATCCTTTTATCAGTATTAAATAAATAGTTGACCTAAATTAACTGTTATATAAAACCTAATTTTATGGTATTCATTCAATCTCTGTCGATTACTTTATTCTATTTTTAAATTTTCTCTCAGTTCTCAATTTTAAGCCAATAGTCTCTTGAAAAATTTGTTCAAGACTTCAAGTTCATTATGAAATAGGTAAGTCTCACTAACTTAATTATCAGTTAATATCTTTATATCAATTTAAGTTTCTAGTTCTTTTGAGTTTTGAGAAACATAACTAATCCTAATTTTGATGTTAACAAAATTCATTATTATGTTGCTAACATATTTCATCAAGTGTGCAGGTTATAGAAGGTCATTTACAACTTGATAAATGTGCAAAAGGAAGCCACCCTACTGGAACTAGATTTCGACTTTGTTGAATCTCGCTAAAAAGAAAAATCAAGGTTGGAGCCGTTCTATTATAAACTCTCAGCTGGGTTATTGGAACAAGTCATTCAGTATGCGTTCCATAATACCTGAATAGAGGAGATGTCGTCGAAATTTATATATATATATATATATATATAGCTTATAGTATAGCAGTCAAGATTTCGGGGGTGTGACACATTGGAAAGCCGAAGTGAAGATCTACAATATCTTTAGAAGTCAAAGTCTGAATCAGATCTGAAAATGGTGAAATCTCGCCGGAAAGACATTATCACTAATGGACCAGCAAAGTTCAAGTGAAGTTCAAAGCCAGACCAGTGAAGGAGAACCAATGCGCTAAAAAAAAAGACTCAGCAGGGTGAAAGTCAACTCAATCAAATTCTAGTGAAGAAAAAGATCAGCTGGATAACTGAGATTGGACAGAATTTCCAATATGATCGTTGCCATGTCGAAAATGTCACAGAACTTGTCCAACAGTCATATTTTTGTAGCTAACAACTATATCATTCCTAGAGGCCATATATACATCTCCAAGAAGATCAAAGAAGGTGATTCAAACCAATAATTAATCATTCAAATGAGATTCAAAAACGAGGGAGCTACAGAGACAAATTTGGCTAAAGATAAGAGCCAACCCAGATTTTAGGCATTACTTACCAAGCTATAGCAGATTTATTCAGAGATTTTGTGCAAACCACTTCACTCAATTCATTATAATTGTAAGCTTAATATATGAGTGAAATCTGCAACTGTGAGATATGTTGTCTAAACATAGTCTTTGCATATGAGTAGAGGTGTCAAAATGGGTTTTGAGCAAGCTTTTTTTAGGCCCGTCGGTTTGGGCTGGCCCGCGGATTGCTCTTTTTTAAAAATGTTTCTTCCCTTTTTAGCATCAATTCCTAAATAGGAACTCAATATCACATTGAAGAATCCGATCCACGATATATTTTTTTAATAAAAAAAACATCGTCAGTGTTGACATGGGGTTTGGCGGACCTCAATCCGTTTATTAGAACAAATAAAAAACCAAATACAAGAGAGGGGACCAAGCCAAAACCTCTCAAGTAAAGAATTACAAGGTTTTTGCATAAATTCGAAGGTAAGTAATCGATCCATTATGATCATATTAGGGGTGTTCATCGGTCCGGTTAACCGACCGAACCGGGCCGAAATGAAAAAGTTCGGTTCAAACCGAAAATTTTCTGTTCAGTTTTCAGTTTTTTTTTTAAAAAAAATTCGGTTTTCGGTTAACCGAACCGAAAACCAGAATTTATAAAAAAAAAATTGAACTTTTTTTTATGGTTTAAATATTTTTTTAATGGTTTCGCTCCTGATTGTATTAATAAGAACTTTTTTTTTATGGTTTAAATATTTTTTTAATGGTTTCGCTCCTGATTGTATTAATAAGAACTCGTAAATTAACGACGTGTTTCAAGCATAATATAATTTATTTTGTTGTCTCATTTAACTCGATTTTTTGTATTAAATAACTTCAAAATAATATTAGAAGTTTAAAATTAAAAGGACAAAGGTTCAGAATTCATTTGAATCCAATTAATGATGTATTAGTGTTTGTATTTAAGTTGAATTTTTAGCAATTAATCATACAATTTAAAAAAAAAAAATTCAAAAATTCAAAACAAAAAGGAAAAGGAAAAATTCAAAAAGAAAAAAAGAAAAAAAAACTATGGTTCGAACTGAATCGAAAAGGTTAGGTCAAAACCGAAACCGAACAATTTTGGTTCGGTTTTCGGTTTTAAAATTTCAAAACCAAAATTTTGGTTCGGTTCGGTTCAAACCCAACCGAATGAACACCCATAGATCATATACCAAATGAAACCAACGGTCTACCAGACCTAGATTGGCAAGTTAATCAGCCAAACATTGCCTTCACGGAAGATATGAGATATATGAATAACATTTTTGAGCATGATGGATTGGATTTGAAACAGAATATGACATAAATCCCATTATGTTCTTCCGGCTTTAATGACTGATATCAAAGATGCAACTTCTAGCCAAAGAGGACATAAGTTAAACTGTTGACATAGTTTTAGACCTCTAAGTATAGCTGATATTCTGACCTTATAGTTGAGCCATTGATCATCTGACCTTATAGTTGAGCCATTGCCAATTTAATCATAGAACCCATTAACACGGCCATTGTGATCTCTGATAATCCACCCCACTGAGGATTCTCCTGGATTTCGAAGGGAGAAGCCATCAGTATTAAGCTTATAGAACCAATCTGAGGTTTATGCCATCTAACCTTATCAAACCGAGTATCCTGAGACAAATCCACCTTAGAATTCCATTGCTTGGCAAGGGAGATGAAGCCACAACATTGAGCAAACTACAACCAAGGGGAACAAAGATAAATGTGATTAAGTACCGCAGCAGTAACTCGAGAAGGATTCTGTTTAATTTCCTGGTACTTAGATTTGTTAAGATTCAACCATAAAAACCACGCTATGAGGAAAGGAAGTGTTATGATCGGTCCGGAGTGTTTAGAGGGGGGGTGTGAATGAACACTCCTAATAAAAATAATCATTTGTGATTTCTTTCGGATTAGTGAAAGAAATCTATTTCTTAATCAGCTTTATCTGTAGAACAGACCACTGAATATTTTAGTGCGGAACGGTCTGTTCTTAGACTAGTAAGAATGGCTCGATGGCTTGAATGGTATAACGAGTGCAGAATGATAAAATGCAGAATATGTTTCTGGAAATTCGAAGGTGGTGTAATCCTTCCACGTCTCCCCTTCTTCCAATTAAGGAAGGATTCCACTAGAAGACTTTGATTTATACAATCCTGTTGTACAAACCCGATTCAACTGGATTTACCTCACTACCAGACTGAAACTCCTAGTCTCTCGATCTGTTCAGACACACTCTGTCTGACAGTTACAATTGATTCTCACTTCTCTATCTTACAACAGAATACAAAAGATAGACTAATTTAGTCTATGCACACAATGATCCTAAGATGATCAAATATTACAATATGCTTGTGCTTATGAAAACTTTCGGCTCGAGGATGTTTGAGCTTGTAAGCTTGTGCTGTTTTGTTTTCTTTTTACGTTTTTCGATTTTTCAGACTCCTTCTTGAGCTCTTTTGTTGCATCCTTATATAGTTGCATGTACCAACGACATTATTTCCCTTTATGTGCAACTTTTGACTCTGCTCAAACTTTGAGTAAGCTACAGTCTTATTCTTTTGGGAACTTGCCATTCTGGTTCATGCTTTGGGCGACCGTCAGATGAGCTCTTCTTTGTCTTCTTACCTTTTATGGTAATCTTCAGTCCTTGGTCTTTTTCAGCATTAATTGCAACATTAAATGCTTCAATAAATAGCCGTTAATGATTCGGACTGAAGAGCGAAGCTTATACAACCTTGTCTGCTCTGATCTGATAATAGTTGAGCTGTTCTGAAGCTTCGATCTGGTCAGGCTGATGTTCATCGATCCGTTCTGATTTTGCGATATACCATATCAGCTTGATATATTTTGAGCAATTGATCTGGTCAGACTGATTTCTATCGATCCGTTCTGATTTGTTTTGTCATCTTTAAAATCCGGGACTAACAAATTCCCCCTTTTTGATGATGACAAAACCTAGCTTCTAAATCTTTTTATTCAGTCTTTTAAGAACTCTGAAGCTTGTACTTGCAGATCACAATTACTTCTCTTGTTCAAAATAAATGAACACTGTTAAGTTGAAGTTCGGATTGATTAAGTCATTTAGTTCAAATAAATGAACGAGCACTTAACTAAGAACTTTGATTTTTATTGAGCAAAAATCTTATATACAATTATATACAAGTCTGACTTAAAATTAGACCGCTACTTCCTTGATGAAGACTGAGGTGGCTTGAAGTCCTTTATCTTTTCCCCCTTTTTGTCAGCAGCAATCTCTTGAAGAAAATCCACAATCTGGGCGAGCTGAGCGCTGATAGCATCAAGACGAGTGTCTTGAGCAAGAAGGGACTTGGCGACGGAGGCTCGAACTTCAGTGGCCAGCTTGATCTGTTCTTTTCTCAGACTGTTTTTATATGTAGCTTGCTGAGATAACAGATCATTCAGTCTGCGCTGAATGCTGCTAATGTTGGCTGTCATCTTCTCTTTGAAAGATTCAAAATCCAAGAATGTAGTCCTCTGACTTTGATGAACTTCTATGACTCGTTGAGAGAGAGATAGACAGTTATCCGAAAGGTGTTGAAGGGACTTGGCCAGAGATGGAGCTTCATCAGATGAACGGCTTGGAGAGTGATCAGATGACGAAAATGCATGATCAACTTCTGCGGCAATTGGTATAAGTGAAGTCATAGCAGATTGGCGTGTTTCGGATCGGATCAAGGTGACCAAGGCCGATGAAAATTCTTCTAAAAATGCCATATCTTCAGCAGACTGATCCGGAGGAGTGATAGGTCTGGTAGGCTCCTCAACCTGTAATGCGGTAACAACAGTTGACACCACCAGATCCGGATCGACGAAGTCTGGGGAGATGACTGTTGTATGTTTGGCGGTTGGACTGTGCTGAATTTGGGAGACTGAGGGTCCAACGGGGATTGAAGTTGTTGGAGAGTCCAGCAAGACATCCATTGCTTCAGTCTCATCTGCAGACGGAGCATTAGTCAGTGGCTGCTCCACTGTCTGCTTCGCTGCCTGCTCCGCTGAATCAGAAGGAATTGGCTCAATGAATGGTTCGGCCAATGTCTTGCTCGCAGATGGGTGATCCGGGCTGGGAACTGGAGTGGATATGTTGAGCTTCTGTCGTTGAAAACGAACAACCAAGTGAAGAGCATGAACATCCATTTCCAGCTGAGCAATGACGGCACCATCATCTTTGGCAGTCGGATTGCTCGGATCAAAATTCTCCTTCTTAGCTGCAATGAGCAAGTTTACCAGTCTGAATCTTTGGTTAGCCTGGAACAGATCTTTGCGATGCACAGCAATTCTGACGTCATTAGTCTCTGTCCCCTTAAGGACTTCTTGTTCCATCTTTTGGAGTCTTCGCAGCTTTCCGAAGAACAGATCAATGTGGTTGATCGTTCTGTATTCAACATATTCGTCAAATACCATAGTGAGCTCCTTTACCTTTTCTTCAACATCTTCCATGGCGATGTCGATGGTTGTTTGAGCGGCTGATTTGGGTTTTGAAGAGGGGTTCAGTGAGGGTTGTCTTGCCTTTGCCGGTGGGATATGATGTCTTGATTCTCGATTGGGTGTAGTCTCCCAACTCGGTGATAACAATGCCTTTGACCACAGGGACGGCAGAAGGGACTCGGATGGTGACTTTGGGTACAGTGGTTGGAGCTGTTGAAGGTTGGGTTGTAGTTTGGGGTGCAGGGGTGGCTTTTGTGGAGGGCAATATAGGTAAGGTTTTGAGAGGTAAGGTTTTGATGGGCTTGGTGATCTGGGTTCTTGGCTTCTTAGGAGGGGGCTTGGCTGGAGATGAAGGAGCAGACTGAGTTTCCTCTGAGTCAGTCTGGATAGTCAGTTTGCGCTTGACTCGAGTTTTTCTAGCAGCCTGTTCTTCTCCTTGTTCAATTTTGACAGCCGCCAGATCGGAAGAAGTAGGTGGAGCACTTTTGGACTTTAGTAGTGCCAAACCCTTGGGGTTGAGAATTTTAAAAGGGCTCAAGGCAGACGGCTTCCCCAGCTCGATATTCAAAGTCTCCAAAAGCTTGCTGAGGGGAACTGCAAAGCATACATCCTGTTTGGATGCGATGGCCGTTTCAAGCAAAACTCCAAACAAGATCGCGGACCAGTTCATTTTCTGGCCAGAGTGAATAGCAGCCATGGCCCGGAATTTCTCGGCAGTGACGGCGTCATAGCTTCCGGCTTTGCCCAATAGTGGCTTGCCAACAATCTCGCATAGAACTTGGAAATGAAATAGCTGCAGTCGGTGGCCAAAAATGGATACCTTCCCCTGAAGATCAGTGATAGTGGCGTGAGGAATGTGGCCAAACTCCGTCAATCCGGTGTTGGGAAGACCAAAGGTTTTTGACAACGTCGACTGAGAAATGTCAAATGATTTGCCCTTGACGGTGGTGGAGATGAACGTCTTCTGAGACACAGCATTGACAAACAATTCTCGAATCTCTGACTCGTAAAACACCGTTCCGCATTCCAGAAAGTTCCTTAATCCAGAAGACTCCAAGGATTTGAACATGGAGACCATTTCTGGATCTTCAGCCCTGTAGATTTCATTGAACTCAACAGATAGAGAATTGTGAGTGATAGTAGCCATTTGAGCGTAATGAAGAATATGGAGAAATTGAAAAATATTTGAGAGTTAGAAAACAGACAGCAGTAATTTGTAAAAAGTGAAATGAAAGTGAAGTGTTCAGCCCGCTAAATAGGAGAGAGAAGACACGTGTCTGTATCTCGATGACTGATACTTAAATAATTCAAAATAAACAGACATGATGATAGAGAGATAAGGCGGTTAAAATTGCAATCAGTCCGGGCTGTTTTAAATAATTACTTTATTTAAAGATTTGTTGACCAGACAGATCATGGGATAACATCAGATTTGACATAGATCGGTCTGAAAGTTCGGACCGGTCTGTGTCTTTCTGATCATTGTATTATCGATCTGTGCCAGCATATAATCTTTAAAAGCGAAAAGAAAGATATGTCTAAAATATCAAGATAAGTCTATTAAACCAAGCATTTGACGGAAATAATTAAACTTAGCCTCAGGAAGTGGTTTGGTGAAGATCTGCTGCTTGTTGGTCTGTTGAAATATGCTCGATCCGAATTTCCTTTTTGCCAACATTATCTCGAATAAAATGATGTCTGATATCAATATGATTGTTTCGAGAGTGCAAAACTGGATTATACGTTATAGCGATTGCACTGGTGTTGTCACAAAATATCGAAGATTCAACAGCTTGAATGCCATAGTCTCTGAGTTGATGTTGAATCCAGAGCATTTGAGCGCAACAGCTTCCAGCGGCAAGATATTCTGCCTCAGCTGTAGATGTGGCGATTGATGTTTGCTTCTTGCTAAACCATGATATCAATCTTTCCCCTAAGAATTGACATGTTCCACTGGTGCTTTTGCGATCAGTCTTACACCCAGCATAGTCAGCGTCTGAATATCCAACTAAACTGAAATTTGACTCTTTGGAGTACCAAAGACCAACATTCTGAGATCCTTTTAAGTATTTAAGAATGCGTTTAGCAGCAATAAAGTGTGATTGCTTTGGATCTGACTGAAATCTAGCGCACATGCAGACTGAGAATATTATATCAGGCCGGCTTGCTGTAAGATACAAGAGCGATCCGATCAGTCCTCGATACATTGTTACTTCCATTGTTGTTCCCCCTTCGTCTTTATCTAGCTTGATTGAAGGACTCATTGGAGTTGATGCAGTTGAACAAGTTTTCATTCCGAACCTTTTGAGAAGTTCTTTGGTAAACTTGGTCTGATTTATGAAAATGCCATTGCTGAGCTGTTTGACTTGGAGACCCAGAAAGAATGAAAGTTCTCCCATCATACTCATCTCAAACTGTCCCTGCATTAACTTAGATAATTTCTCGCATAATTTGGGGTTAGTTGACCCAAAAATGATATCGTCAACATAGATTTGAACTAATAAGGTATGTTCCCCCTTAATAAATTTAAATAGAGTTTTATCCACTGAGCCGATCTCAAAATCGTGGTCCAGCAGAAATTGAGACAGAGTGTCATACCAGGATCTTAGAGCTTGTTTCAGTCCATATACTGCTTTATTCAGTAGATATACATGATCTGGAAATGAGTGATTCTGAAATCCAGGAGGTTGCTCAATGTAGACTTCCTCCTGAAGATTACCATTAAGAAAAGCACTCTTAATGTCCATTTGATATACTTTGAAGTCTTTAAAAGCAGCATAAGCAAGAAAGATTCGGATTGCTTCAAGTCTGGCGACTAGTGCAAAAGATTCATCGAAGTCAATTCCTTCTTCTTGTCGGAATCCTTGCGCCACCAGTCTGGCCTTGTTTCTGACCACAACTCCATCTGTGTCTAGCTTGTTTCTGAAAACCCATCTGGTTCCAATAACAGGCAGACCACTTGGCCTGGGGGTTAGATTCCAGACTTGATTTTGTTCAAATTGATTAAGCTCTTCTTGCATGGCTTTAATCCAGTTGTAATCAGTCAAAGCTTCATCAATATTTTTCGGTTCCAGATTAGATATAAAAGCGGCATGAGTGAATTCATCCATCATCTGTCCTCTGGTTCTTATAGGTGCAGAAGGACTTCCAATTACCAGATCAGGTGGATGCCTCTTTATCCATCGATAGCTCGATTTCGGATTATCTGGTCCAGAAGGATGAGTAGTAGCAACATTATCAGCATCTGCCTTAACATTAGAGTTTAGATCCTCTTGATCGGCTCGAGCTGGAGGAGCTTCATTGCCTTGATCCGGTTTATCTGGTACTTCAGGTTCCGGTGGATTGTCTCTTGGCCTGTTAGCTACAATCTCATCATCACTATTAGCTTCGAGATGGATGTTTTCCATCTGATTTTGAATTGATTCCTTGTTACCCTCAATACATAAAGATTCATCAAACACTACATGAACTGATTCTTCTACAGTTAAAGTGCGATTATTGAAGATGCGAAAAGCTTTACTATTGGATGAATATCCTAAGAATATCCCATTATCTGACTTAGCTTCGAATGTTGTAAGGTGATTCTTACCATTATTGTGAACGAAGTATTTGCATCCAAATACATGAAAGTGAGAGATAGACGGTCTGTTACCAGTCCATATTTCATATGGAGTAAGATTCAACTTCTTGTTAATCATAGACCGATTTTGAGTGTAGCAAGCAGTATTTACAACTTCTGCCCAGAACTTTTGTGAAATTCCAGAATCTGCAAGCATTGTCCTTGCTGTCTCTTTAAGCGTTCTGTTCTTTCGTTCTGCAACTCCATTTTGTTGAGGGGTTCGAGCAGCTGAGAATTCATGCTTAATTCCTTGATCTTCTAGAAATGATTCAAGATTCTGATTTGAGAATTCAGTGCCTTTGTCACTTCGAATCCTATCTATGCTTGATGATTTCTCATTCTGAGTGCGTTTCAGCAGCTTGATCAACTTCGGACCGGTCTGATCTTTACTGCTCAAGAATATAGTCCATGTAAAACGTGAGTAATCATCAATAACAACAAGAGTATATCGCATTCCCCCTAAACTTGTTATTGGTATAGGACCAAACAAGTCCATATGTAATAGTTCTAAGCAGCGTGAGGAGGATTTGTCATTCTTGTTTTTGAAGGATGATCTGATCTGTTTGCCCATTTGGCAAGCTTCGCAGATCTTATCCTTAGCAAAATCGATCTTGGGCAAACCGACAACTAAATCACGTTTACACAGGCTAGAAATAGTCTTAAAGTTGAGATGATTCAAGCGTTTATGCCATAGCCAGTGTGTATTATCATTATTCGCGATGAAGCAAGTAGGATTATCAGGTTTAGCAAAATTCCAGTTAATCTTATATGTATTTCCATTTCTGATTCCTACAAGCATGGTCATACCATTTGACGATTTAACAGTACAAGTGTGTTTGTGAAATTCTACAGCATAACCATTATCACATAGTTGACTTATACTAATCAGATTATAGCATAAATTTTCAACTAACAGCACATCATTGATAGTAATATTACCATCGACAATCTTACCATTGCCCACAGTCTTACCCTTTGAGTTATCCCCGTAGATGATCTTGGGTCCAGTACATTCTGTGACTTCAGACAGCAGCTCGACGTTTCCTGTCATGTGACGAGAACACCCACTGTCTAAGTACCAGTCTGATACTAGATTCTTCGGTACCTGTCATCAAACATAATTACTGTAGGTACCCAGTCCTACTTGGGTCCAGAACGGATTAGCCCTTTGGGAACCCACACCTGTATCAGCTTTAATGGCTTGTGAGTGTTTGGTGTGATGTGAGCTGATCTGTTTCGATGTTGTATGTGATATGTGTGCGATATGGAAACCTTTGATTCTTATGAGGTAATCTATATCTTCGTTGAACTGGTTTTGAGTTTATAGTAGTTGGATGGTCTTCCTTGCCTTAGATCTTGCACCTTTAGATTTGGTCTGAAAGACACAAAGCTTGCTGGTGCCTTTTCTTTGGCTTGGTTAACGTACCCAATTCCTCTTCTCAAACCTTGATCCCCGAAGGAAACTCCCATTTGAATTGTAGGCGCTTCAGTTTCATATACTGTGCTGGATCTAACAAATGTCATTTGTTTGATTTTGTTCTTTACCAGCAACAGTTCAGATTCATCTTTGGTGCAGTCTTTGATATCAAAGCCTATGCCGGTGACATCACCGACATTTCTTTGTACCTCTTGCAGTTCTTCCAGTGATGCTCTTGATTTTGTCCATGTTTTGAAGATATGAGAAAGCTTAGCATTTTGTGTGCTAATTCTCTTATTTTCTTCATGAAGCTGATTGTAAGAGATTTTCAGCTTATTCAGCTCGATCTGTAGATTATTGCACTCACCTAGCTCAGAGCAGCTTGGTTTGATGTGCTCATCTAGCTTTAGCTTTAGTTTTCTCAAATGATTCAGCTAAAATTCTATAATCATTGGCCATGTCTTGTAGTGCGGACATAAGCTCTTCATGTGTGAATTCATTTGTGTCAAGATCGAATACCTCGTCTGTTTGACTCATTTCTTCGTCTGCCATTAGATATTGAATATCTTCTTCGCTTTCGCTGGAAGAATATTCGGAGCTTTCTGAATCTGAGTCAGTCTGAGCCCACTTGCTGTTTCCTTCCTCTGCTACTAGGACCTTTTGGGACTTCCCATGATGACTTTTACAATCTTTGTAGTGCTTCTTTTTCTTGTCATCACGATGCTTTTCTTTACATTCTTCTTTCTTCGGTCTGGTGCAATCTGCAATAAAGTGTCCGGTCTTACCACAATTGTAGCAAGCCTGATCATTAACAGCATCGTCTTTTCTCGATTTATAGTGATGAGAAGGTTTAAAATTCCTTTTATTCTTAGACATGAATTTACCAAATTTCTTGATAAACAGTGACATAGCATCATTACTTATCTGTTCGATAGATCGATCTGTTGTGGGGGTGGTCTGGTCTGGATTGGCTGCCAGTGCTTTGTTTGGTTGAGAGATGAATGGCTCTGCTTCACCTCTGGTGATCAGTTAGAACTCATATGCCTTAAGATCTGCGAACAGATCATGAAGTTCAACTTTGTTCAGATCTTTAGACTCCCTCATTGCAATGGTCTTTACATCCCATTCTTTTGGCAGAGCTCTCATTACTTTCAGAGCAATCTCTCTGTTAGAGTATTCCTTGCCCAGACCATTTAGTTCATTGATAATACCAGTAACTCTTTCATCAAACTCGTTTAGAGTTTCTCCAATCTTCATTTTTATGCTCTCAAATCTTTGAATAGCAACAGTCAGCTTGTTTTCCTTAGTCTGGTCGTTCCCTTCGCATAGCTGTGCTATCTTCTCCCAAATTTCTTTAGCAGTAGAGCACATTTTGATTTTACTGAACATACTTTTGTCCAACGTCTTGAACAAGATGTCTTTGGCAACGTTGTCTAGATTTGCTTTCTTTATTTCTTCATTCGTCCAGAGGGATCTGTCCTTCTCGACCATTTGGGGTTCACCACCAGTAATGGAGGCTGCTGTATTGACTTTCAGAATTTTCATTGGTCCATCAGTGATGACGAACCACATATCATCATCCTGTGCTTCCAGATGAGCTTGCGTTCTGATTCCAATCATCATAGTGTGAGGGCCCGATCCTAATGTGGTGTTTAATTAACATATAATGATTAATTTGCGTAAACAGCGGAATATTTATTTCAAAGGTCTTATCAAATGGCCCTAAAAATTTTTCGCTTTTAGGTGATATATATATAGTGATACTGAAAATACGTAATTCCAATTTCAAATTTAACATGTTGATCATCACATAATTACCAAGTATAACATCAACCGTTAGTAGCATAATTAAAATACAGATACTCGGGGCATACCCCGGTAAATTTAAAACAGAAGTCAAAATACTCTAACAACTACTGGGACTCAAAACATAAAGCATAACCTGAGCTCGCTCTGAAGGAGCTCCGGTATTCATCGATGCTTAACCTCGAGCATCCGCAGTACGTCTACCTGTACCACCTGCCATGCCCATACAACAAAGACATGACAGCCCCCCCCCGCGAAGGGGGTCAGAACCCAGTACGAGAAATAAATAGAATCACGTCAAGAATGACAAAGTATCATGCAATGCATACCATGTATGAATGCGATGTATGAATGGGTACAAAGAATCGAATCTCAAAATACCAAATCGGAGTCCAAAGGAAGGTATCATCAAATCATCAAAGCTCGAGCAGAGGGTGACAGTATACGTACATTGCGCTAGGAAAACTCATCCTATGTACGTTACTGCATCCAGCCCTCGTGTCTAGGTCGAGTCGCACCTGCACGTGACTACAGTTACTACCTATACTGCCTGTCATCGCCATGCTCGTCGTACCCGACACTCAGAGTAAGTCAACTCAGTCAAATCATGGATATCAAAGGAATGATAGATCAATATGATATGCCCATGAATCATTTATGCATCAAATGACATATGCAACTCAATATATCATGCAATCTCATGTGAAAGTATATACAAATCATGTAATTTCACATATCATGTAATCCAAGACATTTATCATGTCATATAGTCACATAAGAATCATATAGTGACAAATAAGTCATATAAATCAAAGAATGACATATAAGGTCATACATTAGCATCATTACACGTCTTTGCCAGACGTCATGATAAAACTCATTTCAACGTACCTCAAACCGTTAGCTAATTACCAAGTGATCCTCGACTCAATCTTAGGATTAATAAACCTGGCCATAACAGTTCCAAATACAACATAATGTCACATACTAGCCTTAAACATATCAAAATAAAACTCAAACTTAGACCCAAAACCAATTCTCTAAATTTCAGCCTGCGCAACCGTAGAGATCGGCTCATAACTTGGTCGATACTGAATAAAATCACATGGGTCCAATTTATTTTCAACGCTAACTCAAAAATGAACATTTCATAAGTTCAACTCATCTTCAACTTCGTTCATTTAGCCTAGGTAAAATGGCCAAGAACATTCTGCTGGAAAAACAGGACAATTTACCAAATTCCAGCCTGACCCATTTCTGTATAAAACTCATAATAAATTCATATGAAGTCCAAATGACTTGAGGCTAGTGCGAAAATCACGAAAACCCAAAATACTACAGTTCATATTTGAAGTCCAGAAGCTAGTTCGCTCATCTAGAGGCACATGCAAAACAAAGTATGGCAGTTTTAAAAATACTTATACACTCTGTTTTGACAGAGTGAGAAGTTCTAGGAAAAAGTGCATATCTTGCACAAATAAACTCCAAATCATGTGAGGCCAGTTTCTAATGCAAGATAACTCAAAGTTTTACAACTGTTATTCAGACACCAAGGTCAAAATCGTAGCACATTTTGCCCAGATTTACCAAGAACACACTGCATGTGCAACCCGCCTACATGCATGTTCCAGATTGTGCACCTTGTGGTAAAAACATCATAAATCATTCATTTTAAGTCCAAATCATCTCAAATTTTAAACACAGGACGAAAACACATATATCTACAACTTTTGTTTGAGGCTCAAAGTCAGATTCGGAAGTTAGGTAAATCAAAAATTCGTAGCTACCTACTGCATGCAATAACAACTTTCTGCAGATTACATTTTGACAGCAAGAATTTAACTTCACTCATTTACACTCTAATGTAATTTCATCATTCAACTCAATCCAGCCTATAATTGCAAAGAATACATGTATACCTTCTATAATCTTCCAGATTTGAAGCTTAATCATCCACCAAAACGTCCGGCGCTTGCGAATTACGACAACCGCAGCCGTTTCTTCCACACTTCGGATCTTGCCCTTTTCTTGCTGAAATTTCGAAATCTATTGCTTCTTTCTCCCAAATTCTTGTTTAATTTCAGTTTCTATGCATTGTTCCTAGTTTGCATGAAGGTTTGAGAAGGATGAACAGCAAGAAGAGAAGAAGGAAAGGGCAACCAAAATGAGATGGAGGAATTGATTTCAAGGTTCTTTGCATGTGCAAGCTTTTTCTTTTCGTTAGTTCCAATGCCATCAGCCTAAATAATGGCTTGCAATTACAATTCAGTAGAGGAAACGTGCAGACTTCCTTTTTTTTTATTTTTTTGTTGTCGTAGTCCGGAACAACTTAATTCGTAGTCTATATTTTTATCATCGGGTTTCTCAAAATTCCACTACTTTTTTCCACTAATATAGTATTTCTTTCAATTCCAAATTGTTGATACTTTACATTGATACCAATTATCCAAACGCTTAACTAATTAATCATCCGAGTTTTGAATAATTATCGTTCATCCGGATTAATTAGTAACGGGGTCTTACACTTCTTCCCCTCTTAAAATGATTTCGTCCTCGAAATCACAAAACTGAGTATAACTTAAAAATTTAAATCAAATGAGATGTCTCAATCTCATTCATAGATACATAAGAATCATCATGTATCAATAACAACTGATGTGGTAGTGTCAACAATATACCACTGAATCAAACTTCTCTATTATTCCACAAGGCTCAAAATATCGAGGCAACATCATACCTCACTTAACGAATCATATTGATCATCGCAAAGGTAATATCTTCATATTTACCTAATTCTCAACTCGAAGTCTAACGATATATTTCTCTTTGGCGTAGCAAATCTGCTCACCTGAAGCCAATTTCAATCATTTTCGTACAACATTTATCGTTCCTAGCATTTCCTCAACAATCTCAAGTTATGCCAAAAATTTCTTATCAATTTTCTATCATCATATCACCGATCAACAATTCTGGCTCTACAAAACCTGAACCGATGCCATTCCAAAAGTTGTCTGAAACTTAAATTATAGGAAAAATTCCACTGGTGAATAGTGATTTTTGCCAATTCTCATTAAATTCATCACTATTAATCGAGACATAACTTCCAAAGTCTGGATATTTTCTCAGTGGATCCATCTGTATGGGTATGCTAAGCAATACTCATTGCTAACTTAGTATCCATTACATTTTGAAAATAGTTTCAAATTCTGATATTATCCTCGGATCTCAATCAGATACATCTATTACAGAAACCACTGTAACTAACCACACTATCCATATCTTAAACATGTCGTCCTCTCATAGACATATAGACTATCACATGAAATCAATATCTTGTATTGAATAGTCAATCAATTTCGATTCAACTTGTTTCACAATCTCTGTTTGTTCTAAACAATTTGAGCTATAAAACCCAAAACTAGAAATTTCCCAAATTCATTGTGTTACTTACAAATCCTGTACTATCCCATAGGTCTCGTATTTTTATCTTGACCTGCTGGCATGTCAAACAATTTTCCACAAAATTCAAAAATTTCTTTCTTTATACCATCCTATCAGAAATAAGATCTCAAGAAAGATACATCTCATCATTCCCAGAATAACACTATGTTCTCTATAGTGTGCTTTCTGCTGTAATACGTCTTTCAAATCAGTAAAATTCGATGCTATATACTGATTTTTCATTCGCAACAACCACTAAATGGCATGCTAAATTTACTTTGTTGATAAGACAGAACCAATTTCTTAATATCTGTATGGGTCTATCCTTCGAGTCTTTCCGATCGTCAAAATCAGAGATTATCAAACTGCAAAGCAAACATCGATGCTACCATTGCACCTTGCACTTTTATGTTCAGTGCATCTGCTACTAGTTTCATTTTCCTTGATTTATATTGACTATCTAAGTCAAATTCTTTAATAAATCTAGTCATCGCTTATATCTCAAGAATATGCAATCATCTTTTCATGATACATTAGAACATATCTTAAAATCTTTGACATACGTCTTTGCACAACTACATATCTCCCTGAACCAGTTAAACCAAAACAACATTGGGGTTGTAGTCCATTTCAGCTTCAGTTATGAAAACTGCTTTCTCATTCATCTGACCAAACGAATATCAAATTTCTTCTTGGTCAATTAGTTCATAAGACAGGCTATCCTAGAATATCCTTCCGTAAAAGCCCGTAGTATCTGTCAAAATTCATAAAACTTTTCATCTTGAGTACAATGATTGGTCTTGGCCAAATTAGTACTATCTTTACTTTACTGGAATCAATAGGTATCTGGTGAGATGATATCACCTATCCCAAAACAACACTTGATTCAACCAAGATTTACATTTCACTAACTTGGTACACCCTTTGAGCTTCACGAAGCATCTGAAAAATCAATCACATGTGTTCTGTGTGGTTCCTTCCGGATCTCGTATACACTAGTATACCACTGATGAATATGATTACACTTCCGCCCAAAAGTTACGAAAAATTTTCTTCATCAAATTCATAACTCTATCGGTATAGTTGTCAGACCACACGACATTTCCAAAAATTCAAAATGTCTATATCTGGTTTGACCAATTGCCTAGAGAACATTTTCTCTTCTGACTCAAACTGATGGTAACCAGAGTAAAAATCATTCTTCTTATACAATAAAGTTCCTTACAACTTGATCAGTTACTTTTCGATCCTAGGCAGTAGGTATTTATTCTTGACAATAACCCGATTCAACTGCCTTTAGTCGATACACGTCTTCATAATATCATCTTTCTTCTTCACGAACAATACTGATGTTCCCTCAAGGTGACATACTTAGACATATGTACCAGTATCGAGGATATTCAGCAACTATTCATATATCTGTCAACTCTGCTGATGACATTCCGTACAGTGCTTTCGATATCAAATCTATTCATTGTCATCAACGAATAGTTAAAATCAATTTCATTCTTTAGTGGAAATTCTTTCATTTCCTCAGGAAAATCTTGGTAGGTTTTCTTACCTCTATAATATCAGTCAACCTCGACTCTTTTTGATAAGCATCAACTGCTTATTATCAAGTATCCCTCGTTTTCCAAGTATTTCAACCATAATATTTTCATTGCTGATACTATCAGTATCTTAGCTTGCTATTCGCGGCGATAAATATTTCATTTTGGGGCCACAAAACAGTCGAAAATTCATTATACCCTGTATCAACTTCCTATATCTCAAAACTTATCAGAGTATCCATACTCTTGATACAATCAAAACCATATATGAGCAACACCATTGAATTCGAATCCACATCACTATCATTAAACTGTCAGCTACAGTTCATTGTTGCAAGTGTGGATAGTATAATTATCACTGCTGGTGTATTTTCCCAATCATCATTATCAATGCTCATTTGATGCAATATATGAAAACAATGCTTTTATCTCAAATCAAACTCATGCAGTGTGATCAATACACAACATGTATCTGTGATCACTACTCCTATAGCATCTCTATCATTGCCAAAATCGAAATGGTTATATATCCTGGAGACATCTCAATCCCATTGTCAAGGTATACTCTCTGGTCTACAGGTAATTAACTGCTGCTTAAACTGAGTGGTCGTAAAGAATAACCACCATGATATCTACCTCTAGCTCAGAGTATTTGTTGTTATGGTTGCATCTATTCCCTAGTAAGTAACAGACATGCACTGACTGGCCACAATCAATATCAGTTCTTATTATTCTTTCAAATGGATCAGTAGATATTTACATCCACAGTGACTTCAAAAGATTCGGTATCCCACAATCTCATAGTACCTCCAGAACTACTAGAGCTGGATAAATTGGAGTGATACTTCTGAAACTTTTCCAGGACTACTTGGATTATCCCAATGATAGTCACTTCATTAATCTTTAATCCAGTTCTAATTACTTCGCACCACATCGGTGTCTTATTCTTCGGTCGATATATAATCGCTTCACTAGTGAATAGTTATCGAGATTAAGCAGTTATTTCCATTTCTCAAGTCCACGATAATCAATTATCATTTTCCATATCATCAATACCATTACTATAGATAGTCTCATCTAAAAGAGTTCATAGTGAAGTTCTTATTCATAGTTTGGACACAAAAACTGGAACTGAATTACGACAGTCCCCTAAACCAAGTCCTCATTCAAACCAATTCTCGTTGTTTCTCACAACAACTACACTCCATTCTTCAGTTGAAATATTGCTAGTTTCAATATTCTCAAGTTCTAAGTCATCATCTCGACGTATACAGGTTTTGACGTCAACTCATATGTATTACCTGGTCTTTCAGACTCAAATTCATGATGTCAATCGACAAAACGCGTTTTAAATAGTTCTAGTGTCATCCCACTAATCACAAGGAATAAGTCCCAAAGTGATAAATAAAATTCCCAATAATGGACACATCATCACTAAATTATAGTGCAATTAACAGTTTATAGTGTCTACAGATTCGATAGTAGCTCGTAAAGTCTATATCACAGCTACCTATCCAAACACTAACTGTCCAACATAATTCATACATCTCAAGTCATAGATGTTATCATCATTCATTCTACATCACCATCCTATCAGCAACTATCAGTGCTAACAGATAAAATTCTCAAAATTATATATAACTCAGCATAATATATGCAACTCAGCATATTAAAATCTTCAGAGATATGACATCTCATTATTCCTGCTTACTAATCCAGTACATGCATAAAATATCATTATCGAACATGTAAACATAGCAGGCAAGAGCATATAAATCAGATAGTCAGACACATGCACAAACAATTTATTTGTGTCTATACTCAGTGTCCTAACTCTAGTTCGAGCATATCCCAGATTATGCTCTGATACCATAATGTGAGGGCCCGATCCTAATGTGGTGTTTAATTAACATATAATGATTAATTTGCGTAAACAGCGGAATATTTATTTCAAAGGTCTTATCAAATGGCCCTAAAAATTTTTCGCTTTTAGGTGATATATATATAGTGATACTGAAAATACGTAATTCCAATTTCAAATTTAACATGTTGATCATCACATAATTACCAAGTATAACATCAACCGTTAGTAGCATAATTAAAATACAGATACTCGGGGCATACCCCGGTAAATTTAAAACAGAAGTCAAAATACTCTAACAACTACTGGGACTCAAAACATAAAGCATAACCTGAGCTCGCTCTCAAGGAGCTCCGGTATTCATCGATGCTTAACCTCGAGCATCCGCAGTACGTCTACCTGTACCACCTGCCATGCCCATACAACAAAGACATGACAGCCCCCCCCCCCCCCCCCCCCGCGAAGGGGGTCAGAACCCAGTACGAGAAATAAATAGAATCACGTCAAGAATGACAAAGTATCATGCAATGCATACCATGTATGAATGCGATGTATGAATGGGTACAAAGAATCAAATCTCAAAATACCAAATCGGAGTCCAAAGGAAGGTATCATCAAATCATCAAAGCTCGAGCAGAGGGTGACAGTATACGTACATTGCGCTAGGAAAACTCATCCTATGTACGTTACTGCATCCAGCCCTCGTGTCTAGGTCGAGTCGCACCTGCACGTGACTACAGTTACTACCTATACTGCCTGTCATCGCCATGCTCGTCGTACCCGACACTCAGAGTAAGTCAACTCAGTCAAATCATGGATATCAAAGGAATGATAGATCAATATGATATGCCCATGAATCATTTATGCATCAAATGACATATGCAACTCAATATATCATGCAATCTCATGTGAAAGTATATACAAATCATGTAATTTCACATATCATGTAATCCAAGACATTTATCATGTCATATAGTCACATAAGAATCATATAGTGACAAATAAGTCATATAAATCAAAGAATGACATATAAGGTCATACATTAGCATCATTACACGTCTTTGCCAGACGTCATGATAAAACTCATTTCAACGTACCTCAAACCGTTAGCTAATTACCAAGTGATCCTCGACTCAATCTTAGGATTAATAAACCTGGCCATAACAGTTCCAAATACAACATAATGTCACATACTAGCCTTAAACATATCAAAATAAAACTCAAACTTAGACCCAAAACCAATTCTCTAAATTTCAGCCTGCGCAACCGTAGAGATCGGCTCATAACTTGGTCGATACTGAATAAAATCACATGGGTCCAATTTATTTTCAACGCTAACTCAAAAATGAACATTTCATAAGTTCAACTCATCTTCAACTTCGTTCATTTAGCCTAGGTAAAATGGCCAAGAACATTCTGCTGGAAAAACAGGACAATTTACCAAATTCCAGCCTGACCCATTTCTGTATAAAACTCATAATAAATTCATATGAAGTCCAAATGACTTGAGGCTAGTGCGAAAATCACGAAAACCCAAAATACTACAGTTCATATTTGAAGTCCAGAAGCTAGTTCGCTCATCTAGAGGCACATGCAAAACAAAGTATGGCAGTTTTAAAAATACTTATACACTCTGTTTTGACAGAGTGAGAAGTTCTAGGAAAAAGTGCATATCTTGCACAAATAAACTCCAAATCATGTGAGGCCAGTTTCTAATGCAAGATAACTCAAAGTTTTACAACTGTTATTCAGACACCAAGGTCAAAATCGTAGCACATTTTGCCCAGATTTACCAAGAACACACTGCATGTGCAACCCGCCTACATGCATGTTCCAGATTGTGCACCTTGTGGTAAAAACATCATAAATCATTCATTTTAAGTCCAAATCATCTCAAATTTTAAACACAGGACGAAAACACATATATCTACAACTTTTGTTTGAGGCTCAAAGTCAGATTCGGAAGTTAGGTAAATCAAAAATTCGTAGCTACCTACTGCATGCAATAACAACTTTCTGCAGATTACATTTTGACAGCAAGAATTTAACTTCACTCATTTACACTCTAATGTAATTTCATCATTCAACTCAATCCAGCCTATAATTGCAAAGAATACATGTATACCTTCTATAATCTTCCAGATTTGAAGCTTAATCATCCACCAAAACGTCCGGCGCTTGCGAATTACGACAACCGCAGCCGTTTCTTCCACACTTCGGATCTTGCCCTTTTCTTGCTGAAATTTCGAAATCTATTGCTTCTTTCTCCCAAATTCTTGTTTAATTTCAGTTTCTATGCATTGTTCCTAGTTTGCATGAAGGTTTGAGAAGGATGAACAGCAAGAAGAGAAGAAGGAAAGGGCAACCAAAATGAGATGGAGGAATTGATTTCAAGGTTCTTTGCATGTGCAAGCTTTTTCTTTTCGTTAGTTCCAATGCCATCAGCCTAAATAATGGCTTGCAATTACAATTCAGTAGAGGAAACGTGCAGACTTCCTTTTTTTTTATTTTTTTGTTGTCGTAGTCCGGAACAACTTAATTCGTAGTCTATATTTTTATCATCGGGTTTCTCAAAATTCCACTACTTTTTTCCACTAATATAGTATTTCTTTCAATTCCAAATTGTTGATACTTTACATTGATACCAATTATCCAAACGCTTAACTAATTAATCATCCGAGTTTTGAATAATTATCGTTCATCCGGATTAATTAGTAACGGGGTCTTACAATAGTCTTCTTTTGAGAACATAGGAATCTTGTTAAATGATGCCATCAGCTCAAGTATCTTTGTGATGATAAGGCGACCTACTCTGATACCACTTGTTAGGATCGGTCCGGAGTGTTTAGAGGGGGGGTGAATGAACACTCCTAATAAAAATAATCCTTTGTGATTTCTTTCGGATTAGTGAAAGAAATCTATTTCTTAATCAGCTTATCTGCAGAACAGACCACTGAATATTTTAGTGCAGAACGGTCTGTTCTTAGACTAGTAAGAACGGCTCGATGGCTTGAATAGTATAACGAGTGCAGAATGATAAAAGACAGAATATGTTTCTGGAAGTTCGAAGGTGGTGTAATCTTTCTACGTCTCCACTTCTTCCAATTAAGGAAGGATTCCACTAGAAGACTTTGATTTATACAATCCTGTTGTACAAACCCGATTCAGCTGGATTTACCTCACTACCAGACTGAAACTCCTAGTCTCTCGATCTGTTCAGACACACTCTGTCTGACAGTTACAATTGATTCTCACTTCTCTATCTTACAACAGAATATAAAAGATAGACTAATTTAGTCTATGCACACAATGATCCTAAGATGATCAAATATTACAATATGCTTGTGCTTATGAAAACTTTCGGCTCGAGGATGTCTAAGCTTGTACGCTTGTGCTGTTTTGTTTTCTTTTTGCGTTTTTCAATTATTCAGACTCCTTCTTGAGCTCTTCTGTTGCATCCTTATATAGTTGCATGTACCAACGACATTATTTCCCTTTATGTGCAACTTTTGACTCTGCTCAAACTTTGAGTAAGCTACAGTCTTATTCTTTTGGGCACTTGCCATGGTTCATGCTTTCGACGACTGTCAGATGAGCTCTTCTTTGTCTTCTTACCTTTTATGGTAATCTTCAGTCCTTGGTCCTTTTCAGCATTAATTGCAACATTAAATGCTTCAATAAATAACCGTTAATGATTCGGACTGAAGAGCGAAGCTTATACAACCTTGTCTGCTCTGATCTGATAATAGTTGAGCTGTTCTGAAGCTTCGATCTGGTCAGGCTGATGTTCATCAAACCGTTCTGATTTTGCGATATACCATATCAGCTTGATCTATTTTGAGCAATTGATCTGGTCATTCTGATTTCTATCGATCCGTTCTGATTTGTTTTGTCATCTCTAAAATCCGGAACTAACAGGAAGCATTGCTCGCTTCTTAGAATCAATAATCCAAGAATTAAATAAGTGAGCATGATTCACCTCAAATATTCTTGCAAAGAAGTCCCATACTTACTAAGCAATGGGCCAAAAGAAGAATATGTTCCCATGTTCCTCATGATGACGACATTGGCAAATAGACACAAGTTGAACACCACGAGATTTCAAGATTGAGTCAACCAGTAATCGCTTCCTTAAGAATCTCCAGCAAAAGAATGAGATTGATTGGGTAATTTCCTTAAACCAGACAGGTGTCGATAATCCTCGGCAATCTTCTTGTGCCTTACTAATTCCCAGGCCGACTTAGTAGAGAATAAACCATTTGAAGTATGTTTCCAAACCTGAACATCATTAGAGTAAAGACGAATATGGATTAGAAGTATTTCATCCACAATTTGACCAGGAACCACTTGCAATAACTTGTCAATAACCCAACTCATGTTATTCCGAAACTTATCAACCTTGGTTGGAAGAGAACCGATGATAGGATACAGATCAGAAATCACACCTGAAGGGAGCCAAAAATTACGTTACTGCTCCAACAGAATAGGCAATACTAGATTCTGTTAATTGTCCAATTTGAATCAATTTATGTCAATAAGGAGAGATGTGTCCCGATCTATCCAGGCTCGGCAAGTTCAGGTTGAATTTGTTTCGGAATTTTTTTTCCCGATGCGTTGGTCCGCCCCAACCCACGGCCCGCCTTGTGTTGGGGTTTTCCCAATCCGCCTGGAGGTGGGCCCAAATGTTCTTGGCCCTTTGGCAGCGTGTTAGGCGGGGCACCCGTTTAGGTCGGGATGACCCGTTTTGACAGCTCTACATATGAGACATTAAAGAATATGCTAGTTGCACTGCTATATGACAACATGATGCTAGTAGTTCTAGTCGTAAGGTGACCTCAGCTGGAGTGGGTTTGTACAACATGTTTGTATAATCAAAGTCTTATAGTACAATCATTCTATTATATGGAAGAGGGATAGATGCATAAGGGTTAGACCGCCATCGATCTTCCAGAAACAAATCTGTGTGCATCTTTACTTTTCGCATTTTTATTTAACTTGCATGCTTTTAAAATATTTTTTCTCTGATTTTATAAAATGACAGTTACATATCATGTAAGTTTGAGTTCTTTCCTACTTGTTTCTTAAACAAAACTCAATATAATCTTTCAGTGCAAATAACTTTAAGGACCAGAATTTATTGCAACTCAGCTGGGTGAATTGATTACTCCTAGTATCGATCCTAATAAATGTATCACAGCAGTAGACTCGACCCAATTGGTTCCTCAACAAGTTCTGTTGTACTAGTAACTTATTTTTTATGTTGGATTTTTTAAAATGGTCTCCTAGCAGTTGCAATAATAAATTTTGGCCTTAATTTTTAATTTAATTTTTAAAAACTGTCTTAAGTTCTAAATATCTCCTTTAAGTTAATTTTTTTTAAAAAAATAGCCTTTAACTAGCAGCACCTAAAAATTATTATTAGGGATAATTACGTCAACACCCCTCAGCTTTGGTCTAATTACAGAAACCCCCATCGACTTTGGAAAATCACAGAGATCTCCCCTGCAGAGTAACACCGTCAAATATAATTAGCAGAACGTGCGAAATGACATTTTTGCTTTCTTGTATATTTAATATATAATTATCAAAACATCATAGATACATCCCTTATACTATATGTTAGGATCGAATAGGAGTGTGTTAGAGGGGGGGGGGGGGGGTGAATAAACACTCTACTAAAATTTATCTTTTTATATTTTCCTGGATTGATTTCATTTGGGTTAGCAAATGAAACCAATTTCTTAATCAATTCTAATCTGAACAGACCACTGATTCTGTGAGTGCGGAATCGGTCTGTTCTTGATTAGTAAGACCGGTCTGATGGCTTGAAATACAAAGTAGTGCGATATGTAAAAAGGCAAGAAGTGTTTCTGGAAGTTCGAAGGCAATCCCTTCTACGTATCCCCTTCTTCCAATATAGGAAGGATTCACTAGAAGACTTTGAGTAATACAATCCTGTTGTACAACCCCGATTCAGCTGGATTTACCCCACTACCAGACTGAAACTCCTAGTCTCTAATCTGTTCAGACACAATTCTTCTGACAGTTACAAAGAAGTCACTCTTCTACCTTAGAATAAATACAACTGATAGAGTGAATTATACTAAGCACAATGATCCTTAAACAATCAAATATAACAATCAGGCGTGCTTTCAACTTTGAGCAGATCGACAAGATAAAGTCTTTCGATGATAGTGTTATGCTCAAGTGGATGCTCAATAAGAATGATTGATTGTTGATCTTTTTAAGCATGTTGTATCTCTTGTATTGTCTCGTGTCTCGTTTGTTGAGCATATAAGTTGCACCTTTATATAAGCATTTCTGCCAACGACAATATTTCCTTTTATGTGCAACTCTTTACTTTGGTCAATCTCTGAACAAGCTGCAGTCTTCTATTTTAGACAATTTCCCTTCCGGTCTGTTCTTTCAGCGCTTGCCAGATAAGATCTCCTTTGTCTATTTACCATTTAAGGTAATCTTCAGTCTTTGGTCTATTTCAGCATTAAATGCAACATTAAATGCTTCAATAAATAGCCGTTGATTATTCAGACTGATGAACAAAGTTTGCTAACTCAGTCTGAAATGATAAGTTTTGATCTGGTCTGCATTGATCTGCGTCGATCTGGTCTATTCTGATCTGGTTGACATCGATCTGGTCTGTATCGATCTGATTGATATCGATCTGGTCTGTTTTGTCATTGACTTAATTGGTCTGGTTTGTTTTGTCATCTTTAAAATCCGTAATCAACAAATTTCCCCTTTTTGATGTTGAAAAAACTTAGCTTCTTTATCCTTTTATTAAGTCCCTTTTCTTGTAGAAATTTCATTCAGATCGATTAAGTCTTTTTGTTCAAAATAAATGAACTATTCAAAATAAATGAATAAGACTGAGAATTGTCGTTCAGATCGATTAAGTCTTTTGGTCCCAAATAAATGAACTATTCAAAATAAATGAATAAGACTGAGAATTCCGACTGAAAGACTTTTTATAAACTTGTTTGATGAATACATTTACATATGTTATTCATTACAAGCAGTTATTTATGTCTTCTTTACGGGCTGCTATTCTGGCTGCTGTTATGTCTTCTTTCCCCCCTTTTTGACATCAGCAATCTCCTGAAGGAAATCTACGATCTGCGTAAGCTGAGCGCAGATAGCATCCAGGCGATGATCTTCGGTAAGGAGGGATTTTGCAACTACAGTTTGACTTCGGAAGCCAGCTCGATCTTTTCTTTTCTCAGACTGGTCTTATAGGATGCTTGTTGTGAAAAAAGATCATTCAGACCGTGCTGGATACTGTTGATGCTTTTCAGCATCTTTTCTTTGAACGAGTCAAAATCATAGAGGTAGTCCGCTGGCTTTGATGTACTTCTCTTACTCTTTGGAGAGAGAAAGAGGAAGTTATTAGATAACTCGCGAAGGGACTTGGCCACTGATGGAGCATCATCAAGGTAGTCTGGAGTTTCTTCAGCAGGTGATACAGCCAGCTCTCTCCCTTTGTCAGTCGGCACAACAAAAGAGTCAGCATGTTGACGATTGTCGGACCAGACTAGTTCCACCAGATCAGTAGAAAATTGATGCAAAAATGCCAAATCTGCAGCAGACTGATCTGGGGGAGAGTTTGGTTGAACAAGCTCCTCAATTTGTAAAGCTGCAACGATGCTGGGAACAACTAGTCCAACATCGACAATGTCTTGTGTGACAATAGTCTGTGGTGCGACTAGTGTGCTGGTCTGAGCTTCGGAGACTGAGGACGCAAAAGGAATGGAAGTAGTAGGAGATTCCAGCAGTACGTCCATTGCCTCAGCCTCTGCAACAGACGGAGCATTAGGCAGTGGCTGCTCCGCTGGCTTAATATTGGTTGCCCCAGAACTTTGTCCTCCCACAGTCTGGCTTGGGGTTGGGTGATCTGGACTGGGAGGAGGGGTTGAAATGTTCAGCCGCTGGCGATGCATTCGGACAGCTATATGAAGAGTCAGAACGTCCATCTCCAACTGAGCTATAACCGCGCTGTCGTCCTTGACAGTCAGGCTGGTGACATCAAAATTGTCTTTCTTGGCTTGGATAAGAAGGTTTGCAAGCCTCAGCCTGTGTTTTGCACAAAACAGCTCTTTGCAATGCACAACAACGCGAACATCATCTGTTTCTGTGCCTTTCAGAACCTCATGTTCCATTTTGTGCAGCCGATTGAGTTTGCCAAAGAACAGATTGAAGTGATTGACTGTTCTGTACTGGACCCATTCATCGAATACGACGATGAGAGCCTGTACTTTGTCTTCAACGTCTTCCATGGCAATGTCAATGGCTGTTTGAGCTGCTGATTTGGGTTTGGAGGGTGCAGACTCTGTCATGGTGGCTTTGCCCTTCCCAGCAACAGATGAGGGCTTAAGCCCTGATTGTGTATAATCGTCCAATTCTTTTATTACAATCCCCTTGACAGCTGGGATATTGGATGGGACTCGGGACACCACTTTGGCTATTTTGGGTGGAGCTTTGGATATTTGAGGTGGAGCTTGGGTTTTTAGGAGTGGAGCTTGGGATTTTGGGAGTGGAGCTTGGAGTACAGGGGCTGCTTGGGTTGGAGGAAAGGTAGATAAGGGTTTGGGGTTTAAGGTTGCCAGGGGTGTTGGCTTTGAGGCTTCTTTGGTAGGGGTTTGGTTAGGGATGAAGTAGTAGTGGCAGACTGGGTTTCATCAGAGTCAGTCTGGACCACCACCAGTTTTTGCTTAGCCCTTTTGTCTTCTTCTCTGTAGCCTGTTCTGCACCAACCTCCATTTTGACAGTCAATAAATCAGTGGGAGTTGGGGGAGCACTCTTGGATCTTAACAGAGCCAGTCCTTTAGGAGTGATGACTTTGAACGGACCGAGTGCTTAAGATTTCCCCAGCTCAATATTCATGGACTCCAATAGCTTGCTCAGTGGAACAGCTTGCTTTGTGGACTTGATGGTCTCCAGCAAAACACCAAATAAGATGGAGGACCAGTTCACTTTCTATCCAAAATGAATAGCTGCCATGGCCCCAAACTTCTCAGACGTCACAGCTCAAAACTCCCAGCCTTGCTTAGCAGCGGCTTTCCGACGATGTCGCGAGCACTTGAAAGTGGAAAGACATCTCCTTCTTCTTGAATGAAGGCCTAAGTGTAAGGCCGAAGATTGATATTCTGAGTTGGAATTCTTCCAGAGTAGCTTTGGACAGATTAGCGAAGTCGGACATGCCAGAGGTGGGAAGTCCAAACGTCTTTGTAAACAGCTCCTGAGAGATTTCAACAATCTGGCCATTAACTGAAGAAGAGATTGAATTCTTGTGAGATACGTCGTTGGGGAATAGTTCTTTGATCGCCGATTCATACACCACTGTTTCGCATTCCAAGAATTTCCGCAGTCCAAAAGACTCCAGATTCTTGAATGTAGACACCATTTCTGTATCTTCCATCCTGTATATAGCATCAAACTCAACAGATAATGAATTGTGAGTAATGGTTGCCATTAGAAAGATTAGGATTCGAAAATGGAATTAAGAGAAGTTTAGGAAGATATAAGCAGATGACAGTAAATAGATAAAGTAAAATGGTGAGTGAGATATACAGCCTGTTAAATAAAGAGTTATTAGACAAGAGTCTGTATCTCGATGACTGATTTTAAAAATTCAAATTTTAACGGACTGGATGAGAGTATAGTAAGGCGGTTAAAGTTAGATAAGTCCGGGCTGTAAAATATTACTATGTTAAAGATTGATAGTGTTTTTAGTCAGATCATAGGATAGCATCAGATCGATAAAGATCGGTTTGATACTCAGGACCGGTCTGTATCTTACTGACCATTGTATTATCGATCTGTGCTAACACTAAATCTTTAAAAAAAGTTAAGCAAGCATCAAATATATTACGATAGATCTATTAAACCAAGAATTTGACAAAAATAATTAAACTTAGCCTCGGGGAGTGGTTTAGTGAAGATGTCTGCAGCTTGCTGGTCTGTTGAAATGTACTCGATCCGAATCTCCTTTTTGACAACATGATCTCGAATAAAATGATGTTTGATATCAATATGTTTCGTTTGAGATTGCAAGACTGGATTATATGTGATAGCAATTGCACTTGTGTTGTCGCAAAAGATTGCAACAGCTTCCGGCGGCGAGATATTCTGCCTCAGCTGTGGATGTGGCAATCGACGTTTGCTTCTTGCTAACCCATGAGATCAATCTTTCACCTAAGAATTGACAAGTTCCACTGGTGCTTTTGCGATCGATCTTACATCCTTCATAGTCAGCGTCTGGATATCCAGTCAAATTGAAGTTAGAATCTTTGGGATACCAGAGACCAACATTCTGAGAACCTTTTAAGTGTTTTAAAATGCGTTTAGCGGCAATGAAGTGGGATTGTTTAGGGTCAGATTGAAATCTAGCACACATACAAACAGAAAACATAATATCAGGTCGACTCGTTGTAAGATATAACAGCGATCCGATTAGACCTCGATACATTGTTACCTCAATTGATGTTCCCCCTTCGTATTTATCTAGCTTAATTGATGTACTCATTGGAGTTGAAGCAGTTGAGCAAGTCTCCATACCAAACCGTTTAAGTAGCTCCTTGGTGTACTTGGTTTGATTAATGAAGATTCCATTATTGAGATGTTTGACTTGTAGACCCAGGAAGAATGACAATTCTCCCATCATGCTCATCTCAAATTGACTCTGCATTAACTTAGAAAATTTCTCGCATAGCTTGGGTTAGTTGACCCAAAAATGATATCATCAACATATATTTGAATTAACAGAGTATGTTCCCCCTTAATAAATTTAAATAAAGTTTTATCTACTGAGCCGATCTGGAAATCATGATCAAGAAGAAATTGAGACAGATTGTCATACCAGGCTCTGGGGGCTTGTTTAAGTCCATACACTGTGATATCCCCGAATGCTTAGTGGATTTGGGCGTTTATTTATGTTTATGTGTTAATTATGGTGATTAATTAATTTAATGTTGGAATTAATTATTATGGTGGAATGCTTAGTCACATGGTGGGCGTGACCCAGTGGTGCGTTTCGGGGTGCATGTTATGCATGTTGGGAAATTGGGTGTTAACATGGTTTAATTGTGAGGGTTGATAATTATTTGGTAAAGCATGTATTTAATTGAGGTTTTTGGAAAATGCTTTTAAATTATCATGTTGGGATATTTTATTCATCATGCTAATTATTGGGGTACAAGTTTTAATTAAACCCCCCACTTATACCCCACTACCCCCACACCCCCATCACTCTTTACCTATCACCAATCACTCTCCCAACCCTAACCCATAAAACCCATTTTCGATTTTGGCAAAAAGGAAGAGGGAAAATCTTTGCAAAAGCTTTGTTTGTGAGATTCTTGGTGAGATTTGGAATCCACAAGAGGTATGGATCCCTCCTTAATGTTTTTATGAGGTTTTATTTTGAAATGGGTTTGTGTGTAGTTGGTTGGGTGTTGGATTTTTGGTTGTATTAAGGTATTTATTGAAGATTTATGGTGTTTACATGTTGTTGGTTTGATGGCATTTTGTGTTGGTGTGGATTGGAAAAGTTTGAGGTGCAAAAATGGTGAAAAAACGAGTTCCAGACAGCGGCGATCGATCTCCCGTTTTTGGCGATCGATCGCACGCAGGCAGTGCGCTCCAGGGCGCTTGGCGTCCGATCGCCATGTTTGGGCGATCGATCGGTGGGCCTCGCGATCGATCGCGCCAAATGTAGCGATCGATCCCCGAGAGCAGAATTTTCTGGGTTCGGGCAGTGTGATCTCGCGATCGATCGGGGCCTTGTGGCGATCGATCGCAAGTCACCAAAAAGTGTTGTTTTGGTTATTTTTGTGGGATTTTTGATATTGGACTATTATTGGCTCCTAATATTGGTTTGTGTGAATGTGTAGAACCATCCCAGGTGGTAACACAACCAAGGAGATAAAGTCCTTCGACATCCCATTTTGGAACTAAGGTACGTAGTGAGACGTACGGGCATCGGACGGTAAAATGTATTTTTACGCATTGAATTGGTTATGCATTATGGTTGCATGCTGGATTTGATTATGCATTATGGTTGCATACATGGTTTTGGTTATGCATCATGGTTGCATACATGGTTTGGTTATGCATTATGGTTGCATGTGTATATTGGATGCATTGGTGCATGTGATTGTGAGTCGAGATTATATTCCAGTGATGGAGAATACTTGCCGCCAGTGGCGTAGCGATGTGAATACTTGCCGCTGTCATACCGTAGCAATGAAAGAATATATGCCGCTAATATGAAGCGAAGAACATGACCGCTGTCATATTATAGCGAGGGATATTAGTGCCGCTGGTATTGTCTAAGCGATGGGTATTTCCGCTGTCATGTTAACGCGAGGGGTATTATGCCACTGATATAATAAGACTTGGAAATTAGTTATGGGTATTCACGGAAATTGGTGCATGTCATGACATACATTATTGATGATATAATCTATTGATTATGATTGTGGTACAGGGACAACCAAATGGAGCATTTAGATGTACTAAATACAGGAAGTGATTCATATTTACGGCTTATGCATTCTAAATTACAATCATATTATTGTGTATATGGTTTGTTACATGCTCATGGTTTTGGGGTTATTCCTGTAGGTACTTTTGGGCGGAAGGGCTAAGGCGGGTTGATGCAGTGAGCTTGTGAGGAGTGCTTTTGGTATAGCAGACTTAATTCTTTTGTATAGTCTCTACTCTAGGAGTAGTGTAAAGCTATATGACTAACATTCAATTGGTTGGGAATGTAACTAATCCTTTTTGCAATCTTTATTTTGGCACTGTAATCTTAACAGCTCAAGGCATCAACATGAACTTTATACTCTATTAGATGTATGTTAGTTCTATTTACGCCTTAATCCGCACTTAAGGAACTAGGGTCCTTATATACACTGCTTTATTTAGTAAGTATACGTGATCTGGAAATGAGTGATTAAGAAATCCAGGAGGTTACTCGATGTAGACTTCCTCCTGAAGTTTGCCATTAAGAAATGCACTCTTCACATCCATCTGATATACTTTGAAATCTCTAAAAGCAGTATATGCAAGAAAGATTCGAATGGCTTCAAGTCTGGCAACTGGTGCAAAGGATTCATCAAAGTCGATTCCTTCTTCTTGTCTGAAGCCTTGTGAAACCAGTTTGGCTTTGTTTCTAACTACCACACCATTTGCATCTAACTTGTTTCTGAAAACCCATCTGATTCCAATAATAGGCTGGTCACTTGGTCTGGGAGTTAAACTCCACATCTGATTCTGTTCAAATTGGTTGAGCTCTTCTTGCATAGCCTCTATCCAGTTATAGTCAGCTAAAGCTTTGTCAGTCTGTTTTGGTTCCAGGTTGGATATGACTGCAGCGTAGGTGAATTCATCCATCATCTGTCCTCTAGTTCTTATGGGTGCAGATGGACTTCCAATCACCAGATCAGGTGGATGCCTCTTAGTCCAGCGGTAGTTTGGTTCGAGAACATCTAGTCCTGATGGAGGCAGAATGTTGATATCGTCAGTATTGGTCTTCACGTTGGTATTCGTCACTTTCGGATCAACGACATCAGCTCGATCTGGTAGAACTTCAGTGTCTTCTACCGGTCTGTCTGGTACTTCAAGTTCTGGTGAATTGTCTCTTAACCTGTTAACTGCATTCTCATCATCACTGTTAGCTTCGATATGGATATTTTCCATCTGATTTTGAATTAATCATTGTGGTTCTCAATATCAAGAAATTGATCAAAAACTATATGAATCGACTCTTCCATAGTTAGAGTTCGATTATTGAAGACACGAAATGCTTTGGTAACAGATGAATATCATAAGAATATTCCATCATCTGATTTAGATTTAAAAGCTGTTAGATGTTTCTTACCGTTGTTATGGACATAAAATTTGCAGCCAAAGATATGGAAATATGAAATAGTCGGTCTGTTATTTGTCCATACTTCATAATGTGTTGCATTTAATTTCTTACTAATCATGGACCGATTATGTGTATAACATGCAGTATTGACAGCCTCTGCCCAGAACTTTTGAGAGATTCCAGAGTCTGCAAGCATTGTTCTTGCTGCTTCCTTGAGCGTTCTGTTGCGTCGTTCTGCAACTCCAGTTTGTTGAGGAGTGCGAGCTGCTGAGTATTCATGTCTGATCCCTTGGTCATCTAGAAAGGATTCAAGATTTTGGTTTGAGAATTCAGTGTCTTTGTCGCTTCGAATTCGGTCTATCCTAGAGGATTTCTCGTTCTGAATGCGCTTCAACAGCTTGATTAATTTCGGGCCGATCTGGTCTTTATTATAGTCCATGTAAAACGCAAGTAATCATCAATAACAACAAGAGTTTACCACATTCCCCCTAAACTTGTTATTGGTATTGGACCAAACAAGTCCAAGTGCAATAATTCTAAGCAGCGTGAGGAGGATTTGTCATTCTTGTTCTTAAAGGATGATCTGACTTGCTTGCCCATTTGACAAGCTTGACAGATCTTATCCTTAGTAAAGTTGATCTTGGGCAGACCGATAACTAAATCATTTTTACATAGGCTAGAAATAGTCTTGAAATTAAGATGATTCAAACTTTTATGCCATAGCCAATGTTTATTATCGTAATGAGCGATGATAATGTTGCCATGGACAATCTTACCCTTGCCCACGGTCTTACCCTTTGAGTTATCACCGAAGGTGATCTTAGGACCAGTGTATTGAGTAATATCAGACAGCAGCTCGATGTTTCCCATCATATGTCGAGAACATCCACTATCTAAATACCAGTCTGATAGTTTCTTCTTGGGTTCCTGTCAAAACAAGAATTATTGTTGGTACTCAATCCTACTTGGGTTCGGAACGGATTAGTCCTTTGGGGACCCACACCTGAATCAGTTTTATTGATTTGTGCGTGTGTGGTGTGGTGTGTGCTGTGCGATTACAAGTATTCTGAGCTTAGTGTGTTTTGTGAAATTGTGGCCTTTGATTCTTGTCAAGCAATCTATATCTTCTTTGGACTGGTTGTGAGTTGTGATAATTGGATGGTTTTCCTTGCCTTAGATTTTGCACTCTTGAGTTTGGTCTGATAGACTCAAAACTCGCTGGTGCCTTTTCCGTGACTTGGTTAATATACCCAATCCCTTTCTCAAACCTTTATCCTTGAAAGAGATTCCTGTTTGAATTGTAGGCACTTCTGATTCATATATTGTGCTGGATCTAACAAATTTCATTTGTTTGACTTTGTTCTTTTCCAGCAACAATTAAGTTTCATTTTTAGTGCTTTCATTGATACCAAAGCCTATGCCAGTGATATCACCGACATTTCTTTGTACCTCTTGCAACTCATCTAATGAGCTCTTGATTGTGTCCATGTTTTGAAAATATGAGAAAGTTTTGCATTTTGTGCGCTAATTCTCTGATTTTCTACATGGAGCTGTTCATAGGAAATTTTTAGCTTATCCAGCTCGATCTTCAGACTGTCACATTCACATAGCTTAGCACAGCTTTGTATGATGTGCTCATCTGTTTGATCTTTGCTTTCAACCTTAAATTTATCAAATGATTCAGCTAGTGTTCTGTAGTCATTGGCCATATCTTGTAGTGCAAGTACAAGTTCTTCTTGTTGTAAATTCATCTGAGTCAAAATTGAATACCTCATCGTTCTGACTCGTCTCCTCATCTGCCATTAGGCATTGGACCTCCTCTTCGCTTTCACTGGAGGATCCTTCTGAGCTCTCTGATTCTGAATCAGTCTGAGCCCACTTACTGTTGCCTTCTTCTGCTACCAGAACTTTTTGAGCTTTTCCATGATGCCCTTTACGATCTTTGTAGTGCTTCTTCTTCTTGTCATTCCTTCCTCTAGTCTTTCTTCGGTCTGGTGCAATCTGCAATGAAGTATCCGATCTTACCACAATTGTAGCAAGCCTGATCGTTAACAGAAGCATCTTTTCTTAACTTATACTGATGAGAAGCTTTAAAGTTTTTTTTTAATTTTTAGACACGAATTTACCAAATTTCTTAATAAATAATGACATAGCATCATTACTCATCTGTTCGACAGATCGGTCTGTGGGGGTAGATTGATCTGGAATGGCTGCAAGTGCCTTGGTTGGCTGAGAAGGGGATGGCTATGCTTTCCCTCTAGTGATCAGCTTGAATTCATAGGCCTTGAGATCAACAGATCATGGAGTTCGATTTTGTTAAGATCTTTAGATTCTCTCATTGCAATGGTCTTGACGTCCCATTCCTTTGGTATTGCTCTCATCACTTTCAGAGCTATCTCTCTGTTGGTATAGTCCTTGCCAAGACTGTTCAGTTCATTGACAATGCCTGTAACTATTTCATCAAACTCGTTTAGAGTTTCTCCATGTCTCATCTTTACGCTTTCAAACTTTTGTAGAGCCACAGTCAGCTTATTTTCTTTGGTCTGATTATTCCCTTCATAGAGATGTGCAATCTTCTCCCAAATTTCTTTGGCAGTGGAGCACATCTTGATCTTTCTGAACATATTCTTGTCCAAAGTTTTGAACAGAATATCCTTGGCTACATTGTCTAGATTAGCCTTTTTTCTTTCTTCATTTGTCCAGGTAGCTCTTTCTTTTTCAATCATCTGAGGTTCACCACTTGACCCTCCCAGGGCAGGGTTAACCTTTAGAATCTTCATTGGTCCTTCTGTGATGACGTACCACATGTCATCATCCTGAGCTGCTAGGTGAGCTTGCATGCGGATTCTCCAATCATCATAATCTTCTTTGGAGAACATGTAAATCTTGTTGAATGATGCCATCAGTCCAAGTATTCTTTTGATTAAGAACCTGACTCTGATACCACTTGTTAGGATCGAATATGAGTGTTTAGAAGGGTGGGGGTGGGGGGGTGAATAAACACTCTACTAAATTTTATCTTTTTATATTTTCCTGGATTGATTTCACTTGGGTCAGCAAATGAAACTTATTTCTTAATCAATTCTAATCTGAACAGACCATTGATTGTGTGAGTGCGGAATCGGTCTCTTGATTAGTAAGACCGGTCTGATGGCTTGAAATACAAAGTAGTGCAATATGTAAATAGGCAAGAAGTGTTTCTGGAAGTTCGAAGGCAATCCCTTCTACATCTCCCTTTCTTCCAACATAGGAAGGATTCACTAGAAGACTTTGAGTAATACAATCCTGTTGTACAACCCCAATTCAGTTGGATTTACCATACTACTAGACTGAAACTCTTAGTCTCTCAATCTGTTCAGACACTATTCGTCTGACAGTTACAAAGAACTCACTCTTCTATCTTAGAATAAATACAATTGATAGAGTGAATTATACTAAGCAAAAATGATCCTTAAACGATCAAATATAACAATAAGACGTGCTTTCAACTTTGAGCAGATCGACAAGATAAAGTCTTTCGATGATAGTGTTCTGGTCAAGTGGATGCTCAATAAGAATGATTGATTGTTGATCTTTTTTAAGCGTGTTGTATCTCTTGTATTGTCTTGTGATTTCCTTCGGTTTTGTGCTTGCTCTTCATGGGGATCTTGGTGGTTTAGGAATCGATTTTTTATGGCGGGTCTTTGATTTTGTGGCATTTTTCTGATTTACGAATCGCGAGATTTTTCTTTTGGTTCTTCGGTGTTGTGTGTGAGATTTGTTGGTTTGCTAATCTTCTGAGTTGGTCTTGTCTTTGTGAGATATTTGGTAGTTCGCAATCAGAAAATTTTCTGGTTTGCATCGCTCAATTTTGTGGGATTTTGTGCTTCACAAATTCACAAATCTCCTGATTTTGTGTCAATTGTTCTTTAGCTACGTTCTTTGTTTTCGATTTTGGTTTAGTTAAGCATTAGTAATTAATTGGGATCTGAGAAGTGTATATAAATGGTATTGATATTTAAATAATAAAATGCTATATTGTATAATATTAAGTAAATATAGCTATTTTTAAAAATATTGTTTTAGGATAGGCTAGAAGAAGTAAATTATCATTTTTTATTTCTACTTGATGATCATTCTTTCGTTATTGAAAAACCACCTACCCACACATATAATTTTATATAAAAATCCAGAATTAATAAATATCTTTCAAATTAAACCGTACACGACAATTCGATTTTAAATTAGTAAAATAATTGCTCAAACTGAATCATGATCACCCCTAATTCAAACACGTGGATCCAAATATATTTTCTTACTCTCTCATAATTATAGTCTGAAATTTAAGAATTAATTTCTTATATTTCGAATATTAAAAATATTAAATCTTAAAATCGAAATCTTGAGAATATGCACTTCATTTCGAGTTTTGAGCTTTTTTAAACTCCCAGTACCTTAACATCTTTGTGCTTAGTAGATTTTTACGTTTGATGTATTTATGACTCGTATATAACCACTGTATTTTAGGAATAATTTGCCATCGAATTGTACGCACATTAACATGATAATGTTATGTCATGGACAAATCACTCAACTTTTGCATCGACTTATCTTTTAACCATTTATCACAGCACTGTAGAGATTGAAAAATGGACGGGTTTCCCATTTTGCCCAGTATGACCTGTTTTACTACAGTAACATGTCGTTCCATGCACGATCCATGTATAAGAGCAGTTTGTAAAAAGAAGTAAAAAAAAAAAAACAATATCGGGTCATATCGACCCATGGGCTAGCCTGACATGACCCGTAAGTGCATGGATCATGGGTCGTGCGGTACCTAGCATTTAGAAATATGGGTCATGTCGGCACTACCCGCTACAATAACAAACAACCTATGTTTTTTGGACAGGTCCGTTTGTTCTACAACATTGTAAACACGATTAAGATAATCCCATATTCACTATATAATTTATTTTTTTTGCAACAGATTTTGATAATTTAAATGAAAACGAGAAAAAACTTGTGATAATAAAAGTTTTATTTTGAGCAAGTAAAATTTACAAAAGAATAAAAAATCAAATGTCGCTCGAACTAGTATAGGAAAAGCCAAAACGACTCTTTTGACGTGTTTGACAAAGTCAAAAAGTACTCCGTACGACGTCATACTCTCCGTCGCATTAATATATTTCGATCCAACAAATTTTTTGTTTTGAAATTTGATCTATCTGGAATGTCCCAAGCGGAAGTAGTTTCCTACAGGTTATTTCTATTCCCACTTTTTAATATTCATATGTTTTTTTGCATTATTGTTGTTCAAAAATTCTGGGTTTGTCTGATTTGTGTGAATGCAATTCCTGGACATCTCTTGTGATGTTTGTTTCTTGTTGAAACTAAGCGATTTGGTTGGATTGTTCATCATGAAATTTTATATAATCTGGGCTTTTAGTTGTGATTGATTTGTATTTATGGGATTTGTGAAAATTCTCTTGCACTTTTGCCTCTCCTTTTGTTTTAGTTGATGTTTCTGTTTAATTTGATTCTGAGACTTTTACTTCTTAGTTGGGTTACAAATTATTGGTTCTGCTGGTTGAATCCATAATCAATTGCTAAAATTGGATTATAAAGGTGTAATCAGCACTTTTTGGCTTGGAATCTGGTCAGTTGGGACTCCTTATTCCAACATTCTTGATATAGAATGCACCAGTCAATGGGATTTTGAGTAGAAGCCATTGTAGAAAAGAGAATCTATATACAATTTGAAGGACAAAATAATAATAAGAAAATTAAAAAAAATTAACAAGTAAATAAAGGTAACCAATCTTTATGAAAAGGCATTGCAATACTTAGTTCCTGGGAGGAGCATCCTCAAATGATCACGCTATTCAAAAACATTGTAGTTTGCCGAAAAACGTGTTGCATCATTGGTCATCTGGAGATTATATGTGGATTACATTGGTGTTGGATACTGTAAATAATATCACCAAATGCTCATATCCATTTAACTGTGACCATCAATTGAATGTACATGCAGTGTGTCCTACTATGTGTTTTCTTCTTGTTTATGATTTATATCCTTGCTTCTTTCTACCTGCCCCAATCTATAATCTTGGGTAGAGTAAATACCCAAAAACAGGAAAGGATGAAAGAACATTGAGCTGGACTCTTAAGATGCAAAACATTTTCTTGAGAAACTTCATCCGATTTGTTCTGTTCACCATTCTTTTTCCTTTCCTTTCCTTCCCTTTTCCTTTGGGAGAGGGTGGGGCCCTGGGGGATTATAAGGATTTTGCCATCAATTTTCTTAACAGCTTTACCAATTACAGATCTAAAATTTCCCCTGTTCTAGCAAATCGTGTTTTACATGCATGTTTAGCTTGAATTTAACTTCCAGTATGAAGTTTCTTTCTTTTTTCTGATCTTTGCAGTTGTGGGGCTTGTGGATATCCCCTTAACTTAACATCTTCCAATCGTGAAACTTCTAGCATATCCTCCAAATATAGCAAATCTATCAACAAAGGTTTTATCTCCTTTCTTTCCATTGATGTCAGCCGATTTACTCAAGTTGATGAAGTGAATTGTCTTCCAATATGTTGGGCAAATTACTGGTCAAAAACCAAATTTCTTTGTCGTAAATGTGGAGTTCTCATTGGTTATGGATACTGTGACTCGACTGCACTTCTCGATCTTGACTCCCCAACTTCTTCCAGCGCATCTTACAAGAAAATCATGGTAAAGATTCGAGCTTTACAACCTTCAGACGACCTCTAGTGCATCGAGTTGGAGATGGACATGGTAATTTCATCTACAATAATTCTCCGATTCCTGGGCCAATGCTCCAACTTGCAGACATTTGCATCTAAATGGTGGTTTTGGAGTATCAATCATGGATTCCATAGTTCCAAGGTTCTCCTTCTTTGAGGTAATTAATGACGACCATCTTGTGCTAATATCTCGTATATTCTGTTGAATTCTAGGTATTTTTGAGATTGCTGCTATCTTGTGTTGGCTTTAGATTGAAATGACTAACAACGATGCTTTAGTATACATTATAATCGTTTTTCGGTGATTTGTTTTTGTCTATTGTAGTAATTTGTTAGCATGATTGTTTTCTGTTTGTAGGTAATGTAATTTGGACTGTTTGACTGTAATTGTGGTATTCAATTATAGCTGAATTAGTTAGTGATGAATTCTTGGAATTTTTATACATCAACTTGTAGTTCCTGTCTTCTATAGCTTTGGGTTAAGACACAATTAATTTTTGTTCTAGTCTTTGATATGTGGTGAGTTTTTTGATAGTGCTCCATTTTTAACCTTTTCATTTTCCATCACTTCAAATAATTTATATCCATGTGTGTGTTGATGTGTTGTTGAATTCCTTGAAGGTCGAAATATAACCGTCATATTTCTCTTCATTTTTCTTCATGGTATCTTGTTTGCTGAATCGGCTATTATGCTCGATTGCTGGAGGATAGTCTTTACTTGATGCATTACATTATGCTGCACGACGTTCTGATTTCATTTTCTCCATCTGCAATGGTCACAATAGTTTATTCGGAATTCAGTTGTGGCTGAACTTACGATGGCATGCGCTCGGATCATAAGAATGGAACATTGGTTTCACAGTTGAGTTTTGTACTTTTGGAGTTCTATCAGCAAGGAAAACAGCTACTCAGAATTTTTGCGGTTGCAGATTTGAATCACGGAATGTGTATATGGATTGAGTGGTGATAGTACAAAGGAGTATTTCTTGTGGTCACACCAAAAGCTTAAATCTTGGAAGCACTTGCTGTATTTCTCCTGGATTAAATCTTTTTTTTCCCCTTGAAGATCACCATAAAGAACTACGAGGTCGATAGAATGCACCAGTGGGATGATTTACTAAATGTCATCATATTTATAAACACAATTTTATAAAGTAGCTAATGCCAAACAGCTTAATACAAGCTATCAACTTTTTTCTGTCTTAAAACCTGTATTGTTTGCATCGATTGATTTTATTAATGTAGAGAATTGTTGGAAAATGTATTGATATTAGAGATCAAGTTTGACTAAAATATCAAGTGGGCACATTAGTGAACTTGAGAAGGTTAACATTATTTGTTGCCTCTACTATACTGACTTTTCCTTAAGACTATCTAGTGAATCTCAAATGAATTAGGTGTGTGCATTAAATAATTCAAACCGAAAACCAGACCGAATCATAAATTTTGGTTTATTTGGTTCGGTTTAAACAGTTTTTTGGTCGGTTATGATTTTAAGTTTTGGAAATTTGGATTTTATGATCGATTTTCGAAAAACTGAACCGACCATTTTACATATAATATGATAATATGATAAAATAGTTAAATAGGGTAATATACTAATATGTCCTCAGGTTTTTCCTTGGAGTAAATGTTCGATTGGGGGTTAGAATTATTTGCCAACAACATATCAAATATGGGTACAAGAATCACATCAATGCTTGTTTTTCAATTTTGATTTTGATGAGCAAAGCAACTAACTTACCATTTGGTTCGAGGGATGAGATAAGTAATCTCATGATTAAAATTATGAGATGATGTTAAATAACATAGTGTGATAAATTATATGGTGTTTGATTGAAGGATAAAACAATGAATTAATTTTATTTTTTGATATAATGACTAAATACCTCGAAAATTTGAATCTCAAATTTTGACGGGAATTTTAAAATTCAGAGGAAATTTTCAAATTTTTTGGGAGTAAAGTAGAAATTTCAAATTTTAAAATGGTAAATGATACCATGCAAGAGAAGGATAACTATATCAATATCCGTCCTTTAAAACTTGACCTCAAAGATACTATCATGGAGATCTGTGCTTTAAGGAAGACTGACCACCCGACCTGAGACACAAAAAACATCAGTCATGACACAGTAATAACAACCGACCCCTGATCTAGTAAGAACATAAACAAACAGGTCCCCAGCCTGCCGATCTGGTGCAAGAAAAATAATAGCCACATCCCCTTAAGAGTAACCGACCTCCCGAGCTCCCCACCATATTATCTCCATGATGTTTTCACCTTCAAGGTCACAAGACCTAATGCTCTGAGCTATCGTCTTGCTAATCGAGGGTGCTCATCAGCATATAAAAGACAATCTCATTGTGATATCCCCGAAATAATTAATTGCAATTTGGGCATTAATTATGTTTATATGATTAATTATGGTGATAATTGATCTATGTGTTGGAATTAATTATCTTGATGAAATGCTTAGTCACATGGTAGGCGTGACCCGGGGATGCATTTCGGGATGTATATCGTGCATGTTGGGAAAATTGGGTATTAACATGATTTATTCTTGTTGGTTGTTAATTATTTGGAAAGCATGAATTTATTGGGAATTTGTTGCATTTTGTAAAATGCTTTTAAAATACCATGTTGGAGTATTTTATACATCATGTTAATTGTTGGGGTACAATTTTAATAGACCTATATAAGCCATTACCCCACTTTACCACCTCACTTTATCATTCACTCTTTAAATCCCCAACTCACTCTCCCAACCCTAACCTTTCCCCATTTTCGATTTTTACTTCAAGGTAGAAGAGAAATCTTTGCAAAAACTCCATTGGTGTGATTCTTGGTAAGATTTGAGGTCTAGGGAGGGTATATATCCTTCCTTGTTGTTTTTTGCAAGGATTTATTTTGATTTGGGTTTGATATTTGAATTTTTTGAGATGGTTTGTTGGGTGTAGGGTCTTCCTACCTTAATATCATTTAGTACACATAAATGGGACAAAACATGCAATTAAAACCTCTTAAGGGTTCCGGTTGTAGTTTGAGCTAGGGAGATTACAGGCCAAAAATAAAGTTTTCAAAGCTATTTAATTACATTCCCAATAAAGAATGTCAAAGCTATAGATTTACACTACTCCTAGAGTAGAGACTATCAAAAATCCTGCATCCTACGTTCATCATGCTCCCTTTAGCTCACTTCCTCAACCCGACCCTAGGCCCTTGGTCCAAAAGTGTACCTACAGGGCTAACACATCATGAGCATTCATATATTTACTTAACATTATATAAAAGCATACAATAATGCATAACATCTTAGTTAAGTAAAAGTTATTGGTCGTCCTCCGACCTCCTTCGTTATCCCTGACTCTTATTCATATATTGGGGCGTCTTACCCCATTGTATGTCATCTTACCATATCATAATCATTGCGTGGCATCTTACCACGTGGGCATCTTACCCAATCATATGGCGTCTTACCATATTATAAACATTGCGTGGCATCTTACCATGTGGGCATCTTACCCAATCATATGGCGTCTTACCATATTATAAACATTGCGTGGCATCTTACCATGTGGGCATCTTACCCAATCATATGGCGTCTTACCATATTATAAACATTGCGTGGCATCTTACCACGAGGGCATCTTACCCAATCATATACTTTGGGTGGTGTCTTACCACATGGGCGTCTTACCCAATCCTACACGTCGTATGACCTTATCATAAACTTCGTCATTATAGACGTCCTCATAACATCGTTATCATAAACATCATCTTAAGCATCATCATCGTAACATCATCATAAGCATCATTATTATAAATATCATCATAGATATCATCATCATAACATCATCTTAAACGTCATCATCGTAAACATCATCTTAAACATCATCATAATATGTAAGGGCATGGTTTACCGTCCGATGCTCGTACGTCTCTTACGTACCTTAATTCCCAAAAGTGGAGAATTGGGAGAGCTTTATCTCCTGGATGTTGTGGGCACCTGGGATGGTTCTACACAACCATACAAATTGATATTAGAAGCTAAACATAGTCCAATATCCAAAAATCCCACAAAAAATCAAAAATCCACTTTTCTTCAGCTCGCGATCGATCGCCACCCAGGCGCGATCGATCGCGAGATCGCACTGGACGAGGGGCCAAAATCTCCTTCTTGGCGATCGATCGCCACTTTTGGCGCGATCGATCGCCAGGCCCGCCGATCGATCGCCCAAAAGTGGCGATCGATCGCCAAATGCTTCTGGCTGGTACTGGACGCTCGCGATCGATCGCCAAGGACGGGCGATCGATCGCCGAGTGCTGTACATCGAATTTTCGCCATTGATGCTCATTTTTCAAGCTCCTTCACATACCACCCCAAAACCAAACTTCCTCATAACTTCAATAACAACATAACCCACTAAAACCAACATAAACACTTCAAAAAAAACATACCCCAACCATTAACAACACATACCCCAAATAAACCCACATAAAACATCAAAACTTAACCCATTTCAACACCAAACATCATAAAACTTGTAGGAATGGTTCCATACCTCTTGTAGGCTCCAAATCCTAGCAAAGATCACACAAATAAGGATTTTGTGGAACTTTTCTCCTCCTCTTTTGGTGAATTTCGAAAATGGGGTAGGGTTTGGGGTTGGGAAGTGATTTGGGGGTTTTTAATAAAGTGAAAGGTAAAGGGGTTAAAGTGATGGGTAGGGGATTTAAAAAGGGGGGTTTACTTTTCTTAATCAAAATTGTACCCCAAATTTAACATGATGTATAAAATACCCTACTTGGTATTATAAAAGCATTTTACAACAATGCTCTAAACTTCTTTTAATATCACATCTTCCTCATATTTGATAATTTAACACAATTAATCATGTTAACATCTTAATACCCAACACATAAATCCATGAAACCATGATCCAACATATAAACATAATTAATGTCCAAGTTACCATTAATTAATTTCGGGGCATCACATTACTCCCCTACTTACAAGATTTCGTCCTCGAAATCGCATGCACTTACCCAAAAGAAACTAAACATAAACCATACCAGAAAATAGTTCCGGGTAATGTTGCATCATATGCCGCTCCGTCTCCCACGTAGCCTCCTCGACACCCCGACGATCCCACTGAACTTTGACCATCGGTATAACTTTGCTCCGTAGTCTGCGATCCTCACGATCCAGAATTCTGACTGGTCGTTCAACGTAGGATACATCTGAGTCTAACTGCACTTCAGTAGGCTGTAAAACATGAGACGGATCTGGCTCATACTTTCTCAACATAGAAACATGGAAGACATCATGAATTCCAGATAAGGACGGTGGTAGAGCCAATCGGTAAGCCAAAGTGCCGATACGCTGTAACACCTCATACGGTCCAACATACCTCGGGGATAACTTTCCCCGCATACCAAATCGAACAACACCCCTGAAGGGTGAGATTTTCAAGAAGACCTTGTCTCCCACTTGAAATTCTAGCGGCCGTCGCCGCTTATTTGCATAGGCTGCTTGCCTATCTTGGGCCGCTTTCATCTTTAAGCGTATCATCTTAATCTTTTCCTCCATGTCCTTAATCATATCCGGTCCTCCGACCGCTTTACTCGTCAAGTCCTCCCAATACAGCGGTGACCTACATCGTCGTCCGTAAAGAGCTTCAAAAGGGGCCATTTGAATGCTCACCTGATAGCTGTTATTGTATGAGAACTCAATCAGTGGTATAGATTCTTGCCACGGAGTATCAAACTCCAAAACACATGCCCTCAGCATATCTTCGAGCGTCTGTATAGTACGCTCCGTTTGGCCATCAGTCTGAGGGTGATAAGCTGTACTTAGTCTCACCTCGGTGCCCAAAGCGGTCTGGAGACCCTCCCAGAAATGAGAAGTAAACCTTGGGTCTCTGTCAGACACGATCGAGACTGGAATCCCATGCAACCTCACTACATCCCGTACATACAATTGGGCCATCTTTAAATACGTGAAAGTCATACTGTAAGGGATGAAATGAGCTACCTTCGTCAGCCTATCCACGATCACCCAGATCGCATCAAATCCAGAGGCCGACCTTGGCAAGTGGGTCACAAAGTCCATAGATATATGCTCCCACTTCCACTTAGGTACCTCCAAGCTCTTCAGCTCGCCACCAGGTCTCTGCCTTTCTGCCTTTACTTGTTGGCAGATCAAACATCTCTTAACGAAGCTGATCACATCACGCTTCATGCGTCTCCACCAGAATTGACCACTTAGGTCCTTATACATCTTTCTTCCTCCAGGGTGGATACTGAACCGGCTACTATGAGCCCGTTCTAAAATTCCTTTACGCAATCTTGGCGCATCTGGGACCACCCATCGGTTGCCCAATCTTAAAGAGTCATCTTCAGCCACACTAAACTTTGTTGGCTGACCTCGAAGTGCTATTGATGACCATCTCTGAACTTCATCATCCAACCTCTGGGCTTTCCTGATTGCCTCAAATACGTCTGGCTCGGCCAATAAGGTCGACACTCGCACCGGCGACGTGTCTACATCGAAGTCATAGCCCAGATGGCAATAGGAAGTCATCAAAGCTGATAAACACATAACATCCTCAGCGGTGCTCTTCACCTTCCGACTTAAGGCGTCTGCTATCAAATTTGCTTTACCAGGATGGTACTCAATTTCACAGTCATAATCCTTGAGCAAATCCATCCATCTTCTTTGACGCATATTCAGTTCAGCTTGAGTGAATAGAAACTTTAGGCTCTTATGGTCCGTAAAGATCGTAAACGTAGTACCATAAAGATAATGACGCCAAATCTTTAAGGCGAAAATGATAGCCGCCAGTTCCAGATCATGGACTGGGTACCTGGTCTCATGAGGCTTCAACTGTCTCGAAGCATAGGCTACCACTTGTCTGTCTTGCATCAATACGCAGCCCAAACCCTGCAGTGACGCATCCGTGTACAAGGCAAACCTCTTATCCTCAGACGGAATCACCAATACTGGCGCTGTCGTCAAACGACGCTTCAATTCTTGGAAGCTTTCCTCACAAGCTTCGGACCAAAAGAATGAGACTCCTTTCTGAGTCAGCTGTGTCAATGGCTTAGCGATCTTAGAAAATCCCTCGACAAAACGTCGGTAATAACCTGCTAAGCCTACAAAACTCCGTATCTCGGGTACAGAAGTGGGTGCTGCCCACTCCATCACAGCTTCAATCTTCCTCGGATCCACAGATATCCCTTGGCTAGATATGACATGGCCTAGGAACACCACGCTGTCTAACCAGAATTCGCACTTGCTAAGCTTAGCATACAACTGATGATCCCTAAGGATCTGAAGTACTGTCCTCAAGTGCCGTACATGATCTTCTTCGGTCCTAGAGTAGATGAGTATGTCGTCAATGAAAACTATGACGAATTGATCCAAATATGGCTGGAACACCTTGTTCATCAAACTCATGAAAACAGCCGGGGCATTTGTCACCCCAAAAGGCATGACTAGGAATTCATAATGCCCATACCTAGTCCTGAAGGCTGTCTTCTGGACATCCTCTTCTCTTACTCGAATCTGATGGTACCCCGACCTCAGATCGATCTTACTGTAGAGCCTCGTACCCTGTAACTGATCAAATAAATCATCGATCCTCGGAAGTGGGTACTTATTCTTCACTGTGGCTTTGTTCAGTTGTCTGTAATCGATGCACAAACGCATCGAACCATCTTTCTTCTTCACAAATAACACTGGTGCTCCCCAGGGCGATACGCTAGGGCGTATATAGCCCTTATCAAGGAGCTCTTGCAACTGAATCTTTAATTCCCTTAGCTCCGCTGGTGCCATCCTATAAGGGGCACGAGAAATGGCCGACGTCCCTGGTAATAACTCAATCCCAAACTCGACCTCTCTCGTCGGTGGGAATCCGGGAATCTCCTCCGGAAAGACATCAGGGAACTCCGCCACTACGGGCACATCCTCAACTTTCACTTCTCCTTTCTTTTCCGTAACATCGACGGCATAAATGAGATATCCTGAATGACCTCGTTCCAACAACTGCGCCATCTTGACAGCAGATATCAACGGAATCTTAGAGCGAGAACCATCCCCATAGAACGTCCATGGGACTCCCATATCGGATTTAAACCGTACAGTTCTCTGCCTGCAGTTCACAACTGCCTGATACCTGTTCAGAACATCAATGCCCAGAATGCAATCAAAATCTGACATTCCCAGAACAATCAAGTCTGACCTTAGTTCCTTATCCTCAAAATAAATGAGGCCATTGTAGACGATCCGATCAGTAATCATACTTCTTCCAGCGGGGGTCGAGACTATAAGAGGCGTGGGCGACGGAGAAGTGCATAAGTGGTGCCTTTCCACAAAACTTGTCGACACAAAAGAGTGTGACGCACCTGTGTCGATCAATATAAAAGCAGGGTGCGTAAATAAAAGACACGTACCCGCTATAACCTCCTCCGGAGCCGCTGAAGCCTGCTCCCTTGTCAGTGCATAGACTTGTCCTTGAGGTGGCCCCATGGGCTGACCTCCATGCTGTCTCGGTACAAAGGGTGGTCTGTGCTGTGCTGTCCTATCTGCAGGCCTCCCCGCAGAACCCTGTTGACTTCCCCTGTTGGGACACTGTCTAGCAAAGTGGCCCTTGTCGCCACAAACATAGCACCCTATACAGTCTTTCGCCAGATGTGGTTGCCCACAAAGAGTGCATTGTATCTTCCCGGATCTGTCTCCCTGAGACTGCCCCCCTCCAGATGGGGCATCACCTCTTCGGTTTCCTTTCCACCTATTGTCGGACTTCTTACCACTAAACCTTGACGCTGAGGAGTTCCCCCTTGACTTGAACTGATCATTCCTCGGCTTCAAATTATCCGGAGTGGATTTATGAGAGGGTGCCGACGGTGGTACAACATCAGGGTATGCACCCACTCCTAGTTCGGCTAGCTCAGCCCTTGAGAGTGCATCATCAAAACAAGTAGGGCCATAAGTGATCACCCTATCGTATAGCTCCGGCCTCAGACCCTTCATGAAATTCCTCATCTTTGCTTGCGTGCTTGTGGCAATGTGAGGCACATATCGGAGCAAGGAGCAAAACTGAAGAGCATAATCCGATACCGACATATTACCTTGCTTGAGGTGAGTGAATTCATCTTCCTTAGACTGTCGTGCTGCAGCCGAGAAATAACGGTTCAGGAAGCGAGTTCGAAACATTTTCCAGTTAACTTCATGACCTTGAGCCTCTTGCTCTACCACAGTGGTCTTCCACCACATTAGCGCCTTCTTGGCCAACTGGAACTCTGCTAACCGTATCCATGCTGTCTTTGCACATGGGGCTGCCACAAAGATTTGCTCTATTCTTTCCAACCATTCCTCAGCTCGTTCCCCAGTTTCGGTTCCTTCAAAGGTTGGGGGTCGGTAAGCAAGAAACTGAGTTAGGCTTAGTTCCCCTGGCAACAACTGTTGTTCGGCCGGTTCATCATCAAAAGCTGGCGGGGGTAGGGGATTCGTACGCCCCGCACTTGCATTGACGCTCACTGCGTCACCTACCTCCACATTTGCTGCCATACTGCAACACAAGGATTAACAACAAGATCCAAAAGCAGTTCGTATAATACTTCGTTAGATAAACAAAACATGTTAGCATAACATCATATACTTCATATGCAACTTTATGCACAAAACATGTTCGAAAGTAAGCACCTAGCTAACTTATTGCTAAGGCTACCCTTCACTCATTCCCGGGTTATCTAACCACTGCTCTGATACCACTAATGTAGGGTCTTCCTACCTTAATATCATTTAGTACACATAAATGGGACAAAACATGCAATTAAAACCTCTTAAGGGTTCCGGTTGTAGTTTGAGCTAGGGAGATTACAGGCCAAAAATAAAGTTTTCAAAGCTATTTAATTACATTCCCAATAAAGAATGTCAAAGCTATAGATTTACACTACTCCTAGAGTAGAGACTATCAAAAATCCTGCATCCTACGTTCATCATGCTCCCTTTAGCTCACTTCCTCAACCCGACCCTAGGCCCTTGGTCCAAAAGTGTACCTACAGGGATAACACATCATGAGCATTCATATATTTACTTAACATTATATAAAAGCATACAATAATGCATAACATCTTAGTTAAGTAAAAGTTATTGGTCGTCCTCCGACCTCCTTCGTTATCCCTGACTCTTATTCATATATTGGGGCGTCTTACCCCATTGTATGGCATCTTACCATATCATAATCATTGCGTGGCATCTTACCACGTGGGCATCTTACCCAATCATATGGCGTCTTACCATATTATAAACATTGCGTGGCATCTTACCATGTGGGCATCTTACCCAATCATATGGCGTCTTACCATATTATAAACATTGCGTGGCATCTTACCATGTGGGCATCTTACCCAATCATATGGCGTCTTACCATATTATAAACATTGCGTGGCATCTTACCACGAGGGCATCTTACCCAATCATATACTTTGGGTGGTGTCTTACCACATGGGCGTCTTACCCAATCCTACACGTCGTATGACCTTATCATAAACTTCGTCATTATAGACGTCCTCATAACATCGTTATCATAAACATCATCTTAAGCATCATCATCGTAACATCATCATAAGCATCATTATTATAAATATCATCATAGATATCATCATCATAACATCATCTTAAACGTCATCATCGTAAACATCATCTTAAACATCATCATAATATGTAAGGGCATGGTTTACCGTCCGATGCTCGTACGTCTCTTACGTACCTTAATTCCCAAAAGTGGAGAATTGGGAGAGCTTTATCTCCTGGATGTTGTGGGCACCTGGGATGGTTCTACACAACCATACAAATTGATATTAGAAGCTAAACATAGTCCAATATCCAAAAATCCCACAAAAAATCAAAAATCCACTTTTCTTCAGCTCGCGATCGATCGCCACCCAGGCGCGATCGATCGCGAGATCGCACTGGACGAGGGGCCAAAATCTCCTTCTTGGCGATCGATCGCCACTTTTGGCGCGATCGATCGCCAGGCCCGCCGATCGATCGCCCAAAAGTGGCGATCGATCGCCAAATGCTTCTGGCTGGTACTGGACGCTCGCGATCGATCGCCAAGGACGGGCGATCGATCGCCGAGTGCTGTACATCGAATTTTCGCCATTATGCTCATTTTTCAAGCTCCTTCACATACCACCCCAAAACCAAACTTCCTCATAACTTCAATAACAACATAACCCACTAAAACCAACATAAACACTTCAAAAAAAAACATACCCCAACCATTAACAACACATACCCCAAATAAACCCACATAAAACATCAAAACTTAACCCATTTCAACACCAAACATCATAAAACTTGTAGGAATGGTTCCATACCTCTTGTAGGCTCCAAATCCTAGCAAAGATCACACAAATAAGGATTTTGTGGAACTTTTCTCCTCCTCTTTTGGTGAATTTCGAAAATGGGGTAGGGTTTGGGGTTGGGAAGTGATTTGGGGGTTTTTAATAAAGTGAAAGGTAAAGGGGTTAAAGTGATGGGTAGGGGATTTAAAAAGGGGGGTTTACTTTTCTTAATCAAAATTGTACCCCAAATTTAACATGATGTATAAAATACCCTACTTGGTATTATAAAAGCATTTTACAACAATGCTCTAAACTTCTTTTAATATCACATCTTCCTCATATTTGATAATTTAACACAATTAATCATGTTAACATCTTAATACCCAACACATAAATCCATGAAACCATGATCCAACATATAAACATAATTAATGTCCAAGTTACCATTAATTAATTTCGGGGCATCACATTGGGATTGGTATTATTTTGGTTGGGTGTTAGATTTATGGGTGTATGAGGATGTTTATTGAAGGTTTTTAGTGGTTTTGTATTATTGACGTATTAATGTTTGAGTTTGTTTGATTTGGGGAAGAAGGAAGGTGAATAGTGCCCGAAAATCGCATGTTCAGGTCTCGGCGATCGATCGGACATTCTCCCGATCGATCGCGAGCAACAGGGGAGAAGGCAGTGACCTTCCGCGATCGATCGCGAGTTTGGCGCGATCGATCAGCGAGGTCGGATCGCTCGGCACAAACTCGGCGATCGATCGCGGATTGAAAAATTTTGTTGAACGAGACAGTGTGGTCTCGCGATCGATCGGGGCTATATGGCGATCGATCGCGAGACACCAAAATGTGGGTTTTTGGTTATTTTTGTGGGATTTTTGGTATTGGACTATTATTTGGTTCTAATATTGGTTTGTGTGAATGTGTAGAACCATCCCAGGTGGCAACACAGCCAAGGAAGTGAAGCCCTACCACATCCTTCTTTTTGGAAAGGTACATAGAGGACGTACGGGCACCCAACGGTAATGTATCTATTGTACTCATTGATTATGCATTGTGGATGCGAGTATATATGGAATTATGCATTGTGGATGCAAATACATGTGGAATTATGCATGATGATTGTATATGCATATGATGATTATTGGTGCACATCTCATGAGTCATGGTCATCCCCTTGATGATTTTAATGTTTGCCGCTATTTTATTTGGTGCCGCTAAATGTGAAGCGAGGGGTGGGAGTGCCGCATGTCACATTGAAGCATGGTTATCATATGAGGCGAGGAAAGAATATTTGCCGCTAAAATGTGAAGCGAGGGGTTGGAGTACCGCATGTCCATTGAAGCGAGGTTATTCTATGCCGCCTATATGAAGCGAGGGGCATTAAAATACATTGTGATGAACATAATAGGGATTGGTAAATGGGTGATAATGGAATGGTGTTATGTCATGACATGTGTGTACCATTAAATAATATATTGATTATACTCATGAGTCATGGTACAGGGACAACAAAAAAGGAAGCGTTTAAAATACATGGGAAAAACAGGAAGTGTTTTATTATGATTTATGCATTTACGCCTTATATTCATATTGTGTTGGATATGAATAATGTTATGCTCATGTTTTGGGGGTTGTCCTTGTAGGTACATTTTGGCATGATAGAAAGGGGCTAAAGCGGGTTGAGGCGGTGAGCTTGTGAAGAACGCTTTTGATAGATGAAGGACAGGGTTACTTTTGTATAGTGTCTACTCTAGGAGTAGTGTAAAGCTATAGTGGATAACATTCATTTGATTGAGAATGTAATTAAACCTTTTGATAGTCCTTAACCTTTCATGTAATTCTTAAGGCTCATAGTCTCAACATGAACATTTATACTTTGATAATGTATGTTAGCTCTAATTATGACTTTAATCCGCACTTAAGGAACTAGGGCCCTTACATTAGTGGTATCAGAGCAGTGGTTAGAGAACCCGAAAACGAGTGAAGGGTAGCCTTAGCATGATTGGCTAGATGCTTACATTTGGAGCATGATTATGCATGTGGTGCATATTGATGTATATCCTGTTATACTAACATGCTTATTATTGTTTATGTTATCTAACGGCATGACATATATATTGTTTTGGAATTGTTGTTAACCCTTGTGTTACAGCATGGCGGCTATGAACTTGGGAAACCTCAATGAAGAGGTGGGTGACGTTGGCAGTGTTAATGCGAGCATCGGTCAGACAAACCCTTTACCCCCACCAGCTGTAGGTGTGGAACCAGTGGCTCAGTTGTTACCACCGGGTGAGATCAGTTTGACTCAGTTTCTGACCTTCCACCCGCCTATGTTTGAGGGGACAGAGTCAGGGGAAGAGGCTGAGGAATGGCTTGAAAGACTGGAACAGATTTTTGTGTCCGCTCTTTGTGCAAGGACGGCATGGCTGAGATTGGCGGAGTTCCAGCTAGCGAAGAAACCTTCCATGTGGTGGAAGACTACAGTGATGGAACTAAGGGCTCAAGGTGATTGAACTCTCTTTAGAACTCGGTTTCTGAACCGGCATTTCTCTGCGGCTGCGAGACAGATAAAGGAAGACGAGTTCACAAACTTGAAACAAGGAGGTATGTCAGTGTCAGACTATGCTATGCACTACTCTTCATTGCTGCGGTATGTCCCGCACAATGCCACAAGCGGACATGCAAAGATGAGGCACTTTCTGAAGGGGTTACGGCCGAAGCTTTTTGACCGGGTTATCACCAACAACCCCACTTCATTCGATGATGCTCTTACTAGAGCAGAACTTGCGGAGATCGGAGTAGGGGCCTATCCTAATGCTGTACCCCCACAGGTGCCACAACAGAGGCAAGCTACTGATAGCTTGAGGCCCCGAGAAGAGTCATTTAAGCCTCGTGGTGCTCCTTCATCCTCACGGTTCAGTGGAAAGAAATCTTTTGGTCGGAAGCAAGAGAACAGGAAGAGCAATTGGTCGAACAACCGAGGACCGATGCAAGGAATTAGATCGCGGGAGACAAGGTACGACAATTGTGGAGGGCCACACTCTTCGAGCAATTGCCCTGCTTGTTACAGTTGTGGTAAGATGGGCCACATCTCTTGGTATTGACCCACTCGGGGAGGACAATCAGATTTCAAGGGAACAGGTCGAGATTTGAGGACAGGACTGTAAGGACCCCCGTGCCCTTAACCCGTTATTAGTGTATTAAGCCATACACTTATTGCATATAATCATACTATCATGGGGAAAACCATATGCAAATGCAACTCCATATGCTATACAGAAAATTCCTTGCATTCAATCCACATAATATTCAAATTCCCCAACCAAGATTATTCATATAACATGTACCCTCATAATACACTAACATGCTCTTAGTTCATTTAGCAATTCCGTATTTAATTGCATGCAAACCATAAATGAATCAAGAAGAGCCGTAGCCCATTTATACATTCCATATACACGTAAAATGTACTCACATAAGAGCACCCAATAAACACGCGTGTATCTAATGTATAAAACACTCTACTGGATACCGTTACTGGTGCTTCGATCCTGGAAGCATCTCCTAAGCGCAACTCGATCTCAGCTCTGGATCTAAGCGCCTATCCAACCGGCTCTGGTACCTCGATCCTGGAAGTACCTCAAATCAACCGCCCGAGCTCAACTCCAAAGCTGCTGCTACACCTGTAACACCTGCCCCAACAGAGACAGCCCCCACACGGGGTGAGCATACCAATACCACCAATCCAATAATCATAACGTTGCAATTCATAATTTACAGAATGTAAATGCCATAATTTAAATGATACTCCCTGGCTGGTAATACCCTCATCCGGGATCCCCTGTAATGTCCCTGTTCTCAAAATAACCAAACTCATCAAATTCCCAAGGCCAGTTAATCACCACATAGATTAACTAATACCGTTCTGTTAAGCCAGTTCCATAATCAATATAATAGAATCATTATATAGAAGACCGTAAATATCACATAAATCAATTCAATGATTCCATGTTCCTATTTCAATGCTCGCTCCACAATAGCGGCATTCTAAACCTCACGCACGCTCAACAATAGCGGCGTTATAACCGATGGTCGCTCAACGGCGACGGCATCCCAAATCATTGCTCGCTCAATAGCGGCACCGTATGGTTCCCAATATATAACCATTTACCATGCATATCGTTATCCATTTATAGCAAGTATAATGCACCATGCATTTCAATACCTATTCGATACAATTACCCCATGTCACATATTTCAATGTCCGTATAATGCAATTATCACACACCATGCGTTCCAATGCCCATTTAATACAATTATCACATACCATGCATTTTACAGTTGCAACATTATAATAGGCCATGCTCGTACGTCATACGTACCTTAGAATTCCGTAGTCCATGCCAAGCCTGGCTTGAGTTCCATGCCCCGAGAAACATGTGCTAAAACACATAAATATTTCACAATTAAACATAGGCATGCAATTACGTGCCCTAGTACGATCACAACACCAAATCGTATTGTCAATCCATGACGATAACCAAATTATAAAAGTTCCCGGCTAAGCATGCATAATACCCCAAAAATATTGTCAATCCATGACAATTAACCTTTTAAAAGAACCCGGGGCGAAGCATGCAAGACACCCAAAAAGAGCCAAGAAACAACAAAAGGGACACCAACATACTGGCCATCTCGATCGATCGAAAATTTCATCTCGATCGATCGAGAACCACCCTCCGATCGATCGGTCAAAATACCGATCGATCGGTCCACTGTTCCTAAGCCACAAAAACATTCTGACATGCTCGATCGATCGAAAATATTTTCGGATCGATCGAGCAGCCCTGTAACCGCGAGAAACCTCCAAGAATGAGCTCATTTCAACACCAAATCACCTATAACTCAAACCCACTTCAATTTACAACATAAAACCAACCAAAAACCATCTAAACACTACAAAACCTAACCCCCAACACATACAACAATATTAGAACAAGATCTACCCCTTGAACCCCAAGATACAACACCAAAACCAACCAATATACAACAAAACTTTGCTAGGTTGGTAGCTTAGCCTTTGAGCTTCAAGATTCTAGCAAGAAATCATGAAAATGGCTCTTTTCCAAAGCTTTCTCCTTCCTTTCATGTTGAGGAACGAAAATGGTGGGTTTGGATGAGGTGAAGGCAAGGTCAAGACATAAAGGTGATAGAATGGGGTGGATGTGATGTAAAGGAGGGGAATGGTTCTTTAATATTTTTATAACATGTATAAGATAATTGTATGGTATGAAAATTATGTCCAACATGACATTTCAAACCCCTCTTCCAATTATGCATTAAGACCCACATTAGTCATGGTTTAATTAAATAATTAAAACTCACTCCAATCAAATCATACCAATAACCAAAATTCCCAACATGCAACGAATGCGTCTCGGATCCCGATTCTCACCAAAAACCTAAATCATAGGTTTTTTTTCACCAAATTGAGAATACAATCTCGACCTTTGGATCCAACGATCCTAAATGCCCGATTTAACAAACTCGGGAGACCAAAACCACAATTAATTCCTAATTGCCACTATAAAAAAATCCATTAAGGATTAATAACCCTCCGGGATTAACACTAATAATCCCAGGACATCACAATTATCCCCCACTAATAAAATTTCATCCTCGAAATTGCACCGGTGTACTCCACGTAACACCAGGACTACACAACCAAAACAAAGCCAAGACCCCGATTCTGAACCACCTTAGAATCGAATTAACAACTGCGAGAATACTAGTCTCGCACCAAGCCCTAAAATAGAGCAAACGCCAAAACCAATACAAACCCGAAAGATAACAACATACCTCGACGTGAATCGTCCCAGAAGTCAGTCCACCATGACTGAAAATCAACCAAACCTTCCTTGGTCTCGACATAGATATCTCCCCATGATATCTCCATTACTTGCCCACGATGCTTAACACGCATCGTTATGATGAGGACTACTAGCATACGACAGTATACTCACAGAAAATCCGGTTCTTGTTTCCCAGTCCATCTCCTCCAAAGGAGTAGTTGCAACACTTGCAACACGGACCGGGCAACCCACGGTCACCGATCCATACAAAGCACATCTCCGAGGATGTTTACACCGGTGTGTTCCAAGAAATCATATCTTGGTCCTGACACACCATCAAGACCCCCACAAGGTCTCAAGTTCCACAGGGGACATGCAAGACAAACAATTGCATTCCTACACACGTGTCAACAATGACACTAAACAAACCCGAATCTCGGCCATCCCTCATTTATCCTTGGATCCAACAATCCTAAAATAGGAAGGCTATCGAATTATCCAACAAGAATTACCATGATTCCAAAACACGACGATCCATCCTCAGGGGAAGTCAAACAACCCTCACGATCATTCATCAGAATGCATTGTGCATCGAGATTACCGATCTCGAGGTTCCACAATCTCACACCGGAGATTCACCAAACCAAGCATACAAACTCGACGTTCAACAATGAACACAATAACGTTGGCATTCGTATACACTCACGGCATACATGCCCAAACACTAATCACAACATGCATACGCAACGCAATAGACTCGGGTATCCCAATCATACCCAAATCCCAAAACCAACTGTCAAACCTCGATTATTCTCACCCCACGGAGAATGATTGTTTGGCAAACCAAAACCAAAGGGTGTGATTTCAACATCACCACCACACGAACCAAAATAACGAATCTCCCCAAAAGATTCAACCGGTAGGCATCATAATACCGCCTTCCTCTCAATGAAAAAGTCATGAATCCATGCTCCTCCAATCCTCGAACCACCGTTCGGAAGACTTGGGTATATTTATACCAAAACATATCCCGGAACCCAGAAATACACAACTGGTTAGAGTAGTGCATCAATACCACTATTACCCGATCCAAAATCCGTATACGCCATGTATACACATCCCAACGATGCTCTGTACTAATGCCATAGTACTCCACAATCGAGCATCTCCCCGGAGACGTCTCCTCAAACGTCTCACCGAGGTAAGAAATCCATTACTCGGTCCAACACCAGTAATGCTTACCATGGCTGATTTACAATCAATCCACGACCGATGCAAGCTGTCTCCAAGACAGTACAATCCAAATCTCTCTAAGAGACAAAATCAATATAGTAGTGTCACCCCACTAACTATATCTCACAAACCATTGTGACTCCCATTGCATGCCATATGCAAGGATGCTCAACTAGAGCTAACAACGACTTGTTGACACTCACGTTGGTAATACCAACAAAATTGAGTTGTCCCAGTACAAGTCCCTCAAAACAATGGCGTATAAACGTCCCCGTGAGGTATTCCCTACCTCAATCACCATGCCACATAGAGACTACAAGAGTCTATCATAACCCTCATCGTATCGCCATACGATTCACCCATCTCGAATCCAACGAGCAGCATAAATGCTAACACAAGCCCACTGTGATGACCAGAGATTAGGGATGTTAATCCCGGAGCGTTAATAACCCGTAAAGTTGTTTTACGTGGCAATTGGAGTTTAATCGCAGTGTTGGGCCTTCTGGGCTCGTCTATTTGAGTAGTTGGGATCGTTGGATCCCGAGGTTGAGATCGTATTCTCATTTCGGTGAAAACCTGTGAGTTGGGTTTTTAGTGTGACTCGGAATCTCGGGTGCTTGGTGTGGGCATCGGTAGGGGGTTTTTGAGTTAGAGAGAGAATTTTTGGAAACAGATGATTTTTAATGAATCATGATGTATTTGTGGGGCTATTAGTATTTTGGGGTATTTTTGTTATAAATACCCGTTGAACCCGAGATTTTAATTATCGGAACCATTTTTCCCCACCTCTCCCGTTTTCTCTCTCCCCGACCCGCGCGCCCCTTTTCCCGATCTGCTTGACCCACGCAGCTTCCAGGCGTTCGCCCGCCGCCGTTCGGCGCGTGCCACCCGCCGTTGGAATCGTCTCTTTCAGGCGCTCCTATCCATACCAACAATTCGAAGTTTCGTCGAGAATCGAGCTCGGATTTCTGCAGAAAGCGCTAGGGTTCGTCACTGGTTTCTGTCCGATTTTGTGGCCCGATTTTGGTACGATTTTTGGGGCTTTTCTTCCTGTGTTTTTGGGGCGTTTGTGACCTGTTATTGAGTCGATGATTTCAGATTTTTGTGGTTCGAAATATTGGTTGCATTTGGTTCGAATTTCAGTTCGATTTTTGTGGGGTTTATGTTCGAATTTGGGGATTTTTTTGATAAGGAGTGATGATTCTTGTTAGCAATTGATTAATTCATGTTGTAGATGCATTATGATGCTTGATTGTGTTCGAATTTGAAGAATTATAAGGGTTCGAATTTAAGGGCTTGTTTGGGTTCGAATTTTAGGGTATTGAGTTCGAAAATTGGGGGTTTTTGCAAGGGGTGTTGATTCTTGCTTGGATAGCTTAATTCATATTTTAGATGAATTATGGTGTTTAATTGGGTTCGATTCGTGTTGTGAAGGTTCGAAAATTGTGGGGAATTCATGAGCAATTTTCGATATTGGTTTATTGTCTTGTGTTGACAATATTTTTGAGGGTTATGGGTGTGCTTGAGCATGGGTTGCATGTTCGTAACTAATTGTGAATTAATTTATCGTGTTAGCACATCGTTCCTCGGAGCATGGAACTCGAGCAAGGTTTGGCTCGGACTTCGGAGATTAAGGTACGTGCGACGTACGAGCATTACTCTAGAAAGGCTTGAACATATATTTGTATCCGCTCCTTGTGCTGTTACAGCATGGCTGAGGCTGACGGAGTTCCAGCTGGCAAAGAAACCTTCCATGTGGTGGAAGAGCATGGTAATGGAACTGAAAGCACAGGGTGCATTGATTGATTGGACGCTCTTCAGAACCCGGTTTCTAAACCGGTACTTCTCTGCGGCGGCGAGACAGATGAAGGAAGATGAGTTTGCAAGCTTGAAAAAAGGGAGCATGTCAGTGTCAGACTATGCTATGCACTACTCTTCGTTGCTGAGGTCTGTCCCACACATTGCCACCAATGGACATGCAAAGATGAGAAACTTCATGAAGGGGTTGCGACCAGAGCTTTTTGACCGGGTTATCACCAATAACCCCACTTCCTTTGATGATGCTCCCACGAGAGCAGAGCTTGCGGAGATTGGAGTTGGGGCCTATCCTAGTGCTGTACCCCCACAGGTGCCACAACAGAGGCAAGCTACTGATAGCTTGAGACCCCGAGGGGAGTCATTTAAACCTCGCGGTGCCTCTTCATCCTCACGGTTCAGTGGAAATAAATCTTTTGGTCAGAAGCAAGAGAGCAAGAAGAACAATTGGTCGACCAACCGAGGGCCTGCGCAAGGAAATAGATCGGGGGAGTCAAGGTGTGACAATTGTGGAGGCCCGCATTCTTCGAATAATTGCCCTGCTTGTTATAGTTGTGGTAAGATGGGCCACATCTCTTGGTATTGCCCCACTCGGGGAGGACAGTCAGATTTTCAAGGAAACAGGCCGAGATTTGAGGACAGGACAGTGCACCAGAGGCAGCAGTTTGTGCCACGACCATCGGGAGGTCAGACAGTGGGACCGCCCCAGGGACAGGTGTATGCACTGACCAGAGAGCAGGCCCAGGCAGCCCCGGAGGAGGTGATTGCCGGTACGTGTCATTTACTTACATACCCTGCTTTTATTTGGATAGATACAGGTGCCTCCCACTCTTTTGTAACTGTGGGCTTTGTGGAGAGACACCATATGCGCATGTTTCTTTACCCACGCCTCTCATGGTCTCGACACCCACTAGAAGAAATGTTGTTGCCGATCAGTTTCTGGCAGATTGCCTCATTTATTTTGAGGGCAACGAGTTGAAGGCAGACTTGATAGTGTTAGGCATGTCAGACTTCGACTGCATTGTGGGTATTGACATTTTGAACAGATACCAGGCGGTGGTGAATTGTCGGCAGAGAACAGTGAGGTTCAGATCTGATTTGGGTATACAGTGGACTTTTTATGGCAACGGTTCTCGTGCAAAGATTCCGTTGATTTCAGCAATCAAGATGACTCAGTTGTTGGAACGTGGTCACACGGGCTATCTCATTTATGCCGTGGACACGTCTGGGAAGAATAAAGAATTGAGAGTCGAGGATGTACCAATGGTAGCAGAGTTTGCTGATGTATTTCCGGAAGAGATTCCTGGATTTCCACCGGCTAGAGAAGTCGAGTTTGGGATTGAGTTATTACCAGGGACGTCCGCTATTTCTCGTGCTCCTTACAGGATGGCACCGGCGGAGTTGAGAGAATTGAAGGAGCAGTTATAGGATCTCCTTGACAAGGGATATATACGCCCGAGTGTATCGCCATGGGGCGCACCGGTTCTTTTTGTGAAAAAGAAGGATGGCTCGATGCGTTTGTGCATCGATTACCGGCAACTGAATAAAGCCACAGTAAAGAGCAAATATCCTCTCCCAAGGATTGATGATTTTTTTGATCAGTTGCAAGGTACCAGACTTTATAGCAAGATTGATTTGAGATCCGGGTATCATCAGATTTGAGTCACGGAGGAGGATGTACAGAAGACAGCATTTCGGACTCGGTATGGGCACTACGAGTTCTTATTGATGCCGTTCGGTGTGACGAACGCCCCGGCTGTCTTTATGAGCTTGATGAATCGGGTGTTCCAACCCTATCTTGATCAGTTCGTCATTGTATTCATCGACGACATTCTCATCTACTCCCGGAGCGAGGATGAGCACGTGAAACACTTGAGGACAGTGCTCCAGATTCTCAGAGACCACCAGTTGTATGCCAAGCTCAGCAAGTGCGAATTTTGGTTGAGCAGTGTAGTATTTCTGGGGCATGTCATATCTAGCAGCGGAATATCTGTAGATCCCAGGAAGATTGAAGCTGTGTTGGAGTGGGCTGCACCCACTTTTGTGCCTGAGATACGGAGCTTTCTTGGTTTGGCAGGATATTACCGACGTTTCGTCGAGGGTTTTTCAAGGATCGCCAAGCCGTTGACACAGTTGACCCAAAAGGGAGTACCATTCTTTTGGTCAGAAGCTTGTGAGGAGAGCTTCCAGGAGTTGAAACACCGGTTGACGACGGCGCTGGTATTAGTGATTCCTACGGAAAACTCCAGGTTTGTTTTGTATACCGATGCATCACTTCAGGGCCTTGGGTGTGTACTGATGCAAGATAAGCATGTGGTGGCTTATGCGTCGAGGCAGTTGAAGCCGCATGAGACTAGATACCCAGTCCATGACTTGGAATTGGCGGCTATCATCTTCGCCCTGAAGATTTGGAGACATTATTTGTATGGTACTTCGTTTACCATTTACACGGATCAAAAGAGCCTCAAGTTTTTATTCACTCAGGCGGAGCTGAACATGAGGCAGAGAAGATGGATGGACTTGCTTAAGGACTACGATTGTGAGATTGAGTACCATCCCGGAAAAGCTAACTTGACAGCAGACGCTTTGAGCTGGAAAGTGAGGAGTACTGCTGAGGACGTCATCCAATTGTCGGCTATGATGACCTCCTATTGCCATCTGGGCTATGATTTTGACATAGATACATCGCCTTTGTATGTGTCGACCTTGTTAGCTGAGCCAGATATCTATGAGAACATCAGGAGAGCTCAGAAGTCAGATGATGAGGTTCAGAGATGGTTATCTTTAGTACATCTTGGTCAACCAACGAAATTCAGAGTGGCCGATGATGGATCTTTGAGATTGGGTAACCGTTGGGTGGTTCCGAGTACGTCGGAGTTGCGTAGAGGGATCTTGGAGCGAGCTCATAGTAGTAGAATTAGCATCCACCCAGGCGGGAAGAAGATGTATAAAGATCTACGTGATCAGTTTTGGTGGAAAAGGATGAAGTATGATGTCGTCGCTTTTGTTAGGAGGTGTTTGATCTGCCAGCAGGTTAAGGCAGAGAGACAGAGATCTGGCGGCGAGTTGAGAAGCTTGGAGATACCGAAGTGGAAGTGGGAACACATTTCCATGGACTTCGTGACTCACCTGCCGAGGAGTGATTCGGGTTTTGATGCTATTTGGGTGGTTGTGGATCGATTGACTAAGGTAGCTCATTTCATCCCCCATAGCATGACTTGCACCTTTTTGAGGATGGCGCAGTTGTATATTCGAGATGTGGTGAGATTGCATGGGATCCCCATTTCCATAGTGTCGGATCGAGATCCACGATTCACTTCTCATTTTTGGGAGGGTCTTCAGTCAGCCTTGGGAACTGAAGTTAGATTGAGCACTGCTTATCATCCTCAGACGGATGGCTAGATCGAGCGTACTATCCAAACGCTCGAGGACATGTTGAGGGCTTGTGTATTGGAGTTCGATGTTTTTGGCAAGATTCAGTGGCCTTGGTAGAGTTCTCCTATAATAATAGCTACCAAGCGAGCATTCAGATGGCTCCTTTTGAGGCCCTATATGGCAGACGGTGTAGATCACCCTTGTGTTGGGATGACATGGACCGCAAATCGGTCGGAGGACCGGAATTGATTCGGGAAATGGAAGAGAAAATAAAGATGATAAGACAGATAATGAAAGCAGCCCAGGACAGACAGGCAGCGTATGCGAATAAACGGCAGACACCGTTGGAATTTCAATTGGGAGATAAGGTCTTCTTGAAGATCTCGCCTTTTAGAGGTGTTGTGCGATTTGGGATGCGCGGAAAACCATCTCTGAGGTATGTTGGGTCGTACGAGATCTTACAGCGCATTAGCACTTTGGCTTACCGACTAGCTCTGCCACCTTCTTTGTCTGGTATACATGATGTGTTCCATGTGTCTATGCTGCGGAAGTATGAGCCGGATCCATCTCATGTGTTGCAGCCTTATGAGGTTCAGTTAGAATCCGATGTGTCTTATGTGGAACGGCCTGTTAGAATTCTGGATCGAGCAGACCGCAGACTTCGGAACAAAGTGATACCTATGATTAAGGTTCAGTGGGATCGCAGGGGTGTCGAGGAGGCTACGTGGGAGACGGAGCGGCATATGGTGCAGCACTACCCGGAACTATTTTCTGGTATGTTATTTATGTTTAGTTTCATGTTGGGGTAAGTGCATGTGATTCTGAGGACGAAATCTTATAAGTAGGTGAGTATTGTGATATCCCCGAAATAATTGATTGCAATTTGGGCATTAATCATGTTTATATGATTAATTATAGTGATAATTGAGTTATGTGCTAGATTTAATTATCATGTTGAAATGCATGGTCACATGGAAAGAGTGACCCGGGAGTGCATTTCAGGGTACATGTTGTGCATGTTGGGAGAATTGAATATTAACATGATTTATATGTAATGGTTATCAATTAAATGGAAGGCATGAGTTTAATTGTGATTTTGGTGCATTTTGGTAAAATGCCTTTTTAAGATCATGTTGGGATGTCTAATACATCATGTTAGTTGTGGGGATACAAATTTACCTAATTTAAAACCCTCTACCCCCACCTTTACCAATCACTTTACTAAATCCCCCAAAATCATCCCCTCAAACCCTTATTCTCCTATTTTCGTTTTTGGCTGAAAAGTGGGAGATAAATCCTTCCAAAAACTTGATTTGTGGGATTTGGTGTGAGATTTGAAGTCCCATAGAGGTATGGATATCTCCTTAATGTTTTTGTTGTGTTTGGTTTGGGTTTGTAATGATTTTAAATGGGTTTGTTTGGATTGGTATGATTTTTGGGTTGGATGTTAGAGTTTTGGGTTGTTTAGGGTGTATTTTGAAGGTTATTGGTGTTTTTAATGTATTGGGTTGAGGTATTATGGTTTTAAAATAGTTTGGTAAGGTTCTGTGCACATTAATGGCGATTTCTCGCATTTACAGCACTTCTCGATCGATCGGAAATAGCACTCGATCGATCGAGCTCGGCAGCGCGGAAGGCGGGAATTTTCGATCTTCTCGATCGATCGAGAAAAATTTCCGATCGATCGAGGTGTCTTCTTGATCGATCGGTATGGCCGTCTCGATCGATCGAGACGGGCAGTGAGGCGATGGTCTCGGGATGGCTGGCTCGCGATCGATCGGGTGAAAGGGTTGATCGATCGCCAGCCTTAAAATTTTGATGCCTTGGTTTTTTGGCTATTTTGTGGGATTTTTGGTAATTGGACTATTATTGGGTTCTAATATTGATTTGTGTGAATATGTAGAACCATCCCAGGTGGCGACACAGCCAAGGAAGTGAAGTCCTACCACATCCTACTTTTTGGAAAGGTACGTAAAAGACGTACGGGCACCCAACGGTACATGTATCTAATATACTCATTGTTTATGCATTGTGGATGCGAGTATATATGGAATTATGCATTGTGGATGCAAATACATGTGGAATTATGCATGATGATTGTATATGCATATGATGGTTATTGGTGCACATCCCATGAGTCGTGGTCATCCCTTGATGATTTTAATGCTTGCCGCTATTTGATTTGTTGACGCTAAATGTGAAGCGAGGGGTGGGAGCGCCGCATGTCACATTTAAGCGTGGTTATCATATGAGGCGAGGAAAGAATATTTGCCGCTCAATGTGAAGCGAGGGGTGGGAGCGCCGCAAGTCCATTGAAGCGAGGTTATTCTATGCCGCCGATATGAAAAGCGAGGGGCATTAAAATACATTGTGATGAACAGACTAGGGATTGTTGATTGGTAATTGGTGATAATGGAATGGTATTATGTCATGACATGTGTGGACCATTGAATAATCTATTTGATTATACTCATGAGTTATGGTACAGGGACAGCCAAAAAAAGGGAGAGTTTAAAATGCATGGGAAAAACAGGAAGTGTTTATTACGGTTTCTGCATTTACGCCTTAAATTCATATTGTGTTGTATATGAATTACCATATGCTCATGTTTGGGAGTTGTCCTTGTAGGTACGTTTTTGGCATGTAAAAGGGGCTAAGACGGGTTGAAACAGTGAGCTTACGAATAACACTTTTGGGAATTGAATGTATAGTGTCTACTCTAGGAGTAGTGTAAAACTATAGTTGATAACATTCATTGGATTGGGAATGTAATTAATCCATTGATAGTCCTTATTTTTGTCTTGTAATTCTTAAAGCTCATAGTCTCAACACGATCATTTTACTCTGATAATATATGTTAGCTCTAATTATGCCTTTAATCCGCACATAAGGAACTAGGGTCCTTACACTAACGCTAAATTAGATATCAAATACGGAATAGTTTGATCCATATAATTTACGAAGCAACTAAGATTAATTAAATTCTGCTTGTGAGTTTGTTAAATTCTTAGGAAGAACACTTGACTAGATTAAACATAGACGCTTGGATTATGTTGTTTAGCTTCAGCGATCTCACTAGTTCATATGCTATCATCGATTTAAATCTTACTCGCTTGTATGTTGATTGATTGTTTGATAAGGGTTAAACTAGAACGCTTGTGCTACTTAACTAAACGTAAGGTGAGATAGGACTTTGATTATTGGATTAAACGTCCAACGATGAATATTCATATGAAAAATTGAGTCTTTTGTGAATCGATGAAATAGATGATAATTCCAAGGAAGAGTCGACTGATACCAAGAATCGTTTTCATTAGTTAATCTTTGTTTTTAATTTTAATTAGTATAATTCAACCTCACAACCCCATCCTTTATTATCTTTTGTTTTTATTTTCCTTAACACAAGAATTCACATCTCCTCGTGGGATCGATCCCTACTCACACTACTACATTATTGTTATCAATCTTGAGGATTGAGTGGGGTTAATTTGGGCGTACACGATAAGCGCACACCAGTAGTGTCAACCCACTAACTATATCCCACAATTCCGATTGCGTCCCCCATTACATTCCATATGCAAGGATTCTCAACCAGCGGTAACAACGACTTGTTGACACTCACGTTGGTACTCCCAACAAAATTTAGTTGTCCCAGTACAAGTTCCTCAAATCATTTAACGTAAACGTCTTCGTGAGGTATTCCCTGCCTCGAACCTCATGCAACATAGTGACTACTCGAGTCCACCATAAACCCTCATCGTAACATGATACGATTCACCAAACTCGGTTCCAACGAGCAGTATAATGGTTACAACAAGCACACTATAGCACTGCAACAATACCTGGCTAGCAAATCGCTGCCTCCTTAGGTTCATACCAAACCTACCAACGTATCATACTTTCCATCCCGGTATACCATACCATACAATCAATTGGAGTAGTGGGTCATCACCGAGTGTTTCTCTAACACCAATGCACAACGGACATCCCGGTGTCCTCACCCAACCACAATGCAATCCTAACCCATTAGGATTTATTCCACACCTCCATGTGTGGGTGTGACCATGTCCACCATACGTCACATTGGTATATGCGAGTAGTTTCCTCATTAACTACTCCTATCACCATTCACTTGGTCATAGTCATCTTAACGATTATACCCTAAGGTACCACTAATCGTAAAATATTTACCTCAAATATGTGTTGCGGTACACTTCCTGTACGGCGCATCCATTTATTCGAGCAAACCTGCTCGGCATAATGGTCTCATCAACCGGTGACGCAGACTTCACCATGTGCCTACCATCGGCACTCAAACCATACGACTATATACATATACCTGAATGTATTTTTCATTGTAATGATGACACCCGTCTACATAGAACATGATAGCTATTATTTTAAACAGTATTTTTGAATGTAGCGATTCTAAACCGCAAGTGCACGGTGTCAAGTTTTAGTATAAGGATAATATAAGTACGGATTGTCGATCCCACGAGGACTAGTAAATAAGTACCAAACTCCACTAATTTAACTATATTTAGCCTACGAAAATTGGTTGTGATTAATTAACTAATTTAACTAATTAACTCAATAATAAATCCAAACAAACAATAGAGAATGAGAATAAAATCAATAGAGACAATTATCAAGACTTTCGGTTCACCTATGTAATCTCCCACAATTCGCCTATTAGTTAAGAATTAACTTCAAACACTCTAAGGTGACGAGTTTTCCTAATTCACTTGTTATACCTTGGTCCGGCTATAACAAATCTAATACTAACGTAACAATAAGCCACTCTCGTACCTTTATTGGACAATTAATATTGTAAATCGATCTATGAAAACTTCTAGCCTTCGATTTTGGTAAATCTATTGCTATCACAGGTGTATTTTACTTTATCTCTCGATCTCAGCCTGAAATCCACGGCATAAATCACTATATCAAATTCCAATTTTATCTCTCGATCTCAATTGTAATTTAATATCATTCAATGATGGCCAAACCCTTAAAATCATGAAGAACAATGATCTATGCACATAGATATATAAGAATAAAGCAAAACATTCAAAAAAATCATGGGTTCATAACATAGGACCCCCTAAGTCTTGATAACAAACTTAGCCTAGCAACATATTTAAAATCAAATGCAAAATCATGTTTTTCAACATCAAAAGCATAAGGAAATTAAATAGAATCAAACAAAGTTTAGAAATACGTATAAACTAGCAATGTTGAATCTCGACGTCGATCCGTAGCTCCGTCTCTCGCTTTGTTGCTGTCTGTACTGTACGTGATCTTCACACCAATTCACTTGCTGTCGTGCTTCTTCACTCTTCTGTTCGTTAAGTCTCTGTGCGTGACTTACTCTTCTTTGCTCATTCTTTTCCTCCAGATCTCTCTGCGTCTCTCAACAACGTCAATATCTTTGCTGCCTGTTTTTTTTCACGTAAAATTCTTCACGTAATCTGATATCGTTCCTGTTCACTTCTGCTCGGACTCCTCTTCTCGTCTATCAGCTCTCCCCCAATCCTCTCTTCTCTCCTTCTATCATAAAACTCATTTTCTGATGTACGTACGTGTGTTTTTCCCCTCTAAAACTCTCGTCTCCGCTCTCTTTAATATATCTATTTATTTCCTTTCTCTTTGTCCATGCGTCACTCTCATCCTCTGTACGTTTCTTTATTTTTTTGATATCTTCCTTTGTATCCTAACTTAACTTCCGTAAACTTTGCTGCTCAGCTCTATCTTCACGTCACTCTTCCTGCTCTTGTTCTCCAGAATTACGTCTCCCACTTCTCTTTAATCTCCTTTTTTCACGTCTCCTTTTAGCTTTATCTATTATATTATGAAAATAATATAATATTGATTTGAATGTCCAATAAAATATAATCTTCCTTGCTCGATAATATCCGGTTGTGCTCGGTTTGGTTCTTTTTTATCATTTTAAGCTTAATTCTTCCACTTTTATGCATTTGAACCTGGATTCCTGCAATATACAAATAAACCAAAACGTGTAACATTTTCCAGGAATCACTATAAAAATGCCCCTAATTATATATCAAGTTAAGTGTAAAAATTACACTTATCAACTCCCCCAAAACTTAAGCTTGATCGTCTCGAGCAAGAAATAAGATCACAAAGTAGAGTTCAATATTGAAGACTCAAATAAACCAATTCATAGTCAATTATGTAGCTCAGACATCTCACTTACAGATGAACAAAAATTAATCAAAAAGTTTAACAAGTTGTGTTTTCTCCTAGATCAAGCAACATGTCGCCAAATTAGAATGTGCGTGTGTGATATTGTCACTTTCAAGTTTCATGCAATTTTCATAGATCAAATTATGCTAGGTAATGAAAGTTAAGAATATCATTGAGCACCCCATAGTCCTATTTTCAAACACTTCTCCACTAATGTAGTCATTCCTTTAACTTGGATCAATAGGTCTTTTAAAGTTTGTAATGTTAGGCCTAGGTGTTTGGCTTCAAAGAAAAGATAGGATAGCACAAAGAAGAGAGTATAATCATGTAAAATTCAATTTTTTAGCACAACTTGAGCTTCTCTTCTTTTTTCTCTTTTAGCCTTGGCCGCTTTGGGTCTTATTTAGTCACTTTTTTTCTCAAGGCTTTATCTATCTTTTTCTTTTCTCATTCATCATTTTTTTTTCAACAATAAGCTCATCAACATATAGCAAATTATGTGCATCTAATGAGAATTATTATACTCCCTTAGGGTAAAGATAAAAATATTCAATTTAGGCTCAATTAGGTGGGTATAATGAGTTTGCCAAAGAATGTTGAATGGTGGCTAATAGTATGTTAAACATACTCCATTCTTTTTCAATTAGGCTCAATGGGATAGTAGAGATTGATATATATCATGGTAAGCTTGAAAGGCTCAAACGGTCCAAAGATCGCCTAGATCATCTCCTAATCAAGTTCATGACTATAAAATTTTGCCTCAAAGTGTCATCATCAAATAGTTTCTAAGGTACTCTAAGATGCTCAAAACAATTCATCAAGTTCACAAAAAATTCACTACTAGAAATGCACTTCACAAGATTATGACTCAAATGTGCTCAAAATATTCCTCATCTTTGGCATGCTACTCAAAACAAGATATTCACATACAAGTTTTACAATCATCAAAACTAAAGTTGACATGCATAGTGAGATTAATATCATCATGGAATAGAGACCACTACTATGATTTATTCTTATCTTACTAATTGAACTCATTTTCAAGAAAATTTTTGTTGGTGCTCCAGAAACGATCAATTTCCAAATAAGAAGCATGTCACAGTAATGCACTCCCCCAAACTTAATTCATGCATTGTCCTCAATGTACTAGGCATGGAAAATGAGACAAAACATTTACCTTTGACAACGATCGTCAGTGATCGTTGTCCAATTCCTCATCAGCTCATGGGGTATAATGTTGGACAGATCATAGCACGCATGGAGTCTCGCCAAAATCAAAAACAAAACAAAACAGACCAAAATAAACAAAAAAAAAAGCAAAGGTTAAGAAAGAGTTCTTGATTTATAGACACAAGCTGGACTTTTTACCATTTACGCTCAAGTGCTGCAAGGGCCAGTAGGGGACGATTTTCCATCCTCCATGTGGTAATGTCGTAACCACTTTTCTTTCACAGTAAATAGTGCCCCAACGTCATCACTCAATTTGAAGGTGTCGAATGGTAGAACATCGACAACTTTGAATGGTCCAGCCTATGGTGCATCAGACTCCATGGAAAAAGTCTCATCTTTTTCCTATTCATTAATACCGAGTCTCCTACACCAAATTTACCTCATCTTTGTTGGCCATTCGATGTATTCTCCACCTTCTTCTCACTTTTAACCTGCATCGCATCAACAGATAGTGTATCAATTATATTGACACTAAAACATCGGTGCTCAGTGCGTGTAGTATTCACGATTTTGAACATATCAAAAGTAACTTGATCCCCCCCTACTCGAGGGATCAACTTCCCTTCTTGGACATCTATCAATGCCCTTCCAGTAGCTAGGAATGGTCTCCTAATATCAATGGCATGTTCTCCTCCTCCTTTATGTCTAGCACCATGAAATCCAGTGGAATGGTGAATTTGTCAACTTTGACCGGTACATCCTCCACTATCCCATGAGGGTACTTGATGGACTTGTCTGCCATCTGCAATGAGACATTGATTGCTTTGAGCTCTCCTAAACCCAGCTTCCTGTACACAGACAAAGGCATTAAATTAACACTTGACCCCAAATCACATAAAGATTTTTTGAAAGATTTAGAATTTATTTTGCAAGGTATAGTGAAACTCCCTGGATCCTTTAACTTTGTAGGTGAATCATTTTGAATGACAGCAGAACACTCCTCAGTTAAGTTTATCATCTCATGCTCTCCCATTTTCCGTTTTTTTGACAAAATCTCCTTTAAAAACTTAGCATAATTCGGCATGTGCCGAATAGCATCAATGAAAGGCATCTCAATATGAAGATTCTTAATCAATTCTAAAAATTTAGCAAATTTTGCATCAATCTTTGTTCTCTTATACGCAGCGGGGAATGGGAGTGGGATCTCTACCTTAGTAGGTGTGATGGGTGTATGGGTCTTAGTAGACTTACCTTTGTCGCGTGTTTGCACCTCTTCTTGCTTGATGTCCGTCTCGCCTTTCAGCTCAACTTGTACATCCTTCTTCTCAGCGACCTCATTTCCACTCCTCAACGTGATAGCATGGACTTGCTCCCTAGGGTTAATCTCAGTGTCACTAGGTAGTGATCCTTGTGCTCGTTCGGCTATGATTTTTACTAGCTGTCCCACTTGGACTTCCAAGTTCTTTATCGACGCCTCATGATTTTGGAATCTAGTTTCCGTCGCTGTGATGAACTTGGTCAACAGCTCATCCATGCTTGGCTTTGGTTCATACCCTGGTGGTGGTTGGGGATAGTTCCTCGGCCCAGTATTGTACATATTTGGGTAGGGGTAGGTCTGTGGTGGTCGGTTCCCTACAAAATTAACAGCTTCATAATTAGTAATGAAAGGGTTACCAACCTGGCATTCAGTGCTCGGATGTCCTCCTTGGCAAAGCTCGCATGTAACATTTTGAACTTGCATTGCATGCATGCTCAAACTATCGATCTTCTTGTTAAGCGCTTCCAATTGGGCAGCTAGGGCAGTGACTTCACTCACTTGCTGTACTTCGTCTTGCTTCTTTGGCACGTTCCTGTCGGACTGCCATTGACAGCTATTAGCAGTCATCTCCTCCAACAGCGTATAGGCCTCCTCGGGCATCTTCCTCATCACAGTTCCTCCTGACGCTGCATCAATCATAGAACGATTAACAGAAAATAAACCGTTATAAAATGTTTGTACCTGCAGCCAGATAGGGAGGCCGTGATGTGGGCATCTCCGCAGTAGATCTTTGAAGCGCTCCCAAGCCTCATACAGTGTCTCTGGATCCTTTTGGGCAAAGGTTGTGATATCATTCCACATCTTAGCCGTCTTGGATGGTGGAAAGAATTTTGACAAGAACAACCGCGCCATTCCATCCCACGTGGTAATAGACCCTGCAGGCAACGATTGTAACCAGGATTGAGCTTTATCTTCTAAAGAAAAGGGAAACAAACGTAACCTAAACAAACGTAACCTGATGGCATCGTCAGTAACGCCATTATGCTTGAATGTATCACAAATCTCCAAAAAGTTGGAGATGTGGGCATTTGGATCGTCAGTAGCAGCTCCCCCAAACTGCACCGAATGTTGGATCATCTGTATGATAGCAGGCTTGATCTCAAAATTGTTAGCCTGTATGGTTGGTCTCGTGATACTCGACAGTGATCCATGGAATGCAGGGCGGGCATAGTCCATAAGTGATCTTGCAACTGGTGGTACCGGAATCTCCTCGGTATTAGTCATGTGTGCTCTTGCTTGCCTTAGCCTCCTTTGACAAGTGTTCTCTCAAGTGTAGGCTTGCTACTCCTTAGCATGCTGACCGCTTTATTTTTAAACAAAAGATATTTCAAAGAATGGGTTGAAGCGATTCTACCGCAAGTGCACGGTTGTCAAGTTTTAGTATAGTGAAAATTAAGTACAGGTTGTCGAATCCACAGGGACTAACGTATAAATACCAAATAAGATTAATTAAATTATATTTAGCCTACGATAAAAAGGAGTTTGATTAATTAAAGCTAAATTAAACTAAAGAATAAAGATTAAACTAGAAACAAAGAATAGAATGGTTCCGGAAATGCGAAGGTAAGTCACTCGAGAAAATTACCAAGCTCGTCGTTCAATTATATTATCTCTACTGATTCAACGAAATTCTCAAATTATCACTCAATTGATTTTAAAGGTGAAAGGTTTTCACTATTATTCGATACACTCTCTCGAGCTGTAACGAAACTAACAATAAATTAGAATAAGTCACTCTCGTGCACCTATTTACTAATTCAAAGTTGCTTAAATTATCAAAACCTTATAACTCTAAATCTTTCGATTTCAAGTTCTCACATATGCGATATCATCTCTCGATCTCAATCGTTACATACATCATAAATTAATGGAGCGTGTTACAACGTTATCTCTCGATCTCGGTTGTAACTCTCAAATTCAATCAAAGCTAGCTAGACTTTGATCTACACATGCAATCAATCTATGAACAATAAATATCAATGCGCTCAAATACCAATGAATCAATATATCAAACACAACGAACTAAAACTTCAATAATATAAACCAAATTCAATTCAAATCAAATACAGATGAGTTTAATTGTCTCTCGACCTCAAAAACATCAAATGAAAATGAAAATCAAATAAATTAAGGTTCAGAAATACGATAAACGATGGATGAATCCGTGCGTTGTACCGTAATTCCTTCTCTTGTTTCTTCCTTGCACTCCGGAAGAGATTGGCTCGACTTGGACGAAGAACGGAGATTGGATCTCCTTGGCGGCGTTGGGCGGCGGCTCCTTGACCTAGAAATCGTCTGAAAAATTCATCTAATATCGTCTCCCTCCTTGAAATGGATCCAGCCTCTCTAAAAAGCCCCAAAATCTCGATAAATAAGGAAAATAAAATCTTCAGATTTCGCGTCTCGATCGATCGAGATTTTCACCGATCGATCGGTGCACTGTTCACGTCAGCCTTTTGCACTCACTGCCTCGCTCGATCGATCGATAATTTCCACCGATCGATCGAGATTTCTCAAAATTTGCTGCTGAAGTTACTGCCTCGCTCGATCGATCGAGATTTCCACCGATCGATCGAGCCTTCAAAAAAATCTGATTCTCGCTTCTGGCTGGCTCGATCGATCGAGAATAAATCTCGATCGATCGAGATTTGGGAAATTCATCTTCTTTCATTTTCTCTTCTTTTACGCCTCGATTTCGCCCGTTATCTTCATGTAAGCTCATTTCTTCCACTTCCGGTCTAATTTCCTGAAACAAACGAATACACACCAAAAAGCATAATATCATCCAGGAAAAAGTACGGAAAATGGGAAGAAATTACAGTTAAAATCACTCAAAATCTAAGCCTATCAACTCCCCCAAACTTAGACTTGATCGTCCTCGAGCAAGCAATAAACTCAAAAAGAAAAGTTAAACTCGATACTAAGCATGAGTCATCTTCACAACATACGTAACAACTCAGAAATCCTACTTACACATCAATAGAAGTCAATCAACATTTAACAAGAAGCAATTTCTCCTAAGTTAAACAATACATCGCAACATCGGAACGTGCGTGTGTGCTATTGTCAAACATGAGTTACATATATATCTATAACATCAACATGTGCCATCTTAACTCCTAGTCAAGATTACTTTGAAATACTCTACAAGTTTACTATCCAGCACTTCTCCACTAATGTAATTGTTCCCTAGACTTGGATCAAAAGGTCTTGAAAGCTTATAACGTTAGGCCTTTTGGTGTCGGCTTCAAAGAAAAGGTAGGATGAATTCAAAGAAGAGAGTATAACAAAATCAGTTCAACTATTTTTGAGCTTCTCTTCAACTTTTTTCTAGCCTTGGCCACTTTGGGTCTTATTTTGAATTTTTCTTTTCAAGGCTTTTCTCTACATCTTTTCTTTTTCTTTGCTCATTCTTTTGTTCCTTTTGAACTCATTTGCATATAACAATTCTGTGCAATGAATGAGATTCATTATACTCTCCTAGGGGTAGGTAAAAATTTTCTTTTAGGCTCAAACCAAGGTGGGTATAATGAGTTGCCAAGAATGTCGAATGGGGGTCTAATCATATGCAATGCATATACCATTCTTTTTTCAATAAGGCTCAAAAGGGGACACTAAGGAATAATATATAACAGGTAGGCTTGAAAGGCTCAAACGGTCCAAAGATCGCCTAAATCATCTCCAAGTCTAGTTCCTAATTATAAATTTCGCCTCAAAGTGCTTTCAACTAAACTGTAGAGTTATCTAAGATACTCAAGACTCATCATAGTTAACACAAGTTTTCAATTTAATCAATACATACTTCACTCAATCATGACTCAATAAGTGCTCAAAGTATTCCTCAGTTTTGACATGTAGTTGACAAAGGATATATACAAACAAGTTAAGCATTTCCATGACTCCTATCTAGATGAGGATTAATTTCATCATGTATTACCGTTGCAATTCCAACTCATCAATTCTCAAGAATAACTCAATCAATAGAAAAAAAATTTTGTTGGTAATGCTCAAGGACGAATTAGTCTCAACATCATGCAGTCATGCTAGGAAAAGAAACAAGACAAGTAGCAATATGTGCAAAAGCAAAATATATACAAATAATCAAAAAGAATTGGCTAAATTACAATTAACTAATCTCGTATGATATTATACAGATTAGTCCCCGGCAACGGCGCCAAAAACTTGACCGCTTTATTTTTAAACAAAAGATATTTCAAAGAATGGGTTGAAGCGATTCTACCGCAAGTGCACGGTTGTCAAGTTTTAGTATAGTGAAAATTAAGTACAGGTTGTCGAATCCACAGGGACTAACGTATAAATACCAAATAAGATTAATTAAATTATATTTAGCCTACGATAAAAGGAGTTTGATTAATTAAAGCTAAATTAAACTAAAGAATAAAGATTAAACTAGAAACAAAGAATAGAATGGTTCCGGAAATTCGAAGGTAAGTCACTCGAGAAAATTACCAAGCTCGTCGTTCAATTATATTATCTCTACTGATTCAACGGAATTCTCAAATTATCACTCAATTGATTTTAAAGGTGAAAGGTTTTCACTATTATTCGATACACTCTCTCGAGCTGTAACGAAACTAACAATAAATTAGAATAAGTCACTCTCGTGCACCTATTTACTAATTCAAAGTTGCTTAAATTATCAAAACCTTATAACTCTAAATCTTTCGATTTCATGTTCTCACATATGCGATATCATCTCTCGATCTCAATCGTGACATACATCATAAATTAATGGAGCGTGTTACAACGTTATCTCTCGATCTCGGTTGTAACTCTAAAATTCAATCAAAGCTAGCTAGACTTTGATCTACACATGCAATCAATCTATGAACAATAAATATCAATGCGCTCAAATACCAATGAATCAATATATCAAACACAACGAACTAAAACTTCAATAATATAAACCAAATTCAATTCAAATCAAATACAGATGAGTTCAATTGTCTCTCGACCTAAAAAACATCAAATGAAAATGAAAATCAAATAAATTAAGGTTCAGAAATACGATAAACGATGGATGAATCCGTGCTTTGCACCGTAATTCCTTCTCTTGTTTCTTCCTTGCACTCCGGAAGAGATTGGCTCGACTTTGGACGAAGAACGGAGATTGGATCTCCTTGGCGGCGTTGGGCGGCGGCTCCTTGACCTAGAAATCGTCTGAAAAATTCGTCTAATATCGTTTGTCTCTTCAAATGGATCAAAAACCCCCGCTTAAAAGCCCCACAATCTCGATAAATAAGGAAAATAAAATCTTCAGATTTCGCGTCTCGATCGATCGAGATTTTCACCGATCGATCGGTGCACTGTTCATGTCAGCCTTTTGCACTCACTGCCTCGCTCGATCGATCGAGAATTTCCACTGATCGATCGAGATTTCTCAAAATTTGCTGCTGAAGTTACTGCCTCGCTCGATCGATCGAGATTTCCACCGATCGATCGAGCCTTCAAAAAAATCTGATTCTCGCTTCTGGCTGGCTCGATCGATCGAGAATAAATCTCGATCGATCGAGATTTGGGAAATTCATCTTCTTTCATTTTCTCTTCTTTTACGCCTCGATTTCGCCCGTTATCTTCATGTAAGCTCATTTCTTCCACTTCCGGTCTAATTTCCTGAAACAAACGAATACACACCAAAAAGAATAATATCATCCAGGAAAAAGTACGGAAAATGGGAAGAAATTACAGTTAAAATCACTCAAAATCTAAGCCTATCACATGCACCAAGGGATAACAACCTGTAACAATCAACCCAAAAAGAACACAAACAGTAGAAGAGAAAAAAATCGAAAGTAAATAAAAAAAAAACAAATGACTAAACTACAGTCAACTAATCTCGTTTGATATTATTATTACTAGTCCCCGGCAACGGCGCCAAAATCTTGATCGCTATTATTTTAAACAGTATTTTTGAATGTAGCGATTCTATACAGCAAGTGCACGGTGTCAAGTTTTAGTATAATGAAAATATAAGTACGGATTGTCGATCCCACGAGGACTAGTAAATAAGTACCAAACTCCACTAGTTTAACTATATTTAGCCTAAGAAAATTGGTTGTGATTAATTAACTAATTTAACTAATTAACTCAATAATAAATCCAAACAAACAATAGAGAATGAGAATAAAATCAATATAGACAATTATCAAGACTTTTGGTTCACCTATGTAATCTCCCACAATTCGCCTATTAGTTAAGAATTAACTTCAAACACTCTAAGGTGACGAGTTTTCCTAATTCACTTCTTATACCTTGGTCCGGCTATAACAAATCTAATACTAACGTAACAATAAGCAACTCTCGTACCCTTATCGAACAATTAATATTGTAAATCGATCTATGAAAACTTCTAGCCTTCGATTTTGGTAAATATATTGCTATCACACCTGTATTTGACTTTATCTCTCGATCTCAGCCTGAAATCCACGGCATAAATCACTATATCGAATTAATTTTATCTCTCGATCTCAATTGTAATTTAATATCATTCAAGGATGGCCAAACCCTTAAAAGCATGAAGAACAATGATCTATGCACTTAGATATATAAGAATAAATCAAAACATTCAAATTAAATCATGGGTTCATAACATAGGATCCCCTAAGTCTTGATAACAAACTTAGCCTAGCAACATATTTAAAATCAAATGCAAAATCATGTTTTTCAACATCAAAAGCATAAGGAACTTAAATAGAATCAAACAAAGTTTAGAAATACGTATAAACTAGCGATGTTGAATCGCGTCGTCGATCCGTAGTTCCGTCTCTCGCTTTGTTGCTGTCTGTACTGTACGTGATCTTCACACCAATTCACTTGCTGTCGTGCTTCTTCACTCTTCTGTTCGTTAAGTCTCTGTGCGTGACTTTCTCTTCTTTGCTCACTCTTTTCCTCCTGATCTCTCTGCATCTCTCAACAACGTCAATATCTTTCCTGCCTGTTTTTTTTCACGTAAAATTCTTCACGTAATCTGATATCATTCCTGTTCACTTCTGCTCGGACTCCTCTTCTCGTCTATCTACTCTCCCCCAATCCTCTCTTCTCTTCTTCTCTCGTAAAACTCGTTTTCTGATACACGTACGTGTGTTTTTCCCCTCTAAAACTCCCCCTCTCTTTAATATATCTATTTATTTCCTTTCTCTTCGTCCGTGCGTCACTCTCCTCCTCTGTACATTTCTTTCTTTTTCTAATATCTTCCTTTGTATCCTCACTTAACTTCCGTAAACTTTGCTGCTCATCTCTATCTTCACGTCACTCTTCCTGCTCTTGTTCTCCAGAATTACGTCTCCCACTTCTCTTTAATCTCCTTTTTTTCACGTCTCCTTTTAGCTTTATCTATTATATTATGAAAATAATATAATATTGATTTTAATGTCCAATAAAATATAATCTTCCTTACTCGATAATATCCGGTTGTGCTCGGTTTGGTTCTTTTTATCATTTTAAGCTTAATTCTTCCACTTTTATGCATTTGAACCTGGATTCCTGAAATATACAAATATAAAACAAAACGTGTAATATTTTCCAGGAATCACTATAAAAATGCCCCTAATTATATATCAAATCAAGTGTAAAAATTACACTTATCAGAACATCAGAACATCCATTATCATCTAGTGATGGTACATGTCAACACATGACGTCCATAATATCATCGTCAACCTGTGACGGTATGTCAATACATGACATCCATAATATCATCGTCAACCCGTGACGGTATATGTCAATACATGACATCCATAATATCATCGTCAACCCGTGACAGTACATGTCAATAGATGACACCCACATAATGCTAACAAAATAGCAGTATACCATAACTCATTGCTAACAAGATAGCGGCATACCTGTATTCATCGCCCAATGACGGTAAGCAATCAGCACCCATCGCTCGAAGGCGGCACAATCCCGTGCTATGTAAATAGCGGCGTAACCCATCGCTATAAAATTAGCGGCTTGATCCCTCGCTATAGAATCAGCGACATAAAACATCGCTATATAATCAGCGCTACGAACCCTCGCTATAGAATCAGTGGAATAGATCATCGCTAAAGAATCATCGGCATAGACCATCGCTATATGTATATATCCGACGGCATGAACCATCGCCATAGATGTAGCGGAATGAACCATCACTATATATACCCGGCGGCATGAACCATCGCCATAGATGTGGCGGAATGAACCATCGCTATATATACCCTGCGGCATGAACCATCGCCATAGATGTAGCAGAATGAACCATCGCTATATATACCTGGCGGCATGAACCATTCCATAGAAGTAGCGAATGAACCATCGATATATATATCCGGCGGCATGAACCATCGCCATAGATGTAGCGGAATGAACCATCGCTATATATATATATATACGACGGCATGAACCATCGCCATAGAAGTAGCGGAATGAACCATCGCTATATCACAATTTGTTATAACAGTGTATTTTAATGCAGCTAGCTTGTCATGACCGCGGCACTAATACCCCTCGCTTCGACATATCAGCGGCATCAAATAACCTCGCTTAAATGCGACATGCGGCATTTACCATCGCTTCAACATTTAGCGACAAATATTCTTTCCTCGTTACGATATGACAACGACAAGTATTCTACCATCGCTTCAAATGATAGCGGCAAAGCATTAAAATCATCACTCCAATATAACAACGATACCTCGCTTCGTGTAACAGCGGTATTCCATATCACAATACACCTCGCTTGTGGAACAGCGGCAAAGTATTTCATATCACATCTTGTCAAAACATGTATTTTAATGCACCTCGCTTGTCATGACCGCGACACTAATAACCCTCGCTTCGAATATCAGCGGCATCGAATAAACTCTCTTAAATGCGACATGCGGCATTTATCATCGCTTCAACATTTAGCGGCAAATATTCTTTCCTCGCTACGATATGACAGCGGCAAGTATTCTATCATCGCTTCAAATGACAGTGGCAAAGCATTAAAATCATCACTCAAATACATATGCAACCACAATGCATAATCCATATCCCATACGACCCTGCAGTCACAAAGGTCAGCAGCAACATATTGCATTTATGAACACATATCATGATATGCACGTAAACATAATAGTTGCGTCACACAACATTAATTGTAATCATGCATAAACTATGTGCTATCAACCATCCTTGGCCCTCAGCAGCCCCAAAGAGCAAACCACTGCTCTGATACCACTAAGGTAAGGACCCCACTGCCCTTAACCCGCTATTAATGTATTAACCCATGTAGTTGGTGCATACAATCATGTTGTGATGCCCGGGGATTAATGGTGTTAATCCCGGTGTGGTAATAATCCTTAATGGATTTTTATTGTGGCAATTATGAATTAATTATGGTTTCGGGACTCTCGGGGATTTTAAATCCAGTATTTGGAGTCGTTGGATCCAAGGGATGAGATGGTATTCTCATCCTGGTGATAACCTTGGAATTTGGTTTTTGGTGGGATCTGGGGTCCGGAGTACTTTGTACTGGGGCTGGTAATGGTAATAGAGATTGTGAGGTAATTATTGAAAACATATGCTTTTTAATGAGTCATGATGTTTTTGTGAGGGGATTGGTATTTTGGAGTTTTGATACTATATATACCAAGTGGACTCGGTGTCACAGGATAACACAAATCATTTCCCTCTTTCTCTCCCCTCATCCACGCCTAACCCTTCCCCCATTTCCCCTCTTTTCCCTTGGAGGGAAAATCGTTGGTAGCTTGGCTCGGGAGCCAGATTTCTCGAAGATAATCAGCACATAATTCATCGGGTCATGGGACTCAGGCAAGGTTGGACTTGAACTACGAAATTATAAGGTACGTATGACGTACAACATAGCCCTTTATTATAATTGCAATTGTTGAGTGCGTGGTACACTATGTTGCAATAAATGTATATGGAAATGCATGGTAAATGGTATTAGCAATAAACGGATATTGAAATGCATGGTATATGGAAATTACTATTATTAGAAATTATATGTTGCCGTTTTTGAGCGAGCAATGATTGGATGTCATCGCCATTGAGCGACCATCGATTATGACGCCGCTGCTGTTGAGCAAGCGTGGGGTTAAAATGCCGCTATTGTGGAGCGAGCAATGAAATAGAAACATGGAATCATTGGTTAGATATATGTGATATTTACAGTCCTGTATTTAATGATTTAACCATATTTGATTATGGAACTGGTATGGCAGAAATGGTATTAGTTAATCTACTGGCTTTGGGAATTTGGTGAGTTTGGTTATTGTGAGAACATGGACAATACAGGGGATCCCTGATGAGGATGATGCCATCCAGGGAGTCTCATTTAAATTCATGGCATTTACATTTGTAAATTATGAACTGTAATATTTTGATTATTGGATTGTTGGTATTGGTATGCTCACCCCGTGTGGGGGCTGTCTCTGTTGAGGCAGGTGATACAGGTGCAGCAGTAGCTTTGGAGTTGAGCTCAGGCTGTTGATTTTAGGTACTTCCAGGATTGAAGTACCAGAGATGGTTGAATAAGTACGTAGATCTAGAGTTGAGATCGAGTTGTACTTGGGAGATGCTTCCAGGATTGAAGTACCCGGTATCTGGTAGAGTATTTTATACATTAGATACACGCTTATTCATTGAGTGCTCTCATGTGAGAACGTTTTTACGTGTATATGGAATGTATAAATGGGCATGGTTTTCTCTCTTCATTGTTGTCTGCATGCAATTAATTACGGAATTGCTAAATGAACTGAGAGTATGTTAGTGTATTATTAGGGTGCATACTATGAAAGTGGTTTTTGTTGGGGAAGTTGAATATTATGGGGTTCAATTCAAAATTTTTTATAGATGGTATATGATGTTATACTTGCACATGGTTTCCTTCCCACAATAATATGATTGTATGCACTAATGACATGGATTAATACACTAATAATGGTTAAGGGCACGGGAGTCCTTACATTAGTGGTATCAGAGCCAGGTTTGCTCTTTGGGGCTGTTGAGGGCCTACGAACACATTAATGGAATGGGAAGCACATATTTATGCATGATGATAGTTAGTGTTGTGTGGCACAACTATATTGCTTATGTGCGTTTATGATATGTGTTCATAATTGGAATATGTTGTTGCTAACCATGGTGGTTTCAGGGTCTTATGGGACATGGATTATGCATTACGGTTGCATATTGGAGTGATGATTTTTATGTTTTGCCGTTAAATGTTGAACCGATGGCGAATTCCGCATGTCACATTTGAAGCGAGGTGCATTAAACTACACTCTTAACGATGTATATTGGTATATGGGTTTTGCATTGTGGTTGCATGGATGGCGTAGCGATGTGAATACTTGCCGCCTTCATGGTGTAGCGATGTGAATACTTGCCGCTATCATACCGTAGCGATGAGAGAATATTTGCCGCTGATATGAAGCGAAGAACACGACCGCTGTCATATTATAGCGAGGGATATTATTTTCCACTGGTATTGTCTAAGCGAGGGTATTTCCGCTGTCATGTTTACGCGAGGGGTATTTCCGCTGTCATGATTAAAACGAGGAGTAATGGTGCTGCTCATACCGTAGCGATGAGAGAATATTTGTCGCTGATATGAAGCGAAGAACTTGACCGCTGTCATATTATATCGAGGGATATTATTTGCCGCTGGTATGTCGAAGCGAGCTAGCGATGAAGGATATTTGCCGCTCATATGAAGCGAAGAACACGACCGCTTTCATATTATAGCGAGAGATATCATGACGCTAGTTTATTGGTAATGGTTCATGCCGCCGGGTATCTATATAGCGATGGTTCATTCCGCTAGTTTATTGGTGATGGCTCATGCCGCCGGGTATCTATATAGCGATGGTTCATTCCGCTAGTTTATTGGCGATGGCTCATGCCGCCGGGTATCTATATAGCGATGGTTCATTCCGCTAGTTTATTGGCGATGGCTCATGCCGCCGGGTATCTACATAGCGATGGTTCATTCCGCTAGTTTATTGGCAATGGTTCATGCCGCCGGGTATCTATATAGCGATGATTTATTCCGCTTGTAAGGACCCCCGTGCCCTTAACCCGTTATTAGTGTATTAACCCTTGTAAGTAGTGCATACAATCATGTTATCAAGGGGAAAGAGATTACGTGCAACTCTAGCATGAAATACCATCTATAAAATTCCTTTACATTAATCATATGATGTCTAAACTTTCCCCCAACATAATCTATAAACATAACATGCACCTTTATATATACACTAACATGCTCTCAATTCATCTTGCAATTCATAATTAATTGCATGCAACACATAATGAAAAGAGAAAGACCCTTGCCTTCTTTATACAATCCATATACACATAATATTGCTCACATGCGAGCATAAGTATGCGTGTATCTAATGTATAAAGTATCATGCTCAATACCGTCGCTGGGACCTCGATCCTGGAAGCTCCTCAAATCCACAGCTCGAGCTCAACTCCAAGCCATCAATGTACCTAATAACCTGCCCCAACAGAGACAGCCCCCACACGGGGTGAGCATACCAATATCCCAAATCCAATAATCACAATAACACAATTCATAATTTACAAAATGTAAATGCTATTAAATATAAAGGATGCTCCCTGGATGGTATCATCCACATCTGGGATTCCCTGCACTGTCCCTGTTCCCAAGATAACTGAAACCATCAAATTCCCAAATGCCAGTTAATCATTACATTGATTAACAAATTCATTTGCCACATACCGATATCATAATCAATAATATCAAATCATTAAACAATGATTACAAGTACTCCACATATCTCACTTGTGGTTCCATAGTTCTATTTCATTGCTCACTCTACAATAGCGGCATTTCATTCTCACGCATGCTCAATAGCAGTGGCGTCATATCCGATGTTCGCTCAAAGGCGACAACATCTCAATCATTGCTCGCTCAAAAGCAGCACTCATTTGTAGCAATTACCATAAGTCATGCATTCCAATAACCGTTTATTGCTAAAACCATATATCATGCATTTCCATATACATTTATTGCAGTATACCATGCACTCAACAATTGCAATCATAATAAAGGCCATGCTCGTACGTCATACGTACCTTATAATCTCGTAGTTCGAGTCCAATCTTGCCCGAGTCCCAAGACCCGATGAGTTAAGTGCTAACATGCAAATAACTCCCAATTAAACATAGGCATGCAATCACGTGCACAAGCACGTTCACAACTTCCAAACCTATCGTCCATCCATGACGATTACCAAAGTAAAAGCCCCCCGGCTAAGCATGCATAATACCCAAAATATTCCATTTTATAAGTTTAAAAGATAGCCAAAACCCAACCGAGAATTCCATTTTATTAAACTTTGGCTCCAACCAATCCATTTTAAAAATATGGCATTCCCATTGGAATGTAGACAATGCCCCGGAAATGGGCCAATTGAACCTCGATTCCAAAATCCCGATATTTTCCAAAATTTTCGAAAATCAAAGGAGAATAGTGCCGCGATCGATCGGCGCCAAGCCGCGATCGATCGCCATAACCTACTGTCCGAAAAAAATAACGCCGCGATCGATCGCCAAAATTGCCGATCGATCGCCAACCTTCTTTGTTACTCGCGATCGATCGGTAACATCTCGCGATCGATCGTGAGTACTATTCATCGCCACTCAAATTTCCAGATTTATGTCGCGATCGATCGGGGCTGTGATGCCCCGAAATTATTTATATGCAATTTGGGCATTAATTATGTTTATATGATGAATTATGTTGATAATTGGTTTATGTGATGGGTAATGAAGTGTTAACATGATTTATAGTTTTGGATTGTCAATTATGAGGAAGATATGAAGATAGAGGAAGTTTGTTGCATTTTTGTAAAATGCTTTTAAAATACCATGTTGGGGTATTTTATACATCATGTTAATTAATGGGTACAAGTTTAATTGAATTAACCCATATACCCCCCACTATACCTTTTTCCTTCACTTTACCAATCACTCTTAAAATCGCCAAATCATCTCCACAACCCTAACCTCACCCCATTTTCGAAATTCTTCAAAGGAGAAAGAAGGAACCTCCACAAAACTTTTGTTTGTGTGATCTTTGTTAAGATTTGGAGTCTTCAAGAGGTATGGAACCCTTCCTAAAGTTTTATGATGTTTGGTTTTGAAATGGGGTGATTTTGAAGTGATTTATGAGGGTTTGTTTTGGGTATGTGTTGTATGTTGTTGGGGTATGATTTTTGAAGTGTTTTATGTGGGTTTTAGTGAGTTTTGATGATGTTGATGTTGTAGGAAAGTTTGGGTTTGAAAGGTATGAGTTGGAGCTTGGAAAGATGCTCAAAAATGGTGAAAATCGCGCACCAGCAGGTGGCGATCGATCGCCATAAATGAGGCGATCAATCGCCGAAGGCCAGTAGAAAAAATCGCTACAGGCGATCGATCGCCGCAAGGCAAAAAGCGAGGCAATCGATCGCCTCAAGTAGCGATCGATCGCCACTGTTTAAAAAGTGGAAAATGATGATTTTTGATGATTTTTTGGTATTTGGCTATTATTTAGCATCTAATATTGATTTGTATGGTTGTGTAGAACCATCCCAGGCCAACGACATCAAGGAGATAAAGTTCTCCAATTTCTCCACTTTTGGAATTAAGGTACGTAAGACGCGTACGGGCATCGGACGGTAACATATTCTTACACTATGACTATGCAATAATCGTATAAGTATTTAAGATGTTTATGATGATGATAATGATAAGTAAGTTTATGATGATGTCTATGAAGTGATGATGCTTATATGATATTTATAAAATGTTACGATGTTTATGATATGGTAAGATGTCATACGATAGGGTAAGATGCCCTCATGGTAAATGCCACACGATGTTATGATATGGTAAGATGCCATACGATAGGGTAAGATGCCCTCGTGGTAAGATGCCACACGATGTTTATGATATGGTAAGATGCCATACAATAGGGTAAGATGCCCTCATGGTAAGATGCCACACGATGTTTATGATATGGTAAGATGCCATACGATAGGGTAAGATGCCACACGATGATCATGATATGGTAAGATGCCATACGATAGGGTAAGATGCCTATATGCATGACTATGAAATAGGGATAACTAAGTGTGTTAATACGATTAACCAGGAAGTATATGTTACGATTATTTTCATGCATTTATTTATATGCCATTACCTTATGATGTTAAGTAATGATGTACATGCTCATGATGGGTTGTTCCTGTAGGTACACTTTTGGACCGAAGGGCCTAGGGTCGGGTTGAGGCAGTGAGCTAAAAGGAGCAAGATGAATATAGGATACATGATTTTGATAATCTCTACTCTAGGAGTAGTGTAAATCTATAGCTTTAACATTCATATTGAGAAAGTAATTAATTAGCTTGTGAAATTTTATTTTGGCCTGTAATCTTATTAGCTCAAAGCTACAACCGGAACCCTAAGATGTTATGAATGCATTTTTAGTCCATAATACGTGTATAAGATGATGTTAAGGTAGGAAGACCCTACATTAGTGGTATCAGAGCCAGGTTAGATAACCTGGGAATGAGTGAAAGGTAGCCTTAGCAATAAGTTGGCTAGGTGCTTCTTTTAAACATGTTTTGTGCATGTATTGCATATGAAGTATATGATGTTATACTAACATGTTTTGTTCCTATAACGATGTATTATATGAACTGCTTTTGGGTATTGTTGTTAACCCTTGTCTTGCAGTATGGCAGCAAATATTGACATAGGAGATGCGGTGAGTGTGAATGCAAGTGCTGAGCGTACCAATCCCCTACCATCGCCAGCCTTGGGCGAGGAACCTTCTGAGCAACAGTTACTACCCGGGGAGCTAAGTTTGGCTCAGTTCCTGACATACCGACCCCCAATGTTCGAGGGAACTGAGACTGGGGAGATGGTTGAGGATGGTTGGAGAGAATAGAACAGATATTTGTGGCAGCTCCTTGTGCTAAGACAGCCAGGATAAGGCTAGCAGAGTTCCAATTGGCCAAGAAGGCACTGATGTGGTGGAAGACCACAGTGATAGAGCAAGAGGCTCAGGGTCAGGAGATCAATTGGAAGCTGTTCAGGACTCGGTTTCTGACCTGCTACTTCTCAGCTGCTGCACGACAGGCCAAGGAAGATGAGTTTACTAACCTCAAGCAAGGTAACATGCCTGTGTCAGATTATGCTCTTCAATACTGTTCCCTGCTCAGATATGTACCTCACATTGTTGCAAGCACTCAAGCGAAGATGAGGAACTTCATGAAGGGCTTGAGGCCTGAACTGTATGATAGGGTGATCACTTATGGCCCTGCCAATTTTGATGATGCACTTTCACGGGCTGAACTAGCCGAGCTGGGAGTGGGTGCATACCCTGATGCCGTGCCACCTCCAGCACCCCCTCAGAAATCTACTTCTGACAATTTGAAGCCCAGGGGTGATCAGTTCAAGCCAAGGGGGAACACATCGGGTTCGAGGTTCAGTGGTAAGTGGCCCGATAATCGTTGGAAGGGAAGTCGTAGGAATGATGCCCCATCTGGAAGAGGGCAGTCTCAGGGAGACAGATTCGAGAAGTCCAGTGCACTCTTTGTGGGCAGCCACATTTGGCGAAAGACTGTGTAGGATGTTATGTTTGTGGCGACAAATGCCACTTTGCTTGACAGTGTCCCAACAGGGAAAGGCAACAGAACTCTGCGGGGAGGCCTGCGGACAGAGCAGCACAACACAGACCACCTTTTGCACCGAGGCAGTATGGAGGTCAGCCCATGGGACCACCTTAGGGGCAAGTTTATGCATTGACGAGGGAGCAGGCTACAGCGGCCCCGGAGGAGGTTATAGCGGGTACGTGTCTTTTATTTACGCACCCTGCTTTTATATTGATCGACACAGGTGCGTCGCACTCTTTTGTGTCGACAAGTTTTGTGGAAAGGCACCACATATGCACTTCTCCGTCGCCCACGCCTCTTGTAGTCTCGACCCCCGCTAGAAGAAGTTTGATTACTGATCAGATTGTCTATGATGGCCTCATTTATTTTGAGGATAACGAGCTAAGGTCAGATTTGATTGTTCTGGGGATGTCAGACTTTGACTGCATTGTAGGCATTGATGTTGTGAACAGGTATCAGGCAGTTGTGAACTGCAGGCAGAGGACTATCCGATTCAGATCTGATATGGGAATCCAGTGGACATTCGTTGGGGATGGTTCTCGTTCTAAGATCCCGTTGATATCTGCTGTCAAGATGGCACAGTTGTTGGAACGAGGCCATACAGGATATCTCATCTATGCCGTTGATGTTACTGAAAAGATGGAAGAATTAAAGGTTGAGGATGTGCCCGTAGTGGCGGAGTTTCCTGATGTCTTTCCGGAAGAGATTCCCGGATTCCCACCGACGAGAGAGGTCGAGTTTGGGATTGAGTTACTACCGGGGACGTCTGTCATTTCTCGTGCCCCATATAGGATGGCACCAGCGGAGCTAAGGGAGTTAAAGATTCAGTTGCAAGAGCTCCTTGATAAGGGCTATATACGCCCTAGCGTATCGCCCTGGGGTGCACCAGTTTTATTTGTTAAGAAGAAAGATGGTTCGATGCGTTTGTGCATCGATTACAGACAACTGAACAAAGCCACAGTGAAGAATAAGTATCCACTTCCGAGGATCGATGATTTGTTTGACAAGTTGCAGGGTACGAGGCTCTACAGGCGATCGATCACCATATTTTTAGCGATCGATCGCCGCAAGGCAAAAAGCGAGGCGATCGATCGCCTCAAGTAGCGATCGATCGTCACTGTTTAAAAAGTGGAAAATGATGATTTTTGATGATTTTTTGGTATTTGGCTACTATTTAGCTTCTAATTTTGATTTGTATGGTTGTGTAGAACCATCCCAGGTGCCAACGACATCAAGGAGATAAAGTTCTCCAATTTCTCCACTTTTGGAATTAAGGTACGTAAGACGCGTACGGGCATCGGACGGTAACATATTCTTACACTATGACTATGCAATAATCGTATTAGTATTTAATATGTTTATGATGATGATAATGATAAGTAAGTTTATGATGATGTCTATGAAGTGATGATGTTTATATGATATTTATAAAATGTTACGATGTTTATGATATGGTAAGATGTCATACGATAGGGTAAGATGCCCTCGTGGTAAGATGCCACACGATGTTATGATATGGTAAGATGCCATACGATAGGGTAAGATGCCCTCGTGGTAAGATGCCACACGATGTTAGGATATGGTAAGATGTCATACGATAGGGTAAGATGCCCTCGTGGTAAGTGCCACACGATGTTTATGATATGGTAAGATGCCATACGATAGGGTAAGATGCCCTCGTGGTAAGATGACACACGATGTTTATGATATGGTAAGATGCCATACAGTAGGGTAAGATGCCCATGTGGTAAGATGCCACACGATGATCATGATATGGTAAGATGCCATACGATAGGGTAAGATGCCCATATGCATGACTATGAAATAGGGACAACTTGTGTTAATAGGATTAACCAGGAAGTATATGTTACGATTATTTTCATGCATTTATTTATATGCCATTACCTTATGATGTTAAGTAATGATGTACATGCTCATGATGGGTTGTTCCTGTAGATACACTTTTGGACCGAAGGGCCTAGGGTCGGGTTGAGGCAGTGAGCTAAAAGGAGCAAGATGAATATAGGATACAGGATTTTGATAGTCTCTACTCTATGAGTAGTGTAAATCTATAGCTTTAACATTCATTATTGAGAATGTAATTAATTAGCTTGTGAAATTTTATTTTGGCCTGTAATCTTATTAGCTCAAAGCTACAACCGGAACCCTAAGATGTTATGAATGCATGTTTAGTCCATAATACGTGTATAAGATGATGTTAAGGTTGGAAGACCCTACAGGGGCCAATCTGTGATCGATCGGGACCTGCAATTTTTCAAAAAACTCGAGCTTTAATGGGGTTTTTCACACCCAAACTCAAAACCAACACCCCAAACACTTATATCACCACCAATACTCCATTAAAAGCCAATAAAAACACCAAAAAACATAACTTTGGATTTTTACCAAAAATTCCCAATTTCCAAAGTCAACATAAAACTCAACCAAAAACCACCAACTTATCTCCGAGAAATTCCGTCTCCCGAGCCAAGCTTCTAGCCATTTCTCCCAAGAAAAGGAAGAGGGGTTTGGGGGAAAATGGGGGAAAGCGAGGAGAGAGGGAGAGAGAAGAGAGAGAGAGGAAATCCGTGCAATGACGGAACACCGAGTCTATTTGGTATATATAGCTCCAAAGCTCCAAAATACCGACTCCTCCACAATTACATCATGATTCATTAAATATCATCTGTTTTCAAAAATCATCTCTCTAACCTCAATTCCCATTACCAGCCCCAGTACAAAGTACTCCGGACCCCAGGTTCCACCAAGAACCAAATTCCAAGGTTATCACCACGATGAGAATACAATCTCATCCCTTGGATCCAACGACTCCAAAAACCGGATTTACGAGAGTCCCGAAACTGCATTCAATTCACAATTGCCACAATTAAAATCCATTAAGGATTATTACCACACCGGGATTAACACCAATAATTCCAGGGCATCACAATTATCCCCACTAATAAAATTTCGTCCACAAAATTTGCACGGCGTACTCCACGTATTACCGAAACCACTTAATCCAAACCGATCTACATCGTCGAATCATGAACATATCATGAACGACATTCCAACCGCGAGGACACCGACCTCATACCAAAATCTGGAATGGAGTAAACCTCACAAACCATCACAACTCAAAGAAAGACGTCAGCATTCCCCGATGCCAACCATTTCAAAAGCAGTCAGCCCTCCCTAACCGCAAATCAAACGAATATTCGTGATTCCAAAATAAATATCGCCTCGATGATATCTTTGTGATTTAGCCTGCGATGTTAACCATACATCGTTACTAAGGAAAACACCAGTACACTACAATGTACTTATACCACATCCGGCTTCCGCTTCCCGAATCCATCTCCATCAAAGGAGTAGTTGCACCACATTGCAACACAGATTGGGTAACAACACGACCACTGATCAACACAAAACACATCTCCAAAGATGTCCACATCCGGGTGCTCCAAGAATCATATCTTGGTCCAAATACACCATCGAGACTCCACAAGGTCTCGAGTTCTCGAAAGGACATGCAAAAACAATCAATTGCATTCCCGCCACACGTGTCAACCACAACACTAAACAAATCCGAATCCTGGCCATCCCTCGTTTATCCTGGGATTCAACAATCCTAAAACAGGGAGGCTATCGAATTATCCAACAAGAATTACCATGGTTCCAAAACACGACAATCCCTCCTCAGGGGAAGTCAACCGGACCTCACGATTATTCCTCATAATACATCGTGTCATCGAGATTACCGATCTACAGGTGCCACAATCTCTCACCGGAGATTCATCAAACCAAGCATACTCAATGCAATAGATTCGGGTATCTCCAATCATACCCAAAGTCCCAAAACCAACTGTCAATCCCCAGCTATTCTCACCTCGCAGAGAATAATGATCGACAGACAAACGGTCAGTGGTGTGATTCCGACATCAACACCTCACAAACCGCCTCATTGAATCTCCCAAAGATTCCCAATCGGTAGGTATAACCTTCCTCACAAGAAAATGTCATGAATCTATGACCCTCCAACCTCGAACCTTCGTTCGGAAAACTGGATATATTTATACCAAAACATATCTCGGAACCAAAAATACGCAACTGGTTCAGAATAGTGCATCAAGCCACTATTACCAAATCGAAACCCGTATACGCCATGTATACTCAAACAAATGATACTCTGTACTAATGCCATCGTACTCCACAATCTCGAGCATTACCCCGGAGACGTCTCCTCGAACGTCTCACTAGAAGCACGAAGCCATCACCTAGTCCAACACTAGTAGGGCTTACCCTGGTTGATTCACAATCAACCCTCAACCAATACCAGGTATCTCCATGACAGTACAATCCAAATCTCTGTAAGGACCCTAGTTCCTTAAGTGCGGATTAAAGGCATAATTAGAGCTAACATATATTATTAGAGTAAAATGATCGTGTTGAGACTATGAGCTTTAAGAATTACATGCCAAAAATAAGGACTATCAATGGATTAATTACATTCCCAATCCAATGAATGTTATCGACTATAGTTTTACACTACTCCTAGAGTAGACACTATACAAAAGTAATCCGTCCTTCGATTCCCAAAAGTGTTCTTCACAAGCTCACTGCCTCAACCCGCCTTAGCCCCTTTTTTCATGCCAAAAACGTACCTACAAGGACAACCCCCAAACATGAGCATATAATAATTCATATACAACACAATATGAATTTAAGGCGTAAATGCATAAACCAAATAAACTCTTCCTGTTTTTTTCCATGCATTTTAAACGCTCCCTTTTTGGTTGTCCCTGTACCATAACTTATGAGTATAATCAAATAGATTATTTAATGGTCCACACATGTCATGACATAATACCATTCCATTATCACCAATTACCAATCAACAATCCCTAGTCTGCTCATCACAATGTATTTTAATGCCCCTCGCTTTTCATATCGGCGGCATAGAATAACCTCGCTTCAATGGACATGCGGCGCTCCCACCCCTCGCTTCACATTGAGCGGCAAATATTCTTTCCTCGCCTCATATGATAACCACGCTTAAATGTGACATGCGGCGCTCCCACCCCTCGCTTCACATTTAGCGGCAACAAAACAAATAACGGCAAGCATTAAAATCATCAAGAGATGACCACGACTCATGGGATGTGCACCAATAACCATCATATGCATATACAATCATCATGCATAATTCCACATGTATTTGCATCCACAATGTATAATTCCATATATACTCGCATCCACAATGCATAAACAATGAGTATATTAGATACATGTACCGTTGGGTGCCCGTACGTCCTCTACGTACCTTTCCAAAAAGTAGGATGTGGTAGGACTTCACTTCCTTGGTTGTGTCGCCACCTGGGATGGTTCTACATATTCACACAAATCAATATTAGAACCCAATAATAGTCCAATTACCAAAAATCCCACAAAATAGCCAAAAAAACAAGGCATCAAAATTATAAGGCTGGCGATCGATCGGCCCTTTCACCCGATCGATCGCGAGTCAGCCATCCCGAGACCATCGCCTCACTGCCCGTCTCGATCGATTGAGACGCCCATACCGATCGATCGAGAAGACACCTCGTTCGATCGGGAATTTTTCTCGATCGATCGAGAAGATCGAAAATTCCCGCCTTCCGCGCTGTCGAGCTCGATCGATCGAGTGCTATTTCCGATCGATCGAGAAGTGCTGTAAATGCGAGAAATCGCCATTAATGTGCACAGAACCTTACCAAACTATTTTAAAACCATAATACCTCAACCCAATACATTAAAAACACCAATAACCTTCAAAATACACCCTAAACAACCCAAAATTCTAACATCCAACCCAAAAATCATACCAATCCAAATAAACCCATTTCAAAACCAAATATTAAACTCAAATCAAAACAAATCTTTGCAAAAACAACAAGGAAGGTTATATACCCTTCCTAGACTCCAAATCTTACCAAGAATCACACCAAATGAGATTTTGCAAAGGTTCCCTTTCCCCCTTGGAGCCAAAAACGAAAATGAGAGTGGGTTAGGGTTGGAAGGAGTGTTTGGGGATTTAAGGAGTGAATGGTAAAGTGATGGGTGAGGGTGGGGTAATTGTTAATATATAACAAATAAAATTGTACCCCAACAATTAACATGATGTCCAAAATACCCCAACATGGTATTTTTCAATCATAGTACTAACATGCACCTCAAAACCTCAATTAATTCATGCTATCCAATTAATTTCCAAACATCACAATTAATCATGCCAACAGCCAATTCTCCCAATGTGCACAATATACAAATCCGAAATGCATTCTCGGTCACGCCTACCATGTGACTAAGCATTTCAACATGATAATTAATTCAGGCACATAAATCAATTATTGCCATAAATAATCATATAAGCACAATTAACGCCCAAATTACAATTAATCATTTCGGGGATGTCACAATACTCCCCTACTTATAAGATTTCATCCTTGAAATCACATGCACTTACCCCAATATAAAACAAAACATAAATAACATACCAGAAAATAGTTCCGGGTAGTGTTGCACCATATGCCGCTCCGTCTCCCACGTAGCCTCCTCGACACCCCTGCGATCCCACTGAACCTTGATCATAGGTATCACTTTGTTCCGAAGTCTGCGGTCTGCTCGATCCAGAATTCTAACAGGCCGTTCCACATAAGACACATCGGATTCTACTTGAACCTCAGAAGGCTGCAACACATGAGATGGATCCGGCTCATACTTCCGCAGCATAGACACATGGAACACATCATGTATACCAGACAAAGAAGGTTGCAGAGCTAGTCGGTAAGCCAAAGTGCCAATGCGCTGTAAGATCTCGTACGGTCCAACATACCTCGGAGACAGCTTTCCGCGCATCCCAAATCGCACAACACCTCTGAAAGGCGAGATCTTCAAGAAGACCTTATCTCCCAACTGAAATTCCAACGGTCTCCGCCGTTTATTCGCATACGCTGCCTGTCTGTCCTGGGCTGCTTTCATTTTCTGTCTTTTCATCTTTATTTTCTCTTCCATTTCCCGAATCAATTCCGGTCCTCCGACCGATTTGCGGTCCAAGTCATCCCAACACAAGGGTGATCTACACCATCTGCCATATAGGGCCTCAAAAGGAGCCATCTGAATGCTCGCTTGGTAGCTATTATTATAGGAGAACTCTACCAAGGCCACTAAATCTTGCCAAGAAACATCGAACTCCAATAAACAAGCCCTCAACATGTCCTCGAGCGTTTGGATAGTACGCTCGGTCTGACCATCCGTCTGAGGATGATAAGCAGAGCTCAATCTAACTTCAGTTCCCATGGCTGACTGAAGACCCTCCCAAAAATGAGATATGAATCGTGGATCTCGATCCGACACTATGGAAATGGGGATCCCATGCAATCTCACCACATCTCGAATATACAACTGCGCCATCCTCAAAAAGGTGAAAGTCATGCTATAGGGGATGAAATGAGCTACCTTAGTCAATCGATCCACAATCACCCATATAGCATCAAAACCCGAAGCACTCCTCGGTAAGTGAGTCACGAAGTCCATGGAAATGTGTTCCCACTTCCACTTCGGTATCTCCAAGCTTCTCAACTCGCCGCCAGGTCTCTGTCTCTCTGCCTTAACCTGCTGGCAGATCAGACACCTCCTAACAAAAGCGACGACATCATACTTCATTCTTTTCCACCAAAACTAATCATGTAGATCTTTATACATCTTCTTCCCGCCTGGGTGGATGCTAAGTCTGCTACTATGAGCTCGCTCCAAGATCCCTCTACGCAACTCCGGCGTACTCGGAACCACCCAACGGTTACCCAATCTCAAAGATCCATCATCGACCGCTCTGAATTTCGTTGGTTGACCAAGATGTACTAAAGATAACTATCTCTGAACCTCATCATCTGACTCCTGAGCTCTCCTGATGTTCTCATAGATATCCGGCTCAGCTAACAAGGTCGACACATACACAGGCGATGTATCTATGTCAAAATCATAGCCCAGATGGCAATAGGAGGTCATCATAGCCGACAATTGGATGACGTCCTCAGCAGTACTCCTCACTTTCTGGCTCAAAGGGTCTGCTGTCAAGTTAGCTTTTCCGGGATGGTACTCAATCTCACAATCGTAGTCCTTAAGCAAGTCCATCCACCTTCTCTGCCTCATGTTCAGCTCCGCCTGAGTGAATAAAAACTTGAGGCTCTTGTGATCCGTGTAAATGGTAAACGAAGTACCATACAAATAATGTCTCCAAATCTTCAGGGCGAAGATGATAGCCACCAATTCCAAGTCATGGAGTGGGTATCTAGTCTCATACGGCTTCAACTGCCTCGACGCATAAGCCACCACATGCTTATCTTGCATCAGTACACACCCAAGACCCTGAAGTGATGCATTGGTATACAAAACAAACCTGAAGTTTTCCGTCGGAATCACTAATACCGGCGCCGTCGTCAACTGGTGTTTCAACTCCTGGAAGCTCTCCTCACAAGCTTCTGACCAAAAGAATGGTACTCCCTTCTGTGTCAACTGCGTCAAAGGCTTGGCAATCTTCGAAAATCCCTCGACAAAGCGTCGATAATAACCGGCCAAGCCAAGAAAGCTCCGTATCTCAGGTACAGAAGTGGGTGCAGCCCACTCCATCACAGTTTCAATCTTCCTGGGATCCACAGATATCCCGCTGCTAGATATGACATGCCCCAGAAACACTACACCGCTCAACCAAAACTCACACTTCCTGAGCTTGGCATATAACCGGTGATCTCTGAGGATCTGGAGCACTGTCCTCAAATGTTTCACGTGATCTTCCTCGCTCTGGGAGTAGATGAGAATGTCGTCGATAAATACAATGACGAACTGATCAAGATATGGCTGAAACGCTCTGTTCATCAGACTCATAAAGACAGCTGGGGCATTTGTCACCCCAAAAGGCTTGACTAAGAACTCATAGTGCCCATACCGAGTTCGAAATGCCGTCTTCTGCACATCTTCCTCCCTGACTCGAATCTGATGATACCCGGACCTCAAATCAATCTTGCTATAAAGTCTGGTACCTTGCAACTGATCAAACAAATCATCAATTCTTGGGAGAGGATATTTGTTCTTTACTGTGGCTTTATTCAGTTGCCGGTAATCGATGCACAAACGCATCGAGCCATCCTTCTTTTTCACAAAAAGAACCGGTGCGCCCCATGGCGATACGCTCGGACGTATATATCCCTTGTCAAGGAGATCCTGCAACTACTCCTTCAATTCTCTCAACTCCGTCGGTGCCATCATGTAAGGAGCACGAGAAATAGCGGACGTCCCCGGTAATAACTCAATCCCAAACTCGACTTCTCTAGCCGGTGGGAATCCGGGAATCTCTTCCGGAAATACATCAGCAAACTTTGCTACCACTGGTACATCCTCAACTCTCAATTCTTTATTCTTCCCATACGTGTCCACGTCATAGATGAGATAGCCCGTGTGGCCACGTTCCAACAATTGGGTCATCTTGATTGCTGAAATCAACGGAATCTTCGCACGAGAACCGTTGCCATAAAAAGTCCACTGTATTCCCAAATCAGATCTGAACCTCACTGTCCTCTGCCGACAATTCACCACTGCCTGGTATCTATTCAAAATGTCAATACCCACGATGCAGTCAAAGTCTGACATGCCCAATACAATCAAATCTGCCTTCAACTCGTTGCCCTCAAAATAAATGAGGCAATCTGCAAGAAACTGATCGGCAATAACATTCCTTCCAGTGGGTGTCGAGACCATGAGAGGCGTGGGTAGAGAAGATGTGCACATATGGTGTCTTTCCACAAAGCCCACAGATACAAAAGAGTGGGAGGCACCTGTATCTATCAAAATAAAAGCAGGGTACGTAAGTAAATGACACGTACCGGCAATCACCTCCTCTGGGGATGCCTGCGCCTGCTCTCTGGTCAGTGCATACACCTGTCCCTGGGACGGTCCCACTGTGTGACCTCCCGGTGGTCGAGGCACAAACTGCTGCCTCTGGTGCACTGTCATGTCCTCAAATCTCAGCCTATTCCCTTGAAAATCTGACTGTCCTCCCCGAGTGGGGCAATACCGAGAGATGTGGCCCATCTTGCCACAACTATAACAGGCAGGGCACTTACTCGAAGAATGTGGCCCTCCACAATTGTCGCACCTTAACTCCCCCGATCTATTTCCTTGCGTAGGCCCTCGGTTGGCTGACCAATTGTTCTTCTTGTTCTCTTGCTTCTGACCATAAGATTTCTTTCCACTGAACCGTGAGGATGAAGAGGCACCACGAGGTTTAAATGACTCCCCTCGGGGCCTCAAACTATCAGTATCTTGCCTCTGTTGTGGCACCTGTCGGGGTACAGCACTAGGATATGCCCCAACTCCAATCTCCGCAAGCTCTGCTCTTGTGAGAGCATCATCAAAGGAAGTGGGGTTATTGGTGATAACCCGGTCAAAAAGCTCCGGTCGCAACCCCTTCCTAAAGTTTCTCATCTTTGCATGTCCATTGGTGGCAATGTGTGGGACATACCTCAGCAACGAAGAGTAGTGCATAGCATAGTCTGACACTGACATGCTCCCTTGTTTCAAGCTTGCAAACTCATCTTCATTCATCTGTCTTGCCGCCGCAGAGAAGTACCGGTTCAGAAACCGGGTTCTGAAGAGCGTCCAATCAATCAATGCACCCTGTGCTTTCAGTTCCATTACCGTGCTCTTCCACCACATGGAAGGTTTCTTTGCCAGCTGGAACTCCGTCAGCCTCAGCCATGCTGTAACAGCACAAGGAACGGATACAAATATCTGCTCAAGTCTCTCAAGCCACTCTTCGGCCTCCTCTCCTGATTCTGTCCCCTCAAATCGGGGCGGGTGGTAAGACAGAAACTGAGTCAAACTGATCTCACCAGGTAGTAATAACTGAGCCACTGGTTCCATGCTTACAGCTGGTGGAGGTAAAGGGTTTGCCTGACCAATGCTCGCATTAACACTGCCAACGTCACCCACCTCTTCATTGAGGTTTCCCAAGTTCATAGCCGCCATGCTGTAACACAAGGGTTAAAACAACTCCAAAACAAATATATATGTGTTATGCCGTTAGATAACAGGAATGATAATAAGCATGTTAGTATAACAGTATATACAACAATATGCACCACATGCATAAACATGCTTCAAATGTAAGCACCTAGCCAATCATGCTAAGGCTACCCTTCACTCGTTCCCGGGTTCTCTAACCACTGCTCTGACACCACTAATGTAAGGACCCTAGTTCCTTAAGTGCGGATTAAAGGCATAATTAGAGCTAACATATATTATCAGAGTAAAATGATCGTGTTGAGACTATGAGCTTTAAGAATTACATGCCAAAAATAAGGACTATCAATGGATTAATTACATTCCCAATCCAATTAATGTTATCGACTATAGTTTTACACTACTCCTAGAGTAGACACTATACAAAAATAATCCGTCCTTCGATTCCCAAAAGTGTTCTTCACAAGCTCACTGCCTCAACCCGCCTTAGCCCCTTTTTCATGCCAAAAACGTACCTACAAGGACAACCCCCAAACATGAGCATATAATAATTCATATACAACACATTATGAATTTAAGGCGTAAATGCATAAACCAAAATAAACACTTCCTGTTTTTTTCCATGCATTTTAAACGCTCCCCTTTTGGTTGTCCCTGTACCATAACTCATGAGTATAATCAAATAGATTATTTAATGGTCCACACATGTCATGACATAATACCATTCCATTATCACCAATTACCAATCAACAATCCCTATTCTGCTCATCACAATGTATTTTAATGCCCCTCGCTTTTCATATCGGCGGCATAGAATAACCTCACTTCAATGGACATGCGGCGCTCCCACCCCTCGCTTCACATTGAGCGGCAAATATTCTTTCCTCGCCTCATATGATAACCACGCTTAAATGTGACATGCGGTGCTCCCACCCCTCGCTTCACATTTAGCGGCAACAAAACAAATAACGGCAAGCATTAAAATCATCAAGGGATGACCACGACTCATGGGATGTGCACCAATAACCATCATATGCATATACAATCATCATGCATAATTCCACATGTATTTGCATCCACAATGCATAATTCCATATATACTCGCATCCACAATGCATAAACAATGAGTATATTAGATACATGTACAGTTGGGTGCCCGTACGTCCTCTACGTACCTTTCCAAAAAGTAGGATGTGGTAGGACTTCACTTCCTTGGCTGTGTCGCCACCTGGGATGGTTCTACATATTCACACAAATCAATATTAGAACCCAATAATAGTCCAAATTACCAAAAATCCCACAAAATAGCCAAAAAAAACAAGGCATCAAAATTTTAAGGCTGGCGATCGATCGGCCCTTTCACCCGATCGATCGCGAGTCAGCCACCCCGAGACCATCGCCTCACTGCCCGTCTCGATCGATCGAGACGCCCATACCGATCGATCGAGAAGACACCTCGATCGATCGGGAATTTTTCTCGATCGATCGAGAAGATCGAAAATTCCCGCCTTCCGCGCTGCCGAGCTCGATCGATCGAGTGCTATTTCCGATCGATCGAGAAGTGATGTAAATGCGAGAAATCGCCATTAATGTGCACAGAACCTTACCAAACTATTTTAAAACCATAATACCTCAACCCAATACATTAAAAACACCAATAACCTTCAAAATACACCCTAAACAACCCAAAACTCTAACATCCAACCCAAAAATCATACCAATCCAAATAAACCCATTTCAAAACCAAATATTAAACTCAAATCAAAACAAATCTTTGCAAAAACAACAAGGAAGGTTATATACCCTTCCTAGACTCCAAATCTTACCAAGAATCACACCAAATGAGATTTTGCAAAGGTTTCCTTTCCCCCTTGGAGCCAAAAACGAAAATGAGAGTGGGTTAGGGTTGGAAGGAGTGTTTGGGGATTTAAGGAGTGAATGGTAAAGTGATGGGTGAGGGTGGGGTAATTGTTAATATATAACAAATAAAATTGTACCCCAACAATTAACATGATGTCCAAAATACCCCAACATGGTATTTTTCAATCATAGTACTAACATGCACCTCAAAACATCAATTAATTCATGCTATCCAATTAATTGCCAAACATCACAATTAATCATGCCAACAGCCAATTCTCCCAATGTGCACAATATACAAATCCGAAATGCATTCTCGGTCACGCCTACCATGTGACTAAGCATTTCAACATGATAATTAATTCAGGCACATAAATCAATTATTGCCATAAATAATCATATAAGCACAATTAACGCCCAAATTACAATTAATCATTTCGGGGATGTCACAATCTCTCCAAGAGATAAAATCAATATAGTAGTGCTACCCCACTAGCTATATCCCACAAATCCAATTGTGACTCCCGTTGCATTCCATATGCAAGGATGCTCTAGAGCTAACAACGACTTGTTGACACTCATGTTGGTACTACCAACAAAATTGAGCTGTCCCAGTACAAGTCCCTCAAAACAATAGACGTATAAACGTTCCCGTGAGGTATTCCATGCCTCAAGCATCATGCCACATAACGACTACAAGAGTTTACCATAAGTTCTCATCGTATCATCATACGATTCACCGAACTCGGTCCCAACGTGCAGTATAATTGCCACAACAAGCACACTATAACACTGCTACAATACCTGGCTAGCAAAACGCTGCCTCCATAGGCTTATACCAAGCCTACCAACGTATCATATGTTCCACCCCGGTACACCATACCGTAACATCCATTAGAGTAGTGGGTCATCACCCAATATTTCTCTAATACCAATGCACAAAGGACATCCCGGTGTCCTTGCTCAATCACAAAGCAATCCTATCCAATAGGATTAAATCCACACTCTCAAGGGTGGGTGCAACCATGTCTACCACACATCACATCGACAGAAGTGAGTAGTTTCCTCAATGACTACTCTTACCACCAATCACTTGGCCTTAGCCATTCCAGCGAGTATACCCAAGGGTATCACTACTCGACAAATATTTACCTCTATTGCATGATGCGGTACACTCACCAGTACAATGCATCCCACAATCCATCGAGCAAACCTACTCGGCATATTGGTCCCGTCAACTAGTGACCCAGACATTACCATGTGCTCATCGGCACTCCAACTATACTACTAACTACATACATAAATGTATCATCCATCGAAACGACGCTACGCGTTTACATAGGATATCCACTATGTCATCGTCATCCCATGACGGTATATGTCGATACACGGCATCCATAATCTCATCGTCAAACACGGGACGGTATATATAACAACACATGGTATCCACAATAATGCTAACTAAAACAACAATATGCCATACCTCATCGCTAACAAGATAGCGGCATACCTGTCTCCATCGTCCAATATTGGTACACAATCAGCACCCATCGCTCGTAGGTGGCGTAATCCAGCGCTACGTACATAGCGGTATAACCCATCGTCATAAAATCAGCGGCATGATCCCTCGCCATAGAGTCAGCGGCATAAAACATCGCTATAGATATCCAGCGATATGAACCATCGCCATAGATGTAGCGGAATGATCCGTCGCTATATAATATCCGACGGCACGAACCATCGCCAATAAACTAGCGGAATGCACCATCGCTATGATACACGGTGGCATGAACCATCGCCAATAGATGTAGTGGAACGAACCATTGCTATGAATACCCGGCGGCATAAACCATCGCCAATAGAATAGCGGAATGAACCATCGCTATGAATACCCGGCGGCATAAACCATCGGCAATAGAATAGCGGAATGAACCATCGCTATGAATACCTGGTGGCATAAACCATCACCAATAGAATAGCGGAATGAACAATCGCTATGAATACCCGGTGGTATAAACCATCGCCAATAGAATAGCAGAATGAACCATCGCTATGAATACCCGGTGGCATAAACCATCGCCAATAGAATAGCCGATCTCTAGTCTTGTTACAGTAGTGTATTTTAATACCCCTCGCTTCGACATATCAGCGGCATAGAATAACCTCGCTCAAATGCGACATGCGGCAATATCCTCGCTTCAACATTTGGCGGCAAATATTCTTTCCTCGCTACGATATGGCAGCGGCAAGTATTCTATCATCGCATCAAGTGACAGCGGCAAAGCATTTAAAATCATCACTCATCCATAACAACGACTCATGGGATATTCACAAGCATTCCATCTATACCTGCAACATAATGCATATTCCATATCCCAATATACATCACCATGAGTGTATTTTAATGCACCTCGCTCAAATGCGACATGCGGCAATACCCTCGCTTCAACATTTGGCGACAAAGCATTAAAATCATCACTCCAATATATACAGCCACAATGAGTGTATTTTAATGCACCTCACTCAAATGTGACATGCGGCAATACCCTAGCTTCAAAATTTGGCGGCAAAGCATTAAAATCATCACTCGAATATATATATACAAACACAATGCATAATCCATGTTGTATATAAAATGTAGGTTACCGTTTCGTGTCTTTCAACCCTGGCCTTAGCCCTTCATGTCATAGCGTCCCTACAGGAACAATCCCAAGCCATGAGCATATAATAATTCATATTCACCCTAATATGATTATAATGAGTAAATGCATAAATTATGAGTACAAAGTACTTCCTGTATCCCACTGCATTTCAAAATGCTCCCTTTGGTTGTCCCTGTGCCACAATTCACAACAAATTTTATTATGATTCCATAGGTGTCATGACATATAATTGCTCCACTATGATCACATATCATAAATGCACATAAGCAAAATAGTTGTGTCACACAACATTAACTATCATCATGCATAAATATGTGTTACCCATTCCTATCAGTATGTTCCAGGCCCTCAACAGCCCCAAAGAGCAAACCACTGCTCTGATACCACAAATGTAAGGACCCCCGTGCCCTTAACCCGTTATTAGTGTATTAACCCTTGTAATGAGTGCATACAATCATGTTATCAAGGGGAAAGAGATTACATGCAACTCTAGCATGAAATACCATCTATAAAATTCTTTTACATTAATCGTATGATGTCTAAACTTTCCCCCAACATAATCCATAAACATAACATGCACCTTTATACATACACTAACATGCTCTCAATTCATCTTGCAATTCATAATTAATTGCATGCAACACATAATGAAAAGAGAAAGGCCCTTGCATTCTTTATACAATCCATATACACATAATACTGCTCACATGCGAGCATCAAATAAGTATGCGTGTATCTAATGTGTAAAGTATCATGCTCAATACCGTCGCTGGTACCTCGATCCTGGAAGCTCCTCAAATCCACAGCTCGAGCTCAACTCCAAGCCATCAATGTACCTAATAACCTGCCCCAACAGAGACAGCCCTCACACGGGGTGAGCATACCAATATCCCAAATCCAATAATCACAATAACACAATTCATAATTTACAAAATGTAAATGCTATTAAATATAAAGGATGCTCCCTGGATGGTATCATCCTCATCCGGGATTCCCTACACTGTCCCTGTTCCCAAAATAACTGAAACCATCAAATTCCCAAATGCCAGTTAATCATTACATTGATTAACAAATTCATTTGCCACATACCGATATCATAATCAATAATATCAAATCATCAAACAATGATTACAAGTACTCCATATATCTCACTTATGGTTCCATAGTTCTATTTCATTGCTCGCTCTACAATAGCGGAATTTCATTCTCACGCATGCTCAATAGCAGTGGCGTCATATCCGATGTTCGCTCAAAGGCGACAACATCCCAATCATTGCTCGCTCAAAAGCAGCACCATATGATTCCCAATGCATATATATTCATTTGTAGCAATTACCATAAGTCATGCATTCCAATAACCGTTTATTGCTAAAACCATATATCATGCATTTCCATATACATTTATTGCAGTATACCATGCACTCAACAATTGCAATCATAATAAAGGGCCATGCTCGTACGTCATACGTACCTTATAATCCCGTAGTTCGAGTCCAATCTTGCCTGAGTCCCACGACCCGATGAGTTAAGTGCTAACATGCAAATAACTCCCAATTAAACATAGGCATGCAATCACGTGCACAAGCACGCTCACAACTTCAAAACCTATCGTCCATCCATGACGATTACCAAAATAAAAGCCCCGGCTAAGAATGCATTATACCCAAAATATTCCATTTTATAAGTTTAAAAGATAGCCAAAACCCAACCGAGAATTCCGTTTTATTAAACTTTGGCTCCAACCAATCCATTTTAAAAGTATGGCATTCTCATTGGAATGTCGACATTGCCCCGGAAATGGGCCACTTGAACCTCGATTCCAAAATCCCGATATTTTCCAAAATTTTTGAAAATGAAAGGGGAACAGTACCGCGATCGATCGGTGCCAAGCCGCGATCGATCGCCATAACCTACTATCCGAAAAAAATAACACCGCGATCGATCGCCCACAATTGCTGATCGATCGCCAACCTTCTCTGTTACTCGCGATCGATTGGAAACCGTGCAATGACGGAACACCGAGTCTATTTGGTATATATAGCTCCAAATCTCCAAAATACCGACTCCTCCACAATTACATCATGATTCATTAAATATCATATGTTTTAAAAAATCATCTCTCTAACCTCAATTCCCATTACCAGCCCCAGTACAAAGTACTCCGGACCCGAGGTTCCACAAAGAACCAAATTCCAAGGTTATCACCACGATGAGAATACAATCTCATCCCTTGGATCCAACGACTCCAAAAACCAAATTTAACATCCCCGAGAGTCCCGAAACCGCAATCAATTCATAATTGCCACAATTAAAATTCATTAAGGATTATTACCACACAGGGATTAACATCAATAATTCCCGGGCATCACACCGCTATTCTATTGACGATGGTTTATGCCACGGGGTATTCATAGCGATGGTTTATTCCGCTATTCTATTGGCGATGGTTCATGCCGCCAGGTATTATATAGCGATGGTGTTGCGATATGCCCTAAGAAAACTCATTAGATGATTGTTTATGATATACAATGTATTATGATTTTATTAATGGCAATTTATTATTATAAATTATTCGAATATCTGTGTAACATGAATTAATATATAATGTCCTTCGAATAATATTGTATTGTTCTTAAAGATTGTCCCTAGTCAAGTATTATCATGAATCAGGATAATGATAATGCATTGACACTAGTATGTTTTGATTGATGAATTGTTCATAGAATGAGATATCAAATCAACACATGGTTGCATGTTAGAGAACGATGTACTGGACAGAGCCACCATGAGAATGCTACATGGATAGTTATATGAACATCATAAGCAATTCTCATAGTGATAATAATGTATGCAATCGTTACGACTTGAGATCACCAGAGATCCCAACATAAGGAGTCATGTATCTTGATATTGTCAAACGTTACCTGTAACAGGGTAAACTATAAAGACAATCATTGGATACACCACGAATTATATAGAGGGATGTTGAGTGATCAAGAAAGGATTTGTCCCTCCTATATAACAGGAGAAGTGTTTGGGCCCTTGATCAAGTAAGACTAAAATGCATGGCCGTGCTCGAATGAGTCGATATGTGATATCGAGCTTATTCGTTTATTCTAGTTCTACTTGGGGATCAAGAAACAAAAGATTAAATATATGAGTATGACTATTCCATGACTCGTGTTCAATCTAAACACATTGGACAATGGGATTAAATTACATGGTTAATATTATCACAGTCCGTAGGTTATGTCGAGTCAATGACATTCTTGTAATTTGGATAGCCTTGATATGTTGCTAGATACCGCTCATTGCTTGTGACATAAAATTAGATTTTATGTCGCTGCCAACATTGCAAGATCCTATCGGAACACACAAAAGATTAAATCGATAAAGGGAGATATAATTCATTGGATGAATTAATTAATTAAGAAGAGTCTTAATTATAAGTATTAGATATATGGATTTAATTAATATATTGGGTATGGGCCAATGAGGCTTTTTGAAAGCCTTTAATTAAATCTAATATATATTATATTATGCTAACAAGGTTGAAAGGGATTAAGAGTTGATTAACAAAATCCTAATAGCCTCCATAATCTAACTCTCGGCCGCCGCCTCTTCCTCCCAACCTCACGCCGCCGCGCCGCCGTGAATAGGGATTTGATCGGCCGCCGTTGATCGGTTTTGAACCGTGAGTTTAGTTCCGGTTTAAGAACGAGTCTAGCAACTTGTTCTGGAACACCTTTGTCGATTTGATCGTGTGGATACCGTAGAGACGAAGGTGCAAATCTTTGTTCGTGACTCGTGGTCTTGCAACGAGAATTCTGCTACAAACACGCTACAAGGGTATGATTCTTAACTATCTCGGTATGATCACTTTGTATAGGTCCTTGGTAGGAATCCAAAATTTTATTTTCCGCTGCATATTGCATGATGGATTCCTAACAGTGGTATCAGAGCCATGTACAAAGCTCATATCAAATTTATGTGATTAATTGTTTAATCATGTTTTGAATCTTTTGCATGCTTTAAAACGGTTTAATTCATATATGATATGTGTTAATCGATTTTGTCGGAATTATCGCAATATTATAAGTGATATGATTGACGGATCGAAGTATATGATAATTCATGATCAAAACCGAGTCATTGGCTCACATGATCCTCACGGCCGCCGCATGGAGCTAGGGTCTCGGACCCTTGGCTCAAGCATGGGCCAAGCCGCCGCCAAAGGGCTACGGTTTCGAACCCTTGGCACCATGGCTCTCGGCCGCCGCTGCCATGTAACTAGGGTTTCGAACCCTTTTGGTTCGATAAGCTCCAAGCCGCCGCCGACATGGCTAGGGTTTCGAACCCTAGTCTCATGCATGGTTTGGACGTGGGTTGGGCTAAGGTTTCGAACCTTGGACCGATCCATGGCTTGAGGAACGCCAAGTATCCGTGGCATGTGATGTCCCGAGCGTACGATAATTTTATAAAATTTTATTTTACAGTTTTAATTGGAATTAAATTTTAAAATGTTTAGAATTTAATTCATTAATTGTTATAGCATGTTTTATGTGTTGTTTGAGCATGGTGCATGGTTATAGCCCTATGACCTATTAGATAGGATTTTGTGAATGTTTGTAATTTAATACGGCATGCGAGTCGTGCCTTCTCTATTTTTCCTAAATGTTATCCCTCCCCTATGTTCCCCTCGAATGTAACTCGAGGAATTCTCTATATCAAGTAATTGTTATATAGTATAGTTTATTTTGTTGATGGAGATCAATGAAAATGGACCAAGGTGTCGGGAAGAGGAGGCCATTCACAAAAGGGAGCCAAAGAGGTGCTTGGAGAAGTTACCTTAGGTTGACCTTTTAGGATTTTCTCATTGGCTTGAGAAAATCTTTTAGTAGGGGCTATAACCATGTCACGTTTACTTTATGTTGATGTATGAGATGCATGTTTACCCTTTTATTTAATATTGATGCTTGATATACATATATGTAGATATGTATATATTCATATATGTACCAGACATATTTTCAATATTAATAAAATCACGAGATCAATAATCTCTCTAATAATTTTAAGTTTTAGATGCCTTCCAAAATTATAAGTACTCGTCAAGACTTCGATTGAACATGTGTGGGTTTGCCAAAGAAAAGCACCGTGACAATCTTGGTAAGGCGCGAAAGGATAAAAGTGATATCCGTTTTACTTTAAATTGGGTCCGGCTTAACTAGGTTATCTCAATAGGATTGGGAACCTAGAGGCATGGGGTTGGATACTAATTCATTAGATGAATTTGAACAAAGTGTTGTTCGTCCAACCATCCAAGAATTACATGTGATGTAATTGAAAAAGTGTTGTCTACCTAAATAACCGAGTCTTGGGTGATTAGCCAAAGCTAACTCAGGATTAGGTGAAATATGGATCTTGGCCCACTAAGGTTTCGAGGGTTGCTAATTTTAAACAAAATAGTGGGAGTGTCATTTAATATAAGACCTTATTAAATGATTAAAATCATAAACTTATTTTGCATATTTATATTGTAGATATCCATGGCATCAAACAATGTAACTAGCACACTATCATTGCGATAAGTCCTTGAGAAGGACAAACTGAATGGGACTAATTTCCTAGACTGGTACAGGAATTTGAGGATTGTCCTCAAACAAGAGAAAACGCAATATGTCCTAGAGGAACCCTTACCTGCTGAGGAACCTCCCGTAACGGCCGCTAAAACCGATAAGGATGCTTACAAGAAGCATCAGAATGACGCACTTGATGTTGGTTGCCTTATGCTTGCCACCATGAACTCTGAGCTTCAGAAGCAACATGAGGAAATGGAGGCGTTCGATATGATCGAGCACTTAAAGCAACTCTACTAACAACAAGCTAGACAAGAGAGGTATGACGTCTCTAGAGCATTATTTCAGTGCAGAATGGTAGAAGGAAGCCTTGTTGGAACTCATGTACTGAAGATGATTGGGTACATTGAGAATCTTGAGAAGCTGGGTTTTCCATTGGAACAAGAGTTGGCCACTGACGTAATCTTGCAATCGTTGCCTGATAGCTACAGTCATTTTGTCTTGAATTACAATATGATTGAAATCGAAAAGACTCTACCGCAATTGCTTGGTATGTTGAGAACATATGAAGCAAACTCAAAGAAGTCAAAGCCTACTAATGTTCTTATTGTGAATAAGAGCAAGGGAAAGACTAAAGCAAAAGGCTTTAAGAAGAACAAGAAAGTCTTTGTTAAGTCTAAGCCCTATGCTTCTACACTCAAGCCAAAGGGAGGAGTGGCTAAGGAAGGGAACTGCTTCCGTTGCGGTGAGACCGGTCATTGGAAGAGGAACTGCAAATTATATCTGGAAGATCTTAAGAAGATAAAGGGAAGTGTGACTTCCACTTCAGGTATTTTTGTTATAGAAGTCAATTTATCTACTTCTTCATCATGGGTATTAGATACTGGATGTGGTTCTCACATTTGTGTTAATGTGCAGGATCTCAAAAGGAGTAGGATGTTGGCGAAAGGCGATGTTGATCTCCGAGTGGGAAATGGAGCAAGAGTTGCTGCATTAGCTATTGGAGATTATTCATTAACTTTGCCTTCTGGCTTAATATTAGATTTACAAGACTGTTATTTTTTGTCGTCGATTACTAGAAACATAATTTCAATTTCTTGTTTGGACAAGGTTGGTTTTTCATTTATTATAAAGGACAAATGTTGCTCCATTTATTTGAATGAGATGTTTTATGCTAGTGCACAATTGATTAATGGTCTTTATGTTTTAAATCTAGATATGCATGTCTATAACATAAATACTAAAAGGATTAAGAATAATGATTTAAATCCAACTTATCTCTGGCATTGTCGCTTGTGCCATATAAACGAGAATCGCATATCAAAACTTCATGGAGTATTAGATTCATTTGATTTTGAATCATATGAAACATGTGAATCTTGTTTAATGGGCAAGATGACTAAAGCTCCTTTCAAGGGACATGTTGAAAGGACGAATGATTTATTGAGTCTCATACATAGTGATGTATGTGGACCAATAAGCACACAAGCTAGAGGTGGTTTTCAATAATTTGTTACATTTACTGATGACTTCAGTAGATATGGGTATGTGTACCTAATGAAACATAAACATGAAACCTTTGAAAAGTTCAAAGATTTCAAGAATGAAGTACAAAACCAACTTGGCAAAAGTATCAAAACCCTCCGATCAGATCGAGGAGGAGAATACCTAAGCCAAGAGTTTCATGACTATCTAAAGGAGTGTGGGATAGTCCAACAACTCACTCCTCCGTATACTCCAGAATGGAATGGTGTATCCAAAAGGAGGACTCGAACTTTGTTGGACATGGTTTGATCAATGATGAGTCATGCAGATCTTCCGACTTCCTTTTGGGGACATGCTTTAGAAACAGCAATATTTATACTGAACCTTGTTCCATCTAAATCAGTAGAAAAGACACCATATGAGATATGGATTAAGAAGCGTCCTAGTATCTCTTGTATGAAGATTTGGGGTTGTGAGGCTTACGTGAGACGTCACGCCTCTAACAAACTTGGACCCAAATCTGATAAGTGTTTATTTGTGGGGTATCCTAAGGAAACGAAAGGATACTATTTCTATTATCCCACCGAGAACAAAGTAGTTGTTGCTCGGACTGGTGTCTTTCTTGAAAGAGAATTTATTTCGAGAAGAACCAGTGGGAGACAAATAGAACTTAGTGAAGTTCAACCACAAGAAAACATTGAACATGATATTGAGATGGAAACAGAGCAGACACCACAAGCTGTTGTGGATGAAATGCCTGCTCAAGAGACACAAGCCCAGTGTAGGTCTGTAAGAGAACACCGTGAGCCACAGAGATATGGATTTCTTGTGACTCAACAAGGTGACTTACTATTTGATGAGGATGAACCGTCATCTTATCAAGACGTTATAATGGGCACTGATTCTGAGAAATGGCAAGAAGCCATGAAATCTGAGATGGAATCCATGTATGCAAACCAAGTATGGACTTTAGTTGACCCGCCTGAAGGGGTAAGACCCATAGGGTGCAAATAGATTTTCAAGAAAAGACCGATATGGATGGTAATGTACAAACCTTTAAAGGTCGACTGGTTGCTAAAGGTTTCAAACAAATTCATGGTACTGACTATGATGAAACTTTTTCACCAGTTGCCATGGTTAAATCCATTAGGATCTTACTTGCAATAGCTACATTTCATGACTATGAAATCTGGCAGATGGATGTCAAAACAGCTTTACTTAATGGAAATTTACTTGAGGATGTGTACATGACACAACCTGAGGGTTTTGTCGATCCAAAGGATGCTGGAAAGATATTCAAGCTACAACGATCCATTTATAGATTGAAGCAAGCTTCTCGGAGTTGAAATCTTCGTTTTGATGATGCAGTCAAAGAGTTTGGTTTCATCAAAAATGTAGATGAACCTTGTGTCTACAAGAAAGTCAGTGGGAGCATAATTATCTTCCTAATATTGTATGTAGATGACATACTTCTCATTGGGAATGATACCCTGCCTTACAATCTGTAAAGATTTGGCTAGGGAATTGCTTTTCTATGAAAGATTTAGGTGAAGCCACCTATGTATTAGGTATCAAGATCTATAGAGATAGATCAAGAAGATTGCTTGGCCTAAGTCAAAGTACATACATAGACAAAGTGCTAAAACGGTTTAGCATGCAAGAATCAAAGAAAGGATTCGTGCCTATGACACATGGGATACATCTCTCGAAGGATCAGTGTCCTTCAACACCAGATGAGAGACAACGCATGAGTAAGATTCCATATGTGTCAGCTATTGGATCTATCATGTATGCCATGATATGTACTCGTCCCGATGTCTCGTATGCTCTGAGCATGACGAGCAGATATCAGGTTGATCCAGGTGAATGTCACTGGATTGCTGTCAAGAATATCCTGAAGTACTTGAGAAGAACTAAGGATACATTCTTCATTTATGGAGGTGAGGAAGAGCTCAGTGTAATAGGTTACACTGATGCAAGCTTCCAAACCGACAAAGATGATTTCCGATCGCAATCAGGCTATGTGTTTTGCCTAAATGGAGGTGCTGTGAGCTGGAAGAGTTCAAAGCAAGAGACAGTAGCCGATTCTACAACTGAAGCTGAATACATTGCTGCCTCAGATGCAGCAAAGGAAGTTGTTTGGATCAAGAAGTTCATTTCTGAACTTGGGGTGATGCCTAGCATACTAGATCCGATTGAACTCTATTGTGACAACAATGGAGCAATCGCATTGGCTAAGGAACCTAGATCTCACCAAAGATCCAAGCACATACTTAGGCGTTTTCATTTCATTCGAGAAATCGTTGAAAGAGGAGATGTAAAAATATGCAAAGTACCAACTGATGATAATGTATCTGACCCACTGACGAAGCCACTATCACAACAGAAGCATGATCGTCATACTAGATCTTTAGGCATTAAGTATATGTCTGATTGGTCTTAGTGCAAGTGGGAGATTTGTTGGGATATGCCCTAAGACAACTCATTAGATGATTGTTTATGACATACAATGTATTATGATTTTATTAATGGCAATTCATTATTATATATTATTCGAATATCTGTGTAACATGAATTAATATATAAGTTAATGTCCTTAGAATAATATTGTATTGTTCTTAAAGATTGTCCCTAGTCAAGTATTATCATGAATCAGGATAATGATAATGCATTGACACTAGTATATTTTGATTGATGAATTGTTCATAGATATGAGATATCAAATCAACACATGGGTGTATGTTAGAGAACGATGTACTGGACAGACCCACCATGAGAATGCTACATGGATAGTTATATGAACGTCATAAGCAATTCTCATAGTGATAATAATATATGTAATCCTTACGACTTGAGATCACCAGAGATCCCAACATAAGGAGTCATGTATCTTGATATTGTCAAACGTTACCTGTAACAGGGTAAACTATAAAGACAATCATTGGATACACCACGAATTATGTAGAGGGATGTTGAGTGATCAAGAAAGGATTTGTCCCTCCTATATAACAGGAGAAGTGTTTGGGCCCTTGATCAAGTAAGATTAAAATACATGGCCGTGCTCGAATGAGTCGATATGTGATATCGAGCTTATTCGTTTATTCTATTTCAACTTGGGGATCAAGAAACAAAAGATTGAATATATGAGTATGACTATTCCATGACTCGTGTTCACTCTAAACACATTGGACAAAGGGATTAAGTTACATGGTTAATGTTATCACAGTCCGTAGGTTATGACATTCTTGTAATTTGGGTAGCATTGATGTGTTGCTAGATACCGCTAGGGCTGGGATCGGGTCGGGTTTTTCGGGATTCGGGAGGTTCGGTTCGGGTACCCGAAATTGCCGGTACCCCATGAACATACCCGAAACCCGACCAAATTTTTCGGGTACCCGATAATTCGGGTACCCGATATTTCGGGTTCGGGTTACCCGATTTTTTGAAATTTTTTTTTTTTTTTTTTTTTCAATTTCAACTTTTTTTTTTCAGATTTGAGTTTTAAAAAAAACGGGCATGGTCTCCCCTTAGTTTTTGTACCCCGTGATCAACCAGATCACTCAATTCAACAACAATAATAATCCAAACAAGTGAACAACAATAATAAGTTCATCACATCAAAAATAACTAAATCAAACATCAAACAAGAAGCATCAAACATAATTTATCATCATCAGTCATTAGCGCATCTCCTGTCTCCGGAATCTCCTTTTCTTCGTCAAACATCGAGGATTGATGAATCATTGCCCATATCAGTCAAATCTGTAAAAAAAAAAGAGAGAAATAAAAGTCATAACCAAATGATTGCAATACAAATATTCATATTAATATAATTTACAATTGTAAAAAATAACAAAAAATTTAAAACTACCTTTTTCAAGTTTTTCTAATTCACACAAATCCTCCTCCACGCTTACTGACCTAGAATCCATTCGTAGCCAATCTTGAGCACATATGATAGCTTGGACTATTCTAGGAGACAAAGAACTCCTAAATGCATCAAGAACACGCCCTCCCGTGCTAAATGCAGACTCTGAAGCAACGGTGGAGACTGGAACTGCTAAAATATCACGAGCCATCTTCGAAAGAATGGGAAATCTATGAGATTCTACTTTCCACCATTTCAATATATCAAACTCCTCCCCAAATGGCTCACAATCCTCATTCAAATACTTGTCCAACTCGGACTTTACCTGCTTGCCTTTTCCTGTCCTCATCCTATTAAATTCATCATCCAAATCATCTATTTCATTTTCACCACCACCACTTCCAGCCAAACTATGCAATGACCCCTCACAGCTTGCTCTACTCGGGCTTGTTGGGACTGTGTGGTCATATAATTTTTTATACTCCAACAACTCATCAAAACCCCTCCACACTTGATCTTTCAAGTCCCTACTTTTTGGGCTCCCATTTGCTGTAACGCCGGGGCACATCTTCTCAAATGTGAACTGCAAAAATGACCACTTACGACGTGGATCAAGGATCACAGCATAATACAAGATCTTGTTCATCTTATCAATTGATCCCCAATATTTGTCGAATTTCTCCTTCATTCTTGCTGCCATCAAACACAATTCAAAGTCATCACTATCCAACCACCGATTAAGAAGTCGATCAATTGCATTTATTTCTTTAAACACAATGTTGGATGTGACATACAACGAGCCCGAGATACGCAATGTTAGGTTATAAAAATGGGCCAAAAACTTCAATAAAAGCTTAGCTCTAGCCCAATCTGAACCATCTGGAACCCCATCCACAAGATCAATGACAAAACCACGATCACCGTCCTCATACGCTTCAAAAACCTTAGTAAGTGACGTGGCCGCCTCCAACATCAAGTATGTAGAGTTCCACCTAGTAGGTACATCAAGACACAACATTTTGCTTGATTCTACTCTTTCAAGCATTTTTTGTACCTAGCCGGTGAACTCCTAATATACTTAATTGCTCCTCTAATACGAGATATGGCTATACTTTCCTCTTTACTCCTCAAACCATCTTGTACAACAAGATTAAGAATATGAGCAATGCACCTCATGTGCATATATTTCCTTCCCATAATGCTAGCATTCTTTCGGCCATCAAACCTCCTTCTCAAGTGAGCAACAGCGCCATCATTTGACGAAGCATTATCGACAATAACAGTGAATATCCTATCAATCTCCCAATCATTCAAACATTTTTCAACAGCCCTACCTACTTCTTCACTCTTATGACCCGATATTGGACAAAAGTTTAAAACTCTCTTATGCAAATTCCAGTCATTATCAATGAAATGCGCAGTGAGACACATGTAATTAACCTTTTGAATGGATGTCCATGTGTCTGTGGTGATGCTAACTCGTTGAGTATGCATTTTCATGAAGGACATCAACCTTGACTTCTCGTTTAAGTACAGTTGGTAAATGTGTTTGGTCAACGTCTTTCGGGAGGGGATCGCGAACATAGGGCATGTAATTGACATAAAATGCTTAAAACCTGCTTTCTCCACCGTCCTAAATGGCATCTCATCCATAATCAACATTTGGCATAATGCATCTAAAGCTTTATCTTGCTCAAAATGCCAATTGGATAGCCCACCTCGTTGATTCGGACGAGGTGGTTGAAACCTAAGACGATTTTGATTTGTTTCAACTTCTTGTGGTTTCTTTTTGCAAGATTTATAATGGTTAGCAAGACCTGTAGTCCCATGTAATCTAGGGTCTGCTCTAATTTCAGCTTTACAATATCTACACCGACCCTTCTGAATCTTATCGACTTCACAATCAAACTTGTCAAAATGATCCCAAAACGGTGACCTCGACGTCATTTTTTTCCTCTTTTTATTTTTTTTATCATCATCTTTCTCATCTTCATCCACGTTCACATTTACATTTTGAGCATCAACATCGTTAAACTGTATCTCTGGTTGTGGTTGGTATGATCTTACCTCAAGATTTTCAACATCACTGTGTGATTGTGAGGAGCCACCAACTGAGGAGCCACCAACCTGGTTCCATTTCCAACTAGTACACTACAAGTGTTTTGAACCACATAGAGCAGATTTTTAAAGCATATGGCAGCAGTATTTCGAAATCAAAACGATGAATATAAGCGAATTCAGAAACACTTGGAAAAAGTCAGACAAGTCCTACATAATACAACAAACAGAAACCAACAGCAATGAAAGTGTTCAAGGTTTTTCATAAGTGAGGAGATGTGAGGAGATGCCACGAAGAGATCCATAAACAATTTTTTCTTTTCCTTTTTCTTTCTCTGGAAATGTGAGGAGATGCCACGAAGAACTGAATTTATTTTAACATGCATTTTTGAACAAAATGAAAGCCAATTTCAATTTTCAAGCTTTATCTTGCGCCTTCATGATTTCCATCCCGTAATAAAACTTTAATAGACGAAAATTACAAATCAAAAACCAAAAGGAAAAACAAATGCCTCAAAATATTACCGATCCAGAAAATCAATCTAAATTGTAATCATAAAATCCAAATTGCGATTTACAGAATGAACAAAGGAGCCTCACCAGAATTCGAGAAAGCAGCGAAACAGAGAACCCCTGAGCCAGCAGCAGCCAGAGTTACTGCACGTATGAAGGAGGTGACGCGGAAGAGGCGAGCGGAGATGATGGGGAAGCGGGCAAGCGGCGAATGAAGGCGAGCAACGGAGACTGGTGGTGGTGAATGATGATAGAAATGGCGCCGTGGAAGGTTGGCGGCTCGTTGAAGAAAAAGAAAATGGGATTATGAGATGGTAATGGATTATGACTAGCAGACTAGGGCTGAAATTAGGGCTTAATTTTTTTTTTTTTTTTTAAATTGTTTGGAACCCGATCGGGTACCCGATTCCCGATCGGGTTCCAAAAAATACCCGATTCCCGACCCGAAATTTTCGGGTCGGGAATCGGGTACATACCCGAAACCCGAAATTTCCCGTTTTTTTCAACAATTTCGGGAATATCCGATCGGGTCGGGTCGGGTACCCGATTACCCGACCCGAATGCCCACCCCTAGATACCGCTCATTGCTTGTGACATAAAATTAGATTTTATGTCGCTGCCAACATTGCAAGATCCTATCGGGTCACACAAATGATTAAATCGATAAAGGGAGATATAATTCATTGTATGAATTAATTAATTAAGAAGAGTCTTAATTATAAGTATTAGATATATGGATTTAATTAATATATTGGGTATGGGCCAATGAGGCTTTTTGAAAGCCTTTAATTAAATCTAATATATATTATATTATGCTAACAAGGTTGAAAGGGATTAAGAGTTGATTATCAAAAACCTAATAGCCTCCACAATCTAACTCTCGGCCGCGGCCTCTTCCTCCCAACCTCATGCCGCCGCGCCGCCGTTAATAGGGATTTGATCGGCCGCCGTTGATAAGTTTTGAACCGCGAGTTTAGTTCCGGTTTAAGAATGAGTCTAGCAACTTGTTCTTGAACACCTTTTCGATTTGATCGTGTGGATACCGTAGAGACGAAGGTGCAAATCTTTGTTCGTGACTCGTGGTCTTGCAACAAGGATTCTGCTACAAACACGCTACAAGGGTACGATTCTTAACTATCTCGGTATGATCACTTTGTATAGGTCCTTGGTAGGAATCCAAAATTTTATTTTCCGCTGCGTATTGCATGATGGATTCCTAACAGATGGTACATTCCGCTACATTTTTGGTGATGGTTCATGCCGCCAAGTATTATATAGTGATGGTACATTCCGCTACATCTATTGGCGATGGTTCATGCCGCCAGGTATTATATAGCGATGGTACATTCCGCTACATCTATGGCGATGGTTCATACCGTCGGATTCTATAGCGATGGTTATACCATTACGTACGTAGCGCTGGATTACGCCGCCTACGAGCGATGGGTGCAGCTTGCATACCACTGTTGGGCGATGGACACAAGTATGCCGCAATCTTGTTAGCGATGAGGTATGGTATATTACTATTTTATTAGCATTATTATGGATGTCATGCGTTGATATACATATACTGTCACGTGTTTGACGGTGAGATCGTGAATGTCATATGTTGGCATGTACCGTCACGAGTTGACGATGTTATTTTGGATGTCATATGTTGGCATATACCGTCACGGGATGACGATGGCATAGTGGATATTCTAGGTAGACGGGTAGCGTCGTTTTGATGAATAATACATCTGGGTGTATGTATTTAGTCATATGATTTGAGTGCCGTTGATGAGCACGAGGTGGTGTCTACGTCACCAGTTGACGAGACGTTATGCCGAGCAGGTTTGCTCGATTGATTATTGGATGTATTGTACCGGTGTGTGTACTGCTCGATGGATTATTGGATGTATTGTACCAGTGTGTGTACCGCATCATGCATTAGAGGTAAATATTTTACGAGTAGTGGTACCTTTAGGTATACTCGCTGGGATGGCTAAGGCCAAGTGATTTATGGTAAGAGTAGTTATCGAGGAAACTACTCTCTTTTGTCGTTGTGACGTGGGGTAGACATGGTCACACCCACCCTGTGGGTGTGTAATAAGTCCTAATGGATTAGGATTTCATCGTGGTTGAGCAAGGACACTTGGATGTCCATTATGCTTTGGTGCTTTAGAGTTATATTGGGTGATGGCCCACTCCTCTAATGGTTTGTATGGTATGGCGTACCGGGATGGAACGTATGGCATGTTGGTAGGTTTGGATGAGCCTTTGGAGGCAGCGTTTTGCTAGTCAGGTATTGTGGCAGTGATATAGTGTGCTTGTTGAAGCCATTATACTGCTCGCTGGAGCCGAGTTTGGTGAATCGTATGATGATACGATGAGGGTAATAGTGGACTCTAGTAGTCACTATGTCGCATGAGGTTTGAGGTAGGGAATACCTCACGAAGACGTTTATACGTCAAATGTTTTGAAGGACTTGTACCGGGACATCTCAATTTTGTTGGGAATACCAACGTGAGTGTCGACAAGTCGTTGTTAGCTCTGGTTGAGCATCTTGCATATGGCATGCAATGGGGAACACAATTGGATTAGTGGATATAGTTAGTGGGGTAACACTACTATATTGATTTTATCTCTTGGAGAGATTCGGATTGTACTATCATGAAGACAGCTGGCATCGGTCGTGGGTTGATTGTGAATCAACTAGGGTAAGCATTACTAGTGTTGGACTAGGTGATGGCTTTATATTACAGGCGAGACGTTCGAGGATGCGTCTCTGGGAGAGATGCTCAAGGTTTGTGGAGTACTATGGCATTAGTACAGAGCATCGTTAGATGTGTATACGTGGTGTATACGGGTTTCGATTTGGTAATAATGGCTTTGATGCACTATCCTGAACCAGTTGCGTATTTTTGGTTCTGAGCTATGTTTTTGTGTATATATATATCCAGGTTTCCGAACGGTGGTTCGAGGTTGGAGGGTAATGGATTCATGACACTTTCCTTATGAGGAAAGCAGTATTGATATACCTACCGATTGGGAATCTTTGGGAGATTCAATGAGTCGATTTGTATGGTGTTGATGTTGGAATCACACCATTCGTCGTTGGTATGTCAATCATTATTCTCCGCGAAGTGAGAAAAGGCTGGGGATTGACAGTTGGCTTTGGGACTTCGGGTATGATTGGAGATACCCGAGTTTATTTGCATTGAGTATGCATATTGTGTTGGTGCATAGGCATGTGTACCAGTGTGTGAACAAATGCCAGCTTTTATTTAGTCCTCGTCGAGCATCGGGTTAGTATGCTTGGATGAATGAATCTCCAGTGAGAGATTGTGGCACTTTGAGATTGGTAATCTCGATGGCACGATGTATTCTGAAGAATGATCGTGAGGGTTGGTTGACTTCCCCTGAGGAGGTATTGTCATATCTTAGGCCATCGTAATTCAATTCTGTGTCAAGATCGTTGAATCCTAGGGTAAACGAGGGATGGCCATGTTTTGGATTTGTTAGGTGTCGTGGTTGACATGTGTGGCGGGAATGCAATTGATTGTTCTTGTATGTCCTTTCGGGAACTTGAGACCTTGTGGAGTCTAGATGGTATATTTGGACCAAGATATGATTCTTGGAACATACAGATGTAGGCATCTTTGGAGATGTGTTTTGTGTTGATCGGTGGCTGTGATTGGCCCGATCTGTGTTGTAAGGTGGTGCAACTACTCCTTTGATGGAGATGGGTTTGGAGAGCGGAAACCAGATTTGGAAGAAGTACATTGTAGTGTACTGGTGGTTCCTTGGTAACGATGTATGATTAACATTGTAGGCTAATCGAGTTGATATCTATTTTGGAATCACGAATGATTCATTTGAATTGCAGTTATGTTTGGCTGACTGCTTTTGAGATGGTTAGCATCGGGGAATGCTGATGTCTTTCTTGAATTTGTGTTGGTTTGGGAGGTTACTCCATTCTAGGTGCTGGTGCGAGGTCTGTATCCTCGTGGTTGGTGTGTCGTTCATGTTATATTCATGATTCAACAATGTGGATCCATTTGGATTGCGTGGTCTCGACGATACGTGGAGTACGCCTCTGCAAATTTTGGGGACGAAATTTTATTGGTGGGGGATAATTGTGATGCCCGGGGATTAATGGTGTTAATCCCGGTGTGGTAATAATCCTTAATAGATTTTAATTGTGGCAATTATGAATTAATTGCGATTTCGGGACACTCGGGGATTTTAAATCCGGTATTTGGAGTCGTTGGATCGAAGGGATGAGATGGTATTCTCATCGTGGTGATAACCTTGGAATTTGGTTTTTGGTGGGATCTGGGGCCCAGAGTACTTTGTACTGGGGCTGGTAATGGTAATAGAGATTGGGAGGTAATTATTGAAAACAGATGATTTTTAATGAGTCATGATGTATTTGTGAGGGATTGGTATTTTGAAGTTTTGATACTATATATACCAAGTGGACTCGGTGTTACGGGATAACATAAATCATTTATGTAATGCCCCGAAATTAATTATATGCAATTTGAGCATTAATGATGTTAATATGATGAATTATGCTGATAACTGATTTATGTGTTGAAATTAATTATCATGTTGAACTGCTTAATCGCATGATAGGCGTGACCCAGGGGTTGCATTTCAGGGTGCATGTCATGCATGTTAGAAAATAAGGTGTTAACATGATTTAACTATGTTGATGGTTAATTATGAGGAAAGCATGATTTAGTGGAAGTTTAATGCATTTTTGTAAATGCTTTTAAAATACCATGTTGGGGTGTTTTATACATCATGTTAACTTTGGGGTATAATTTTAATATTAACCTTATAACCCCCTTTTCCCTCTATACCCACTTACTTTACCAATCACTTTTAAAATCCCCAATTCATTCCTCAACCCTAACCCATCTCCCATTTTCGAAATTCACCAAGGAAGGAAGAGGAAAGCTTCACAAAAACTTTATTTGTGTGATCTTTGTTAGGATTTGGAGCCTACAAGAGGTATGGAACCATTCCTAAAAGTCTTATGATGTTTGGTGTTGAAATGGGTTGATTTTGAAGTAAATTATGTGGGTTTGTTTTGGGTATATATTGTTTATGGTTGGGGTATGATTTATGGTTATATGAAGATGTTTATTGAAGATTTATAGTGATTTGGTATGGTTGGTGTTTTAATATTTGAGTTTGTTTGAGTTGGGGAAGGAGAAGGATGAATAGTGCCCCAAAATCGGACCTACAGGACTCGGCGATCGATCGGCACCTTCCACCGATCGATCGCGAGCTACAGGGGAGAAGGTAGTAGCCTTCAGCGATCGATCGCGAGTTTGGCGCGATCGATCGGCGAGGTCGCGATCGATCGGCGCAGACTCGGCAATCGATCGCGAATTGGAAAATTTTGTTGGACGAGGCAGTGTGATCTCGCGATCGATCGGGGCTTCATGGAGATCGATCGCGAGACACCAAAATGTGTATTTTTGATGTTTTTGTGGGATTTTTGGATATTGGACTATAATTAGCTTCTAATATCGATTTGTATGGTTATGTAGAACCATCCCAGGTACCCACAACTTCAAGGAGATAAAGTTCTACAACTTCTCCATTTTTGGAATTAAGGTATGTAAGAAGCGTACGGGCATCGGACGGTAACGCACTCCTAACTCTGACCATGCATTAATTTCATAAGTATGTATGATGATGTTTATGATGATGATGCTTACGATGATGATTATGATGATGATGTTTATGATGATGATGCTTACGATGATGATTATGATGATGATGTTTATGATGATGATGCTTACGATGATGATTATGATGATGATGTTTATGATGATGATGTTTACGATGATGATTATGATAAGTAAGTTTATGATGATGATGTATATGATGATGATGTTTATGATGATGATTGTGATAAGTAAATTTACAATAATGATACACGATGTTTATAAAAGGGGTAAGATGCCCATATGGTAAGATGTCATACGATGTTATTGTGTGGTAAGATGCCACGGGGTAAGATTCCCATATGGTAAGATGCCATACGATGTTATTGTGTGGTAAGATGCCACGGGGTAAGATGCCCATATGGTAAGATGCCATACGATGTTATTATGGGGTAAGATGCCACGGGGTAAGATGCCCATATGGTAAGAGGCCATACGATGTTATCGTGTGGTAAGATACCACGGGGTAAGATGCCCATATGCACGAAGGTAAATCAGGGTTAACAAGAAGAAGTTAACGAATAACCAGCAAGTTACTTAACCAAGACTTCGTATATTTATTGGTGTATTTTGTTATGATGCTTAAATGATGATGATGTTATAAGATGATGACGTTATAAGATGATGAAGTTATAAGATGATGATGCTATAAGATGATGATATAAGATGATGATGCTTATATGATGATGATGTTATAAATGATGATATGTATAAGATGATAATGCTTATATGATGATGATGTTGTAAGATGACGATATTTATAAGACGACGATTTTAATCATTCATGTCAAGAATTAATGATTATATGCATGGCTATGAAACAGGGACAACAAAAGAGTTAAAGGTTGAGGATGTGCCCGTAGTGGTGGTGTTTCCTGCTGTATCTCCGGAAGAGATTCCCGGATTCCCACCGACGAGAGAGGTCGAATTTGGGATTAAGTTACTACCAGGGACGTCTACCATTTCTCATGCCCCGTATAGGATGGCATCAGCAGAGCTAAGGGAGTTAAATGTTCAGTTGCAGGAGCTCCTTGACAAGGGCTATATACGCCTTAGCGTATCGCCCTGGGGTGCACCAGTTTTATTTGTTAAGAAGAAAGGTGGTTCAATGCGGCTGTGCATCGATTTCAGACAACTGAACAAAGCCATGATGAAGAATAAGTATCCGCTTCCGGGGCTTGATGATTTGTTTGATCAGCTGCAGAGTACGAGGCTCTACAGTAAGATCGATCTGAGATCGGGGTATCATCAGATTCGAGTTCGAGAGGATGATGTACAGAAGACAGCTTCCAGGACTAGATGTGGGCACTATGGATTCTTAGTCATGCCTTTTGGGGTGACGGATGCCCCAGCTGTTTTATGAGCCTGATGAACAGAGTGCCCCAACCATGTTTGGATCAGTTCGTCATAGTTTTCATTGACGATATGCTTAATTACTCTCGAACTGAAGAGGGACACGTGAAGCACTTGAGAACAGTACTCCAGATCCTTAGGGATTGCCAGACCCCTGGCACAGCTGACTCAGAAAGGAGTGTCGTTCTATTGGTCCGAAGCTTGTGAGGAAAGCTTCCAAGAATTGAAGCGTCGTTTGACTACGACACCTATGTTGGTGATTCCTTCTGAGGATAAGAGGGTTGCCTTGTACATGAATGCACCACTGCAGGGTTTGGACTGTGTGTTGATGCAAGATAAGCATGTGGTGGCTTATGCATCGAGGCAGCTGAAGCCACATGAGGATAGGTACCCAGTCCATGATTTGGAGCTGGCAGCCGTTATATTTGCCTTGAAGATTTGGAGGCATTACTTGCATGGTACGTCGTTTACCATCTACCCGGACCATAAGAGCCTGGAGTTTTGTTCACAGAGGCTGAGATGAATATGCGACAAAGAAGATGGATGTCATGAATTTGTCAGCTATGATGACCTCTTGTTGCCATTTGGGCTATGATTTTAATGTGGACACGTCACCGGTGCGAGTGTCGACCTTGTTGGCTGAGCCAGACTTATTTGAGGCTATTAGGAAAGCCCAGAGGTCAGATGATGAGGTTCAGAGGTGATCGTTTTTAGTACTTCGAGGACAGCCACCGAAGTTCAGAATGGCAGAAAATGATTCCTTGAGGCTGGGCAACCGATGGGTAGTCCCAGATACGCCGGAGTTGCTTAAAGGAATATCGGAACGGATTCATAGTAGTCGGTTCAATATCCACCCAGGAGGAAGGAAAATGTATAAGGACCTAAGTGGTCAGTTTTGGTGGAGACGCATGAAGCACGATGTGATCGCTTTCGTTAAAAGATGTTTGATCGACCAACAGGAAAAAGGCAGAAAGGCAGAGGCCTGGTGGCGAGCTGAAGAGCTTGAAGGTACCTAAGTGGAAGTGGAGGCATATCATTATGGACTTTGTGACCCACTTACCAAGGACGGCCTCTGGATTTGATGCGATCCGGGTGATCGTGGATAGGCTAACGAAGGTAGCTCAATTCATCCCCTACTGTATGACTTTTGCGTACCTAAAGATGACCCAATTATATGTGCGGGATGTGGTGAGGTTGCATGGGGTTCCAGTCTCGATTGTGTCTGACAGAGACCCAAGGTTTACTCCACATTTCTGGGAGGGTCTTCAGACAGCTTTGGGCACAGAAGTGATGTTGAGTACAGCTTATCACCCTCAGTCAGACGGCCAGACAGAGCGTACACTTCAGACGCTCGAGGACGTCGAGGGCATGTGTTTAGGAGTTTGATACTCCGTGGCAAGATTCAGTGCCAATGATGGAGTTCTCCTATATTAGCAGCTATCAGGCGAGCATTCAAATAACTCATTTTGAAGCTCTTTATGGACGACGATGTAGGTCACCGCTGCATTGGGAGGACTTGACTAGTAAAGCGGTCGGAGGACCGGATATGATTAAGGATATGTAAGACAAGATAAAGTTGATACGCCAAAAGATGAAAGCGGCCCAGGATAGGCGAGCGGCCTATGCCAATAAGCGGCGACGACCGCTGGAATTCCAAGTAGGAGACAAGGTCTTCTTGAAAATCTCACCCTTTAGGGGTGTAGTTCGTCTTGGTATGCGGGGGAAGTTATCCCCGAGGTATGTTGGTCCATATGAAGTATTGCAGTGTATCGATACTTTGGCCTACCGTTTGGCTCTACCGCCGTATTTATCTGGGATTCATGATGTTTTTCACGTTTCTGTGTTGCGGAAATATGAGCCAGACCCGTCGCATGTTTTACAGCCTACTGAAGTGCAGTTGGATTCAGATGTATCCTACGTTGAACGACCGGTCAGAATTCTGGATCGTGAGGATCGCAGATTACGAAGTCAAGTTATACCGATGGTCAAAGTTCAGTGGGATCGTCGGGGTGTCGAGGAGGCTACGTGGGAGACGGAGCGGCATATGGTACAGCACTACCCGGAACTATTCTCTGGTATGTGATTTGTGTTTAGTTTCTTTTGAGGTAAGTGCATGCGATTTCGAGGACGAAATCTTATAAGTAGGGGAGTAATGTAATGCCCCGAAATTAATTATATGCAATTTGAGCATTAATGATGTTAATATGATGAATTATGCTGATAATTGATTTATGTGTTGAAATTAATTATCATGTTGAAATGCTTAATCCCATGATAGGCGTGACCCAGGGGTTGCATTTCAGGGTGCATGTCATGCATGTTAGAAAATAAGGTGTTAACATGATTTAACTATGTTGATGGTTAATTATGAGGAAAGCATGATTTAGTGGAAGTTTAATGCATTTTTGTAAATGCTTTTAAATACCATGTTGGGGTGTTTTATACATCATGTTAACTTTGGGGTATAATTTTAATATTAACCTTATAACCCCCTTTTCCCTCTATACCCACTTACTTTACCAATCACTTTTAAAATCCCCAATTCATTCCTCAACCCTAACCCATCTCCCATTTTCGAAATTCACCAAGGAAGGAAGAGGAAAGCTTCACAAAAACTTTATTTGTGTGATCTTTGTTAGGATTTGGAGCCTACAAGAGGTATGGAACCATTCCTAAAAGTCTTATGATGTTTGGTGTTGAAATGGGTTGATTTTGAAGTAAATTATGTGGGTTTGTTTTGGGTATATATTGTTTATGGTTGGGGTATGATTTATGGTTATATGAAGATGTTTATTGAAGATTTATAGTGATTTGGTATGGTTGGTGTTTTAATATTTGAGTTTGTTTGAGTTGGGGAAGGAGAAGGATGAATAGTGCCCGAAAATCGGACCTACAGGACTCGGCGATCGATCGGCACCTTCCACCGATCGATCGCGAGCTACAGGGGAGAAGGCAGTAGCCTTCAGCGATCGATCGCGAGTTTGGCGCGATCGATCGGCGAGGTCGCGATCGATCGGCGCAGACTCGGCGATCGATCGCGAATTGGAAAATTTTGTTGGACGAGGCAGTGTGATCTCGCGATCGATCGGGGCTTCATGGAGATCGATCGCGAGACACCAAAATGTGTATTTTTGATGTTTTTGTGGGATTTTTGGATATTGGACTATAATTAGCTTCTAATATCGATTTGTATGGTTATGTAGAACCATCCCAGGTATCCACAACTTCAAGGAGATAAAGTTCTACAACTTCTCCATTTTTGGAAATAAGGTACGTAAGAAGCGTACGGGCATCGGACGGTAACGCACTCCTAACTCTGACCATGTATTAATTTCATAAGTATGTATGATGATGTTTATGATGATGATGCTTACGATGATGATTATGATGATGATGTTTATGATGATGATGCTTACGATGATGATTATGATGATGATGTTTATGATGATGATGCTTACGATGATGATTATGATGATGATGTTGATGATGATGATGCTTACGATGATGATTATGATGATGATGTTTATGATGATGATGTTTACGATGATGATTATGATGATGATGTTTATGATGATGATGCTTATGATGATGATTATGATGATGATGTTTATGATGATGATGTTTACGATGATGATTATGATAAGTAAGTTTATGATGATGATGTATATGATGATGATGTTTATGATGATGATTGTGATAAGTAAATTTACAATAATGATACACGATGTTTATAAAAGGGGTAAGATGCCCATATGGTAAGATGCCATACGATGTTATTGTGTGGTAAGGTGCCACGGGGTAAGATGCCCATATGGTAAGATGTCATACGATGTTATTGTGTGGTAAGATGCCACGGGGTAAGATGCCCATATGGTAAGATGCCATACGATGTTATTATGGGGTAAGATGCCACGGGGTAAGATGCCCATATGGTAAGAGGCCATACGATGTTATCGTGTGGTAAGATACCACGGGGTAAGATGCCCATATGCACGAAGGTAAATCAGGGTTAACAAGAAGAAGTTAACGAATAACCAGCAAGTTACTTAACCAAGACTTCGTATATTTATTGGTGTATTTTGTTATGATGCTTAAATGATGATGATGTTATAAGATGATGACGTTATAAGATGATGAAGTTATAAGATGATGATGCTATAAGATGATGATATAAGATGATGATGCTTATATGATGATGATGTTATAAATGATGATATGTATAAGATTATAATGCTTATATGATGATGATGTTGTAAGATGACGATATTTATAAGACGACGATTTTAATCATTCATGTCAAGAATTAATGATTATATGCATGGCTATGAAACAGGGACAACCAAAGAAGGTTAATGCAATTAAACAGGAAGTATACGTTACCAATTATTTTCATGCATTTATTTATATGCCATTGCCTTATGATGTTAAGTAACGATATACATGCTCATGATGGGTTGTTCCTGTAGGTACACTTTTGGACTAAAGGACTAAGGGCCGGGTTGAGGCAGTGAGCTATGAGGGGCATGAAAGATGTTAGGATTCAGGATTTCTGGACAGTCTCTACTCTAGTAGTAGTATAATTCTATCGCTTTAACATTCGTATTGAGAATGTAATTAATTAAGGTTGAAATTTCATTGTTGGCCTGAAATCATTTTAGCTCAAAGCTACAATCTGGACCCTAAGACGTTATTAATGCTTGTTTAGTCCATAAATTGTGTATTAAGATGAGGTTAAGGTAGGAAGACCCTACAATTTCCCTCTTTCTCTCCCCTCATCCACGCCTAACCCTTCCCCATTTCCCCTCTTTTCCCTTGGAGGGAAAAATCGTTGGTAACTTGGCTCTAGAGCCGGATTTCTCGAAGATAATAAGCACATAATTCATCGGGTCGTGGGACTCAGGCAATGTTGGACTTAAACTACGGAATTATAAGGTACGTATGACGTACGAGCATAGCCCTTTATTATAATTGCAATTGTTGAGTGCATGGTACACTATGTTGCAATAAATGTATATGGAAATCATGTCAATGGTATTAGCAATAAACGGATATTGAAATGCATGGTATATGGAAATTACTATAAGTGGATATATATATATTAGAAATTATATGGTGCCGCTTTTGAGCGAGCAATGAATGGGATGTCATCGCCATTGAGCGACCATCGATTATGGCGCCACTGCTGTTGAGCAAGCGTGGGGCTAAAATGCCGCTGTTGTGGAGCGAGCATTGAAATAGAAACATGGAATCATTGGTTAGATATATGTGATATCTACGGTCCTGTATTTAATGATTTAACCATATTTGATTATGGAACTGGTATGACTGAAATGGTATTAGTTAGTCTATGTGGTGATTAACTGGCTTTGGAAATTTGATGAATTTGGTTATTGTGAGAACAGGGACAATACATGGGATCCCGGATGAGGATGATGCCTGATAGGGTTGAATATTACGCGTTTTTAGGCTATGATATGTATATGTTTTCGTGTTGATTCTTGGATTATTTTACGGTTTATGGTATATATTTCTATATTTCAGGAATCAATGTTGAAATGCATAAAAGTAGAAGAAATGAACCAAAAATGATGAAAGAATGAATAAAGTTGAAGAAAAGAGGAAAAAACCAGAATCCAAGACACATGTTGCTCCTTTCTCCTCAGATTACTATATGTTCGAGCCATGTTTTGGAAATGTGGTCCATATAAAAGTTGTAGAACTTTATCTTATCTTCGCGTGGACAGCTGATTCATCAAATTTGGAGTTCATATGAGAAAGTTATGGCCAAAATACGAAACTCGCCAGAAGCTGAAAAAAGGCGAAGAAACATCATTGAATTAATTCAACAGGCGTAATTACGCCTACTTTGAGGCGTAACTACGCCTAGCCCACGGCTTTTGAAAATTTAAGTGGCGTACTTACGCCACTTTGGAGGCGTAATTACGCCTATCACGCGGGAAGCCAGATTTGTTGACACATCGACAGGCGTAACTACGCCACTTCGGAGGCGTCATTACGCCTGATGAATTTTGGAAATTTTGGACTGCTTTCCTTATTTGAAAAGGGGACTTTTAAAAGGCAGGGACGAGACCTACTCAAGAGGATTTGAACCGAGGGAATAGCCTCCATCATTCTTCCACACCATACACACATCCAACCTTTCTTCACCTTCATCCACCAGCACCACAGCCCCCTTTTCCTTCACAAACCACACGTAAAAACCTCCACCATAACCTCCATCTTTCTTCCATATATCACCATCACCAACCTTCATCAACCCTTCATCCTAGGATTTGGAACAACCCAATAAGGCGATAAAAAGAGACGATCGAGAAGGAAGCAAGAGAAGGAGCGAAGATCTACAACCGGAGTCGACGCTGGGAGTTTTTCTTTGTCTTTAATTCTTAGTTTTGATTTGTTTTGATTTACTATGTTGAACTAATTTTATTTATGGAGGCTAGGCGAACCTTTGTTATGAACCTTCGATTTGATGATTTAATGATTGAATTCTTTTAGTTCTTTGCGTATGTTTTATGTTCTTCATGCTTTTAGAGGATTGATCACCTTTGAATGATGTTAGTATCATAATTGAGATCGAGAGATGATTTTATGATACGGAATTAATAATTCATACCATGGATTTAAGACCGAGATCGAGAGATGACGTCAAATACATGCGTGATAGCCATAGATATCTAGTAATCGAAAGCTAGGAGTTTTCATGGATCTTATGCAATATCGAGTTGTTCAATGAGTGCACGAGAGTGACTTACTGCAATTTGATATTAGGTTTAATATAGCTCGAGAGAGTATATTAGATAAATTTGGAGAACTCGTCACCTTAGAAATATTTGAATATTCAATCGAGAATTGTAGGGAATTACATTGGTGAGCCAAAGTCTCGATAATCTTATCTTGTGGATTTTTCTCGTTTACTTTTATTGACTTGGTTGGATTAGAGTAGTTTAAAATAGTTTTGTTTAATTATCAATTTATTATCGTAGGTTAAATATAGTTAAAAGAAATCTTATTTGGTAATTATTTGTTAGTCTCTGTGGGTTCGACAATCCGTATCTTCCTATATATACTAAAACTTGACACCGTGCACTTGCGGTCTAAAATCGCTAGATTGGAAATAATTGTTTAAAATAAAAGCGATCAAGTTTTTAGTGGTTTGCGTGTTTAACTTGTTTTATCCACATGTTGTGTGTTTAATTGTCACTTGAATCGTCCTTGAGCATTACAAAAAAAAAAAAAAAAAAAAAATTTGTGAGTTAGTCTTGAGAAATGAAGAATTAGATTTGCACATGATTAGACCCCCATTCGGCATTCTTAGATAACTCTACAGTTTAGTTGAAAGCACTTTGAGGCGAAATTTATAATTAGGAACTAGACTTGGAGATGATTTAGGTGATCTTTGGACCGTTTGTGCCTTTCAAGCCTACCTTGTATACATTATTCCTTAGTGTCCCTTTTTGAGCCTTATTGAAAAAGAATGGAATATGCTTTGCATATGATTAGACCCCCATTCGGCATTCTTGGCAAACTCATTATACCCACCTTGGTTTGAGCCTAAAAGAACAATTTCATCCATCCGTAGGAGAGTATAATGAATCTCATTCATTGCAGTAAATTGTTATATGTTGAGAAGTTCATTGTGAAGGAAAAAAATAAAAAGAAGAATGAGCAAAGAAAAAGAAAAGATGTAGAGAAAAAGCCTTGAAAAGAAAAGTTAAATAAGACCCAAAGTGGCCAAGGCTAGAAAATGTGAAGAGAAGCTCAATGATTATATGAGAAGATTTTGAACTGATTCTGTTATACTCTCTTCTTTGAATTCATCCTACCTTTTCTTTGAAGCCGACACCAAAAGGCCTAACGTTAAAAGCTTTTAAAGTCCTGTTGATCCAAGTCTAGGGAATAATTACATTAGTGGAGAAGTGCTGGATAGTAAATTTGTAGAGTAATTCAAAGTAATCTTGACTAGGAGTTGATATGGCACATGTTGATTTTAAAGATATGTATGTAACTCATGTTTGACAATAGCACACACGCACGTTCCGATGTTGCGATGTATTGTTTAACTTAGGAGAAATTGCTTCTTGTTAAGTGTTGAAGGACTTCTATTGATGTGTAAGTAGGATTTCTGAGATTTTACGTATGTTGTAAAGATGATTCATGCTTAGTATCGAGTTTAACTTTTCTTTTTGAGCTTATTGCTTGCTCGAGGACGATCAAGTCTAAGTTTGGGGGAGTTGATAGGCTTAGATTTTGAGTGTTTTTAACTGTAAATTCTTCCTACTTTCCGTTCTTTTTCCTGGATGATATTATGCTTTTTGGTGTTTATTCGTTTGTTTCAGGAAAATGGATCGTAAGTGGAAGAAATGAGCTTATATGAAGATAACGGGCGAAATCGAGGCGTGAAAGAACAAAAATTGAGGAAATGAAATTTTCGGAATCTCGATCGATCGAGATTTACTCTCGATCGATCGAGCCAGGCAGAGAGTTGAGCATCAAAGATTTTCAAGTCTCGATCGATCGGTGGAAATCTCGATCGATCGAGCGAGGCAGTAACTTCGGAGCTGATTTTTTCCAATTCTCGATCGATCGGTGGAAAATCTCGATCGATCGAGCGAGACAGTGAGATTTAAAAGCTGGCATGAACAGTGCGCCGATCGATCGAGAAAACCTTCCGATCGATCGAGACGAAAAATCCTGAAGATTTTATTTTCCTTTCTTATCGTGATTTTGGAGGGCTTTTAAAGAGGAACATATCAGACACCATATCAGACCATTTTCAGACGATTTTTAGGTCAAGAAGAGCCGCCCGAGCCGCCGCCCAACGCCGGAAAAGGAGATCCAATCTCCGTTCTTCGTCCGAGTCAAAGCCAATCTATTCCGGAGTGCAAGGAAGGAACGAGAGAAGAAATCACGGTGCAACGCACGGATTCATCCATCGTTTATCGTATTTCTAAACTTTAGTTTATTTGATTTTCAATTCCATTTTATGTTTTAGAGGTCGAGAGACAATAAAACTCTTATGTATTTGATTTGAATTAAATTTAGTTTATATTATTGAGTTTTAGTTTCGTTGTGTTTGATTATTGATTCATTGGTATTTGAGTGCATTGATTGTTATTGTTCATAAATTAATTGCATGTGTAGATCAAAGTCTAGCTAGCTTTGATTGAATTTGAGGGTTACAGCCGAGATCGAGAGATAACGTTGTAACACGCTCCATTAATTTATGATGTATGTCACGATTGAGATCGAGAGATGATATCGCATATGTGAGAACTTGGAATCGAGAGATTTAGAGTTATAAGGTTTTGATAATTTATGCAACTTTGAATTAGTAAATAGGTGCACGAGAGTGACTTATTCTAATTTATTGTTAGTTTCGTTACAGCTCGAGAGAGTGTATCAAATAATAGTGAAAACCTTTCACCTTTAAAATCGATTGGTTGATAATTTGAGAATTCCATTGAATCATTAGAGATAACATAATTGAACGACGAGCTCGGTAATTTTCTCGAGTAACTTACCTTTGCATTTCCGGAACCATTCTTTTCATTATTTCTAGTTTAGTCTTTATTCTTTAGTTTAATTTAGATCTAGTTAATCAAACTTCTTTTATCGTAGGCTAAATATAATTTTATTAATCTTATTTGGTACTTATACGTTAGTCCCTGTGGATTCGACAACCTGTACTTAATTTTCACTATACTAAAACTTGACAACCGTGCACTTGCGGTAGAATCGCTTCAAACCATTCTTTGAAATATCTTTTGTTTAAAAATAAAGCGGTCAAGTTTTTAGCGCCGTTGCCGGGGACTAATCTGTATAATATCATACGAGATTAGTTAATTGTAATTTAGCCAATTTTATTATTGCGTTTTTGTTTTCTTTTTCTTTTTGTTATTTCAAAAAAAAAAAAAAAACTTTATTATTTTATTTAAGTATGTTATTTGTTTTTCTTGCGAGGTACTTATGATGCTTCATCAACAAGTCTTCACAAGATTTGCCCAACAATTTTCAGAGCCATTTTATTCGGCGTGGGAGAGATTCAATGAACTGGCAGACACATTCAGGTATCACAACTTTTCGAACTATACTCTTCTGCAACATTTCTTCAAAGGTTTGGATGCACAGACACGAGGATGGGTATTCAAAGGAGCACTGATGAATGGGAGTCCCCTGGTTGATAGAGATGAGGACAGTGTATTACACCTGTTCAATGATATGGCGGACTTCGGTTACCACTGGCATTGTGATCCTTCCTTGCAAGGTTGGAGTCACCAATACCCACCAGAGCCTCACTACCCTAATGATACGCACCAAACCTTTGAGCATCACGGCGAGAAGAAAGATAGTTTTGTAGAAGGAACGGCTCAATCAGAGCATATGTTATTTAGACTCATGGCATCAACTGAGCAGCGTTTAGAGAACCAGACCAATTATATACGTCATCTAGAGCAGCAATTTGCAATTCTAGTGGAAACCATCTCAATGAGCTGCCAAGAGGAGGAGACGAGATCTACAAATCAGGCCTGGTTACATGATGATGATCACTCAACCAATCAAGTTTGGGGGAGTGATCCGACTCATGGGGAAGAATCAAGGGAAGTTGAGCCTATGGAAGTGATTGAGCCTACAGTGGAAAAGGCATCTGAGGAGACCCTATGGGACAACGAGCCAAGATTGAAGTTGGATGATGAGATTTTCGAGAAATTTGATATCCACCCATCGATGAGGCATGTTATGGGCCATATGTGGATACGTCTTCCTCATTGATGCCACCAACTTCACCGCACTACGCCATCCATGAGATGAAGCCAATTCAAGAATCATTCTCCCATGCTCACTATGTCATGAAGAAAGTTGTTGGAGCAACGAGCTTACACCGTTACACTCTTGCCAAGCTTGAGGGCTTACTATATGAAGACCCATTAGTAGTATCATACGATACTTACTATGGGCGGCAACCGCTCTTTGATGGTTGCTTCTGATGGTCAAGCCGACGACTAGAAATCAGCGCTCCTTGGGAGGCAACCCAAGCGTATCCTTTTGCATTTAGCTTTGTTTTATTTTCAATTTTGCATTTAGTTTATTTTTCTCTCTTGTCGATTTTTTTTCTAGCATCCTTCTTTTGCGAGGTACTCAAGTGGAGCGATGAACCCCTACAGCAGTGGAGCTTTCAAAAGCCAAACTTCCTCAATCCTCATGCAAGCGTCTTGATCAGGGGAGTTTACTTTTTCCCTTTTGATTCTTTTAAACATTGAGGACAATGTTTCAGTTAAGTTTGGGGGAGTGGTTTGCGTGTTTAACTTGTTTTATCCACATGTTGTGTGTTTAATTGTCACTTGAATCGTCCTTGAGCATTACAAAAAAAAAAAAAAAAAAAAAATTTGTGAGTTAGTCTTGAGAAATGAAGAATTAGATTTGCAACGGTAATACATGATGAAATTAATCCTCATCTAGATAGGAGTCATAGAAATGCTTAACTTGTTTGTATATATCCTTTGTTAACTACAAAACTGAGGAATAATTTGAGCACTTATTGAGTCATGATTGAGTGAAGTATGTATTGATTAAATTGAAAACTTGTGTTAACTATGATGAATCTTGAGTATCTTAGATAACTCTACAGTTTAGATGAAAGCACTTTGAGGCGAAATTTATAATTAGGAACTAGACTTGGAGATGATTTAGGCGATCTTTGGACCGTTTGTGCCTTTCAAGCCTACCTTGTATACATTATTCCTTAGTGTCCCTTTTTGAGCCTTATTGAAAAAGAATGGAATATGCTTTGCATATGATTAGACCCCCATTCGGCATTCTTGGCAAACTCATTATACCCACCTTGGTTTGAGCCTAAAAGAACAATTTCATCCATCCCTAGGAGAGTATAATGAATCTCATTCATTGCAGTAAATTGTTATATGTTGAGAAGTTCATTGTGAAGAAAAAAAAAGGAAGAATGAGCAAAGAAAAAGAAAAGATGTAGAGAAAAAGCCTTGAAAAGAAAAGTTAAATAAGACCCAAAGTGGCCAAGGCTAGAAAATGTGAAGAGAAGCTCAATGATTATATGAGAAGATTTTGAACTGATTCTGTTATACTCTCTTCTTTGAATTCATCCTACCTTTTCTTTGAAGCCGACACCAAAAGGCCTAACGTTAAAAGCTTTTAAAGTCCTGTTGATCCAAGTCTAGGGAATAATTACATTAGTGGAGAAGTGCTGGATAGTAAATTTGTAGAGTAATTCAAAGTAATCTTGACTAGGAGTTGATATGGCACATGTTGATTTTAAAGATATGTATGTAACTCATGTTTGACAATAGCACACACGCACGTTCCGATGTTGCGATGTATTGTTTAACTTAGGAGAAATTGCTTCTTGTTAAGTGTTGAAGGACTTCTATTGATGTGTAAGTAGGATTTCTGAGATTTTACGTATGTTGTAAAGATGATTCATGCTTAGTATCGAGTTTAACTTTTCTTTTTGAGCTTATTGCTTGCTCGAGGACGATCAAGTCTAAGTTTGGGGGAGTTGATAGGCTTAGATTTTGAGTGTTTTTAACTGTAAATTCTTCCTACTTTCCGTTCTTTTTCCTGGATGATATTATGTTTTTTGGTGTTTATTCGTTTGTTTCAGGAAAATGGATCGTAAGTGGAAGAAATGAGCTTATATGAAGATAACGGGCGAAATCGAGGCGTGAAAGAACAAAAATTGAGGAAATGAAATTTTCGGAATCTCGATCGATCGAGATTTACTCTCGATCGATCGAGCCAGGCAGAGAGTTGAGCATCAAAGATTTTCAAGTCTCGATCGATCGGTGGAAATCTCGATCGATCGAGCGAGGCAGTAACTTCGGAGCTGATTTTTTCCAATTCTCGATCGATCGGTGGAAAATCTCGATCGATCGAGCGAGACAGTGAGATTTAAAAGCTGGCATGAACAGTGCGCCGATCGATCGAGAAAACCTTCCGATCGATCGAGACGAAAAATCCTGAAGATTTTATTTTCCTTTCTTATCGTGATTTTGGAGGGCTTTTAAAGAGGAACATATCAGACACCATATCAGACCATTTTCAGACGATTTTTAGGTCAAGAAGAGCCGCCCGAGCCGCCGCCCAACGCCGGAAAGGAGATCCAATCTCCGTTCTTCGTCCGAGTCAAAGCCAATCTATTCCGGAGTGCAAGGAAGGAACGAGAGAAAAAATCACGGTGCAACGCACGGATTCATCCATCGTTTATCGTATTTCTAAACTTTAGTTTATTTGATTTTCAATTCCATTTTATGTTTTAGAGGTCGAGAGACAATAAAACTCTTATGTATTTGATTTGAATTAAATTTAGTTTATATTATTGAGTTTTAGTTTCGTTGTGTTTGATTATTGATTCATTGGTATTTGAGTGCATTGATTGTTATTGTTCATAAATTAATTGCATGTGTAGATCAAAGTCTAGCTAGCTTTGATTGAATTTGAGGGTTACAGCCGAGATCGAGAGATAACGTTGTAACACGCTCCATTAATTTATGATGTATGTCACGATTGAGATTGAGAGATGATATCGCATATGTGAGAACTTGGAATCGAGAGATTTAGAGTTATAAGGTTTTGATAATTTATGCAACTTTGAATTAGTAAATAGGTGCACGAGAGTGACTTATTCTAATTTATTGTTAGTTTCGTTACAGCTCGAGAGAGTGTATCAAATAATAGTGAAAACCTTTCACCTTTAAAATCGATTGGTTGATAATTTGAGAATTCCATTGAATCATTAGAGATAACATAATTGAACGACGAGCTCGGTAATTTCTCGAGTAACTTACCTTTGCATTTCCGGAACCATTCTTTTCATTATTTCTAGTTTAATCTTTATTCTTTAGTTTAATTTAGATCTAGTTAATCAAACTTCTTTTATCGTAGGCTAACTATAATTTTATTAATCTTATTTGGTACTTATACGTTAGTCCCTGTGGATTCGACAACCTGTACTTAATTTTCACTATACTAAAACTTGACAACCGTGCACTTGCGGTAGAATCGCTTCAAACCATTCTTTGAAATATCTTTTGTTTAAAAATAAAGCGGTCAATGCCATCCAGGGAGTATCATTTAAATTCGTGGCATTAACATTTGTAAATTATGAACTGTAATATTTTGATTATTGGATTGTTGGTATTGGTATGCTCACCCCGTGTGGGGGATGTCTCTGTTGGGGCAGGTGATACAGGTGCAGCAGTAGCTTTGGAGTTGAGCTCGGGCTGTTGATTTCAGGTACTTCCAGGATTTAAGTACCAGAGATGGTTGAATAAGTACGTAGATCCAGAGTTGAGATCGAGTTGTACTTGGGAGATGCTTCCAGGATTGAAGTACCAGTAACGGTATCTGGTAGAGTATTTTATACATTAGATACACGCTTATTCATTGAGTGCTCTTATGTGAGCACGTTTTACGTGTATATGGAATGTATAAATGGGCATGGTTTTCTCTCTTCATTATTGTCTGCATGCAATTAATTACGAAATTGCTAAATGAACTGAGAGTATGTTAGTGTATTATTAGGGTGCATACTATGAAAGTGGTTTTTGTTGGGGAAGTTGAATATTTATGGGGTTTTAATTCAAGAAATTTTATAGATGGTATATGATGTTATACTTGCACATGGTTTCCTTCCCACAATAATATGATTGTATGCACTAATGACATGGATTAATACACTAATAACGGGTTAATGGCACGGGGGTCCTTACACATGTAATCAAGGGGAAAACCGCATGCTACTATAGCATAAATATACCAACAATAAACTTTCTTACATTATTCCATATAATGTTCATATCCCCCATACCACTCAACCTTTAAGTATGCATGTGATGTCCGGGGATTAATGGTGTTAATCCCGGTGTAGTAATAATCCTTAATGGATTTTATTTGTGGCAATTTTGAATTAATTACGATTTTGGGACTCTCGGGGATTTTAAATCCAATTTATGGAGTCGTTGGATCCAAGGGATGAGATTATATTCTCATCGTGGTGATAACCTTGGAATTTGGTCTTTGGCGGTATTTGGGGTCCGGAGTACTTTGTACTGGGGCAGATAAGGGAAATAGAGATTGTGAGGTGATTTTTGGAAACATATGATTTTTAATGAATCATGATGTATTTGTGAAGGGATTGGTATTTTTGAGTTTTGGTACTATATATACCAAGTGGACTCGGCATTCCGTCATTTGGCACGGAACCCTTCCCTCTCTTCCCTCTCTCTTCCCTCAAGCCCTTCCCCCATTTCCCCTCTTCTCCCCTTGGAAGAGAAATCGTTGGTAGCTTGGCTCGGGAGCCAGTTTTCTCGAAGATAATCAGGTATTAATCTTCCCCTCGTCATTGTCTTCGATTTGGTAGTAGTATTGTTGATTTTGGTTGAGTATTGAGGTTAGATTTGGGTTTGTGGATTTTGGGTAAAAAAATCTAAAGTGTTGATTTTGGTGTTTTTATTGAGTTTAAATGGTGTATTAAGGGTGTTGAGGAAGTTAGGGGTGTTGGTTTTGAGTTTGGGTGTCAAAAACACCATGGAAGCTCAAATTTCTTGAAAAATCGCAGGTCGAGATCGATCGCCGAGGAGGGCCGATCGATCGCGACGAGCAGCTGAAAATTGGAGACGATGTACAGTTCTGCCGATCGATCGCCAAGTCTCGGCGATCGATCGTGAGGCGATTAGCGATCGATCGCGGAGACGCGCGATCGATCGCGAGATCATTCTGTTTGGCCACTGGACTGTGGCGATCGATCGCGATGAAAGTGGCGATCGATCGACACCCGAAGATTTTTGTTTTTTGAAAATTTTTGGAACGGGATTTTGGAATCGAGGTTTAAAGGGGCCGTTTCCGGGGCAATGTCTACATTCCCTTGGGAATGCTATACTTTTAAAATGGATTGGTTGGAGCCAAAATTTAATAAAACGGAATTCTCGGTTGGGTTTTTGGCTATCTTTTAAACGGATAAAATTGAATATTTCGGGTATAATGCATGCTTAGCCGGGGGGCTTTTAATTTGATAATCGTCATGGATTGACGATATGTTTGGGGGTTATGAACATGCTTGGGCACGTGGTTGCATGCTTGTGTTTAATTGTGAACTATTTATGTGTTAGCACATAATTCATCGGGTCGTGGGACTCAGGCGAGGTCGGACTCGAACTACGGAACTATAAGGTACGTATGACGTACGAGCATAGCCCTTTTATTATAATTGCAATTGCGAGTGCATGGTACGGTATATTGCAATAAATGTATATTGAATTGCATGGTTTATGGTAATCACTATGAATGGACATGAATACTTTGGGAATTATATGGTGCCGCTTTTGAGCGAGCAATGATTGGGATGTTGTCGCCTTTGAGCGAACATCAGTTATGACGCCACTGCTGTTGAGCATGCGTGAGAATGAAATGCCGCTATTGTAGAGCGAGCAATGAGATAGAACCATGGAACCATAAATGAGATAAATGGGATAATTGTAATCATTGTTTAATGAGTTGATATTATGGTTATGATAACGGTATATAGCATATGGATTCGTTAATCAATGTAATGATTAACTGGCATTTGGGAATTTGATGATTTCAGTTGTTTTGAGAACATGGATAGTACAGAGAATCACGGATGAGGATGATACCATCCAGGGAGTATATCTTGTATTTCATAGCATTTACATTGTTGTAAATTATGAATTGTATTATTATGATTGTTGGATTTGGGATATTGGTATGCTCACCCCGTGTGGGGGCTGTCTCTGTTGGGGCAGGTTATTAGGTACATCGATGACTTGGAGTTGAGCTCAAGCTTTGGATTTGAGGTGAATCCAGAGATCGGAGCACCAGAGACGGTATTGAGCACGACGTTTTATACATTTGATACACATAGACTTATTCGGTGCTCGCATGTGAGCACTATTATGTGTATAGGGTATGTATAAAAAGGCAAGGGCGTTTCTCTCTTCATTTATGAGTAGCATGCAATTAATTATTGAATTGCTAAATGAACTAAGATCATGTTAGTGTATTCTATTGGTGCATGATGTATGTGGACTTGGTTGAGGGGAAACTAGACATTATATGGAATAATGTAAAGGAATTTTATACGGCATGATTGGCTATAACGACAAGTGGTTTTTCACTACATGAACGATTGTATGCACTAATGGCATGGATTATGTGATATCCCCGAAATGATTATGTGGGTAATCATACAATTAAGGGTTGTTAATTGTGAGCCTATGTGCTAAAGGCGTATTTTATGTGGGAGTGATTTATTTATTTTGATGACGTGGTTTAGGGAGCATGTTAGGTGTTTTTAATTGTTGTGTTTACGTGGTAGAATAATAAAATATCAAGGAGAGATATTTTTATACATCGTATGAAATACCGGGACACAATTAAACACCCCAAAATCACCCTACATGCAACCACCCCACCCCCACTTGTTTGAAACCCACGCCCCTCCCCTGTTTTCTGGAAAGCAGATTGACTAAGTAGGCATTTTGGACTTAGATATTTTCACTTTGTCTCTTCCAAAAAGCTTCCCTCTTCTTCTCTTCATTTTGTCTGCAACTTGGTCTGTTTCTAGGAAAAAAGTGATCGGATTTCATTAATCCCTTCTTGACAAAAATCGAGGAGCAAAAGTGGTGAGGAGTCAAATGTTTTTCCCAGTTTTCAGATTTCTAGCATGTGTGTTCCTTGTAGCAGATTTGGCATGCTAATGTAGGGTTTGATGAAATCTTGTTATGGGTACTTTTATGTGATGTTTATGAAGCCCTTAGCATATTTTGTTAAGTAATTTGCATGCTTTATGTGTTAGATTTGTTGTTGAGAAAAGGGTTCCTCGAACACCCGAGCAGGGGAAGTGCCCTGTTTTCATGTTTAGTAAGGGTTCTATCATGAATATTTGAAGCATGCTAGCTTAGGTTTTGGTTGAACCTTTGATGTGAATACGTGTATGGTAGTTTGTTAAAGATACCAGTATATTTCCTTGAGCATGTTCCGTGTATTATATGAAGGATTTAATCATGTGAAAAGTAGTGTTCGAAAATTCTGGGCAAGGTGCAAGTGCCCTGTTTTTCTGGAATTGTGGTTGAGTGTCAAACTTTTGGGGTTATTTTGATGCATGTTAGGCTAAGGACTTATTGGAACTTTGGTTTAAAACCCTTCATGGAAGTATGGTGAAGCCCCTAGTATTTTTATTCGTGCATATTATATGTGTTATGATATGGTTTTAAGTGTTTGAAATGAGGTGTTCGGCAATTCTGGAAAATTGCTCAAAGGAACAGGGTTGGCGATCGATCGCCAAGGAGGCGAGATCGATCGCGACGTTCCAGTGGGTTTTGGCGATCGATCACCAATATTGGGGCGATCGATCGCTGATTGCATTTTTTTGGTTTCCAAGGCAGTAACATCTCGCGATCGATCGGGGCTCAGGCGATCGATCGCGAGATGACATTGTTGGGAAAATGTGATTTTCATTTTAGTTTTGATTCCGAATTATTATGAGGTGCCTAATATTGTGTTGTGTGATTATGTAGAACCATCACAGGTGCCAGCACAGCCGAGGAGATAAAGTCGTTTGACTCCTCTATTTTTGGAAAGGTACGTAAGCGACGTACGGCATCCCAACGGTAACATGTATTATGTGTTTATTTATTTAACACAAGGTAAAGCAAGATATGCATAAGATAGTGCATTATGATGTGATACATGTTGATATACATTGTTTTTGCATATGTATGTTGTGAAATATAAGAGGTGTATTTCACGAGTCAAGGTTATCTTAGTAAGGATTTTAATGCTTACGCTAATGTCCATAAGAAGCGAGGAAGAATTCCGCTTACGTGGATTCCATAAGAAGCGAGGAAGAATTCCGCTTACGTGGAAAAGTAAGAAGCATTAAAATGTACCAATGATAAGGACTCAGGATTTAATTAAGGATTTAAGAAGGAAAGATATGTCATGACATTTATTTATGAAACCATATGTTCATATAACGTGTTATTATGAGTTATGGTACAGGGACAACAAATGGGCGTTGTAAATGCTTGGAAATACAGGAAGTGCTTTGTATTTATGTTTGTGCATTTACGCTTTACATTCATATTATGTTGAATATGAATCACAGTATGCTCACGTGTCGAGGGTTGTCTTTGTAGGTGCTTTTGACGATGAGAACCAGGGTCGGGGTTGATTTGCTGAGCTGTAAGGAGTGCTACAGGATTACTATGTTAGAAAATCTTTTTGTATAGCTTCTACAAGAGTAGAGTAAGACTATAATGTAGTACCTTTTGTAGGAATATGTGAACTTCCTTTTTGAACCTTTGGGTACTGTAATCTCTTAAGCTGAGGTTAATCAACACGACATTACTACTCTGATTATATATATGATGTTTAGTTCTCTTAATTGCACCTTAGTACCTTGTTGAGATAACGGGGTCTCACATTTAGTGGTATCAGAGCAGTGGTTAGATAACCAGGGAAGAGTGAAGGGTAGCCTTTAGAGACAAGTTGGCTAAGTATTCATTGTTGGGCATGTTATGCATGTGATGCATATTGTGTATAAGTGTTATACTAACATGCTTTTGAATAAGATACTCTTGTTATCTAACGACTCATATTATGAACTGATTTTGGTATTGTTGTTAACTTTTGTGTTGCAGCATGGCGGTTGTTAACCCGGAGAACCTCAATGAAGAGGTAGGGGATATGGGCAGCATGAATGCTAGTATTGCTCAGACGAATCCATTACCACCACCTGCTGTAGGCTTGGAGCCTGTAGCACAGATACTGCTACCAGGGGAGATAAGTCTGACCCAGTTCTTGAGTTATCATCCACCGCTATTTGAAGGGACAGAGACTGGGGAAGCAGCCGAGGAATGGCTTGAGCGACTGGAACAGATTTTTGTATCGGCACCCTGTGCACGGACTGCCTGGCTGAGGTTGGCAGAGTTCCAGTTATCGAAGAAATCTTCCATGTGGTGGAAGACCACAGTCATGGAGCTGAGAGCTCAGGGTATGACGGTTGATTGGACAGTATTCAGGACCCGGTTCCTTAACCGGTACTTTTCGGCAGCTGCTAGACAGTTGAAGGAAGATGAATTTAATAGTTTGAAGCAGGGCAGCCTGTCAGTGTCAGATTACGCTATGCAGTATTCCTCACTACTGAGGTATGTACCTCATATTGCTGTCAGCAGTCATGCCAAGATGAGGAACTTTCTGAAGGGTCTGAGGCCAGAGCCGTTTGATCGGGTTATCTCCAACAACCCCAGCTCATTTGATGACGCCCTGACACGGGCAGAGTTGGCGGAGATTGCCGTGGGCGCGTACAAGGATGTTGTACCCCCTTTCGTACCACCACAGAGGCCTGTTACTGATAGTCTGAGGCCACGAGGGGATCATTTCAAGGCTCGTGGGGCCTCATCATCTTCCAGATTTAGTGGGAAGAAGTCTCAGGGGCAGAAGCAGAACAATCAGGGACCCACACAGGGAAGCAAGGCAGGGGGAAGCAGGTGTAACAACTGTGGAGGATGGCACTTGTTACGTGACTGTCAGGGTTGCTATGTCTGTGGCAAGATGGGCCACATGGCTCGAGGTTGCCCCAATCGGGCAGGTCAGACAGACTCAGGGCCGAATAGGCCAAGGTTTGATGCTGGGAGGGCACCACAGAGACAGCAGTTTGCACCACGACCACAGGGAGGTCAGACGGCAAGACCGCCACAGGGATAGGTGTATGCACTGACTAGGGAGCAGGCTGAGGCAGCCCCAGAGGAAGTCATTGCTGGTACGTGCCATTTATTTACGTACCCTGCACTTATATTGATAGATACAGGTGCTTCCCATTCCTTTGTATCTACTACTTTTGTGGAGAGACACCACTTGTGCTCGTCTCTGTTACCCACGCCTCTCATGGTCTCGACACCCACGGGAAAGCATGTGATTGCAGACCGACTGTTATCTGATTGCCTCATTTATTTTGAGGGCAATGATCTGAGGGCCGATCTGATTCAGTTAGAGATGGCAGACTTTGACTGCATTATCGGCATTGATGTGTTGAGCAGATACCGAGCTATGGTAGATTGCCAAAGGAGGATAGTACGTTTTCTGTCTGATCAGGGGTTCCAGTGGACTTTCTATGGGGACGACTCTCGTCCAAAGATTTCGGTGATCTCAGCGGTTAAGATGTTGTGGTTATTGGAACGCGGCCACACGGGCTATCTTATTTATGCCGTGGATGCTTCAGAAGAAAAGGAGGTGAGAGCCGAGGACATTCCGGTAGTGGCGGAGTTCATTGATGTGTTCCTAGATGAGATTCCGGGATTTCCGCCTGTCAGGGATGTTGAGTTTGCCATTGAGCTGCTGCCAGGGACTTCTGCTATATCCCGTGCTCCTTATAGGATGGCACCAGCAGAGCTGAGGGAGCTGAAGGTACAGTTACAGGAGCTCCTTGACAAGGGATACATTCGTCCTAGTGTATCGCCTTGGGGTGCACCAGTCTTGTTCGTGAAAAAAAAAGATGGATCAATGCGTATGTGCATTGACTACAGGCAATTGAACAAGGCTACAGTGAAGAACATGTATCCACTTCCGAGGATTGATGACCTGTTCGATCAACTTCAGGGTACAGAGGTTTACTCAAAGATAGACTTGAGGTCAGGCTATCACCAGGTACGGGTTAGAGCTGGTGATGTCCAAAAGACGGCTTTTAGGACTCGGTATGGACACTATGAGTTCTTGGTGATGCCTTTTGGTGTGACAAATGCACCTGCAGCCTTTATGAGCCTGATGAACAGAGTATTTCGGGAGTACCTCGATCAGTTTGTGATCGTGTTCATTGATGACATCCTGGTCTATTCAAGAAGTGAGGAGGATCATGCCGATCATCTGAGGATAGTGCTCCAGATCCTCAGAGATCATCAGTTGTACGCCAAACTCAGCAAGTGTGAGTTTAGGCTGAGCAGTGTTGCATTCTTGGGCCATATTATATCGCGAGAGGGGATATCAGTAGACCCGAGGAAGATAGAGGCAATTATGGATTGGTCTGCCCCTATTTGGTCTGGCTGGCTATTACCGACGTTTCGTCGAGGGTTTCTCAAAGATCGCCAAGCCACTTACACAGCTGACTCAGAAGGGAGTCCCATTTTGTTGGTCAGAGGCTTGTGAGCAGAGTTTCCGGGAATTAAAGCACAGACTGACTACTGCACCGGTTCTAGTGATTCCCAGAGAGAACAAAGGATTTGTTCTCTATACGGACGCATCGTTACAGGGCCTAGGGTGCGTACTGATGCAGTACAGACATGTAGTGGCTTATGCTTCGAGACAGTTGAAGCCACATGAGACGAGGTATCCAGTCCACGATTTGGAGTTAGCGGCTATAGTGTTCGCCTTGAAGATATTGCGACACTACTTGTACGGTACCTCATTCACCATCTTCACTGATCACAAGAGCTTGAAGTTCTTGTTTACACAGGCTGAGCTGAACATGAGCCAAAGGAGATGGATGGACCTGCTGAAGGATTACGACTGTGAAATCGAATATCACCCGGGGAAAGCAAACTTGACAGCCGACGCTTTGAGTCGGAAGGTGAAGAGCACAGCAGAGGATGCCATGTGTCTATCAACTATGTTGGGCTCCTACTGCCATTTGGGATTTGATTATGATGTGTCTACTTCACCGGTACAGGTTTTGACCTTGTTAGCTGAGCCTGTTATTTATGATCACATCAGGAAGGCTCACGGGACCGATGCAGAGGTTCAGAGATGGATGTCAGTAGTTCATACAGGTCAGCCATCGAGATTCAGAGTGGCTGAGGACGGTTCTCTGAGACTTGGTGATAGATGGGTGGTTCCAGATACACCCGAGTTGTGCCAGGGTATATTACAGCGAGCTCATTGCAGCAGGATGAGTATCCACCCGGGCGGGAAGAAGATGTATAAGGATCTACGCAGCCAGTTCTGGTGGAGGCGAATGAAACAGGATGTTACTTCATTCGTCAAGCGCTGTTTGATTTGTCAGCAGGTGAAGGCTGAGAGGCAAAGGCCTGGAGGTGAATTAAGGAGTTTGGAGATACCTGAGTGGAAGTGGCAACACGTATCTATGGATTTCGTGACCCACTTACCGAGGACTGTTTCCGGTTTTGATGCTATATGGGTAGTCGTCGACAGATTGACTAAGAGTGCTCATTTCATTCCCTACTGTATGACCTTCACGTACTTGAGGATGGCACAGATATATGTCAGAGATGTGGTGAGACTGCATGGGATCCCTGTTTCGATTGTGTCTGATTGAGATCCGCGTTTTACATCTCACTTCTGGGAGGGTCTTCAGTCAGCTCTAGGTACAGAGTTGAGGCTGAGCACAGCCTATCATCCCCAGACGGACGGACAGACCGAGCGTACGATACAGACGCTCGAAGATATGTTGAGGGCTTGTGTGCTAGAGTTCGACACTTCATGGCAGGACTCGATAGCCTTGGTGGAGTTCTCTTACAACAACAGCTACCAGGCAAGTATACAGATGGCTCCTTTCGAGGCCCTCTATGGTAGGCGTTGTAGGTCACCCTTGTGTTGGGATGACATGGACCGTAAGTCGGTTGGAGGACCAGAGTTGGTCCAGGATATGGAAGAAAAGGTAAAGGTTATCAGAAGAAAGATGAAGGCAGCTCAGACAGACAGGCAGCGTATGCCAATCAGCGGCGAAGGCCATTAGAGTTTCAGTTAGGCGACAGAGTTTTTCTGAAGATCTCACCTTTCAGAGGCGTAGTACGGTTTGGGATGCGAGGAAAGTTATCCCCGAGATATGTAGGGTCGTATGAGATCTTACAGCGTATTCGTACTCTGGCGTACCGTTTGGCTTTACCGCCCTCTCTGTCTGGTATACACGACGTATTTCATGTGTCTATGCTGAGGAAGTATGAGCCGGATCCTTCACATGTGTTGCAGCCTTCAGAGGTTCAGATAGAGTTTGATGTTTCTTATGTGGAGCGGCCTATCAGGATTTTGGATAGGGCAGACCGCAGACTTCGGAACAAGGTTATTCCTATGATCAAGGTTCAGTGGGTTCGTAGGGGTATCGAGGAGGCCACGTGGGAGACAGAGCGACACATGGTGCAGCACTATCCAGAGCTATTTTCTGGTATGCGTTTATGTATTGTTTATCTCTTGTTGATAGCATATTTGATTTCGGGGACGAAATCTTATAAGTAGGGGAGTATTGTGATATCCCCGAAATGATTATGTGGGTAATCATACAATTAAGGGTTGTTAATTGTGAGCCTATGTGCTAAAGGCGTATTTTATGTGGGAGTGATTTATTTATTTTGATGACGTGGTTTAGGGAGCATGTTAGGTGTTTTTAATTGTTGTGTTTACGTGGTAGAATAATAAAATATCAAGGAGAGATATTTTTATACATCGTATGAAATACCGGGACACAATTAAACACCCCAAAATCACCCTACATGCAATCACCCCACCCCACTTGTTTGAAACCCATGCCCCTCCCGTGTTTTCTGGAAAGCAGATTGACTAAGTAGGCATTTTGGACTTAGATATTTTCACTTTGTCTCTTCCAAAAAGCTTCCCTCTTCTTCTCTTCATCTCGTCTGCAACTTGGTCTGTTTCTAGGAAGAAAGTGATCGGATTTCATTAATCCCTTCTTGACAAAAATCGAGGAGCAAAAGTGGTGAGGAGTCAAATGTTTTTCCCAGTTTTCAGATTTCTAGCATGTGTGTTCCTTGTAGCAGATTTGGCATGCTAATGTAGGGTTTGATGAAATCTTGTTATGGGTACTTTTATGTGATGTTTATGAAGCCCTTAGCATATTTTGTTAAGTAACTTGCATGCTTTATGTGTTAGATTTGTTGTTGAGAAAAGGGTTCCTCGAACACCCGAGCAGGGGAAGTGCCCTGTTTTCATGTTTAGTAAGGGTTCTATCATGAATATTTGAAGCATGCTAGCTTAGGTTTTGGTTGAACCTTTGATATGAATACGTGTATGGTAGTTTGTTAAAGATACCAGTATATTTCCTTGAGCATGTTCCGTGTATTATATGAAGGATTTAATCATGTGAAAAGTAGTGTTCGAAAATTCTGGGCAAGGTGCAAGTGCCCTGTTTTTCTGGAATTGTGGTTGAGTGTCAAACTTTTGGGGTTATTTTGATGCATGTTAGGCTAAGGACTTATTGGAACTTTGGTTTAAAACCCTTCATGGAAGTATGGTGAAGCCCCTAGTATTTTTATTCGTGCATATTATATGTGTTATGATATGGTTTTAAGTGTTTGAAATGAGGTGTTCGGCATTTCTGGAAAATCGCTCAAAGGAACAGGGTTGGCGATCGATCGCCAAGGAGGCGAGATCGATCGCGACGTTCCAGTGGGTTTTTGCGATCGATCGCCAATATTGGGGCGATCGATCGCTTATTGCATTTTTTTGGTTTCCAAGGCAGTAACATCTCGCGATCGATCGGGGCTCAGGGGCGATCGATCGCGAGATGACATTGTTGGGAAAATGTGATTTTCATTTTAGTTTTGATTCCGAATTATTATGAGGTGCCTAATATTGTGTTTTGTGATTATGTAGAACCATCACAGGTGCCAGCACAGCCGAGGAGATAAAGTCGTTTGACTCCTCTGTTTTTGGAAAGGTACGTAAGCGACGTACGGCATCCCAACGGTAACATGTATTATGTGTTTATTTATTTAACACAAGGTAAAGCAAGATATGCATAAGATAGTGCATTATGATGTGATACATGTTGATATACATTGTTTTTGCATATGTATGTTGTGAAATATAAGAGGTATATTTCACGAGTCAAGGTTATCTTAGTAAGGATTTTAATGCTTACGCTAATGTCCTTAAGAAGCGAGGAAGAATTCCGCTTACGTGGATTCCATAAGAAGCGAGGAAGAATTCCGCTTACGTGGAAAAGTAAGAAGCATTACAATGTACTAATGATAAGGACTCAGGATTTAATTAAGGATTTAAGAAGGAAAGATATGTCATGACATTTATTTATGAAACCATATGTTCATATAACGTGTTATTTTGAGTTATGGTACAGGGACAACAAATGGGCGTTGTAAATGCTTGGAAATACAGGAAGTGCTTTGTATTTATGTTTATGCATTTACGCTTTACATTCATATTATGTTGAATATGAATCACAGTATGCTCATGTGTCGAGGGTTGTCTTTGTAGGTGCTTTTGACGATGAGAACCAGGGTCGGGGTTGATTTGCTGAGCTGTAAGGAGTGCTACAGGATTACTATGTTAGAAAATCTTTTTGTATAGCTTCTACAAGAGTAGAGTAAGACTATAATGTAGTACCTTATGTAGGAATATGTGAACTTCCTTTTTGAACCTTTGGGTACTGTAATCTCTTAAGCTCAGGTTAATCAACACGACATTACTACTCTGATTATATATATGATGTTTAGTTCTCTTAATTGCACCTTAGTACCTTGTTGAGATATTGGGGTCTCACAGATTAATACACTAATAACGAGTTAAGGGCACAGAGGTCCTTACAATGCATCTTATAATACACTAACATGTTCTCAATTCATTTAGCAATCGCTTAATTAATTGCATGCAACACATGAATGAAGAGAGAAAGGCCCTTGCCTTTTTATAAAAACTATATACACATATAGTAGTGCTATTGTACTCAATACCGGCACTGGTACCTTGATCCTAGAAGTACCTCCAATCCATAGCTCGATGTCAACTCCGGAGCTACTGCTGTACCTGTACCACCTGCCCCAACAGAGACAGCCCCCACACGTGGTGAGCATACCAATACCACCGATCCAATAATCACAATATCACATTACATAATTTCAGAATGTAAAGCGGTACATTTAAAAGACACTCCCTAAATGGTGTCATCCTCATACGGGATCCCCTGTGCTTTTCTTGTTCTTAAAATAACTGAAACCATCAAATTCCCAAAAGCCAGTTAATCATTTCATTGATTAACTAAATTCGTTCACTAATTGCCCATTTCCATAATTCATGAATTCCAATCATTTATAATGATTATAGATATCGCACGTATCTAAACAATATTTTCACATTCCCATTTCATCACTTACTCAGTAGTAGCGGCATTCATAACCGATGTTCGCTCCATAGCGACAACATCTCAACCATTGCTCGCTCCATAGCGGCACCATATAGTTCACAATACATACCCATTCATGGCAATAACAGTATATCATGCATTTCACAGTTGCAATAATATAAAAGGTTATACTCGTACGTTATACGTACCTTAAAGTCGTCAACAGGATTAAGTCACTTTCGACAACCGGAGGCTTGCGAATTATCTGTAACGAATATCAATTCGATGATAATTGCTCAACAAAAGATACAAAATCAACAATATTATTATCTATTCTAAGCATGCCCGGTATACTACACCACAAGCCAAACATCTTTGTTCATTCAAATTATCATCTAACTCAAGTATTTATCATCTCTTCAATTCTAAGGTTCCACATTTAGAATGTTAATTCATTGTTCAAGATTGATATCAAATTATCATTCTCTCTGACCAGATGTCTGAGTAGACTCTACATGAATTCAACAATGTATAGACATTCATTAATAAAGCCTTTAATCATTTAAACGTCATTCCAATAGCATAGCCATTATGCTCAATATAAAAAAAACGCCACCGGAGTTCTATGTGATCGTAATATCCCGCTGAAATTGAAGGAAAAGTTTTATAGAACCGTCGTTAGACCCGCAATGTTGTATGGGACGGAATGTTGGGCACCCAAGATGAATCACATCCAAAAGATGAGTGTGGCAGAGATGTGCATGCTTCGTTGGATGTGCGGTAAAACCAGAAAAGATAAAATAAGGAATGAAGATATTCGAGCTGAAGTAGGTGTAGCTTGTATAGAAGAGAAGATGCAAGAAAGCCGCTTACGCTGGTTTGGTCATGTTCGACGTAGGCCCAGCAGTACACCTGTACGTCGAGTGGAGTCCATGGATTTTGGCCAGTTCACGAGAGCGAGAGGTCGACCGAAGAGGACTTGGCTCGAAGTTATACGCAAAGATTTGGAGTGCAAAGGGAAGATATGTTGACTGATAGAAGCGTTTGGAGAAGACTGACGCATGTGTCCGACCTGACTTTATTCTCTCCATTGTTCATGTAGCCTACCCCAATTCATTTGGATTAAATGCTTTGTTGTTGTTGTTTGTTGTTGTTGAATACCAATACAAGCTCCTAAAAATTTAAGGAGAAGTTTTTTTTTTTTTTTTACCGATCAATCGGTAAGACCCAGATTTTTCTTTTTTCGCTACGGCAATCGACCAATCGATCGGTAGAACCCTGAAACTCGAAAATCACACCTCAAATCCTTCCACAAACTCATACCACCAATTACCAACAACCACAACACTTCATAAACTCCATTAAAACCCATAAAGACTCTAAATACAACAATTAAACAATTTCTCCAAAAACCCCAAAAAACCAAACCCAACACAAATCTTAACCAAACTTCTCAAAACCATAATCAATACGAAGATAAAGGCGAGGGGAAGAAGATTACCAAATTATCTTCGAGAAACCTCGCTCCGAGATCGAGCCTTGCTCGATTTTGCTTCCATGAGAGAAATAGAGGGGATAGGGAAGGGGAGGGAATCGTGGGAGAGGAGAGAGGGAGAGAGGAAAATGACTGAACAACGAGCCTCTTGGCATATATATAGTGTCAAGGCTCCAAAATCCCTAGTCCTCCACAAATACATCATGACTCATTAAAAATCATCTGTGTTCAATAATTACCTCTCAATCTCAATTTTCATTACCAGCCTCAACTCAAAGTACCCGACCCTAGATTCCACCAAAAACACAATTCCAAGGTTTATCACCACGATGAGAATACAATCTCAACTCTTGGACCCAACGACCCCAAATACTGGATTTAAAATCCTCGGGAGTCCCAACACCGTAATTAATTCATAATTGCCACAATTAAAATCAATTAAGGATCTTTACCACTCCGGGATTAACACCATTAATTCCCGAGCATCACATAAGATTTTTACCTAGTATGTGTCTTCTAAGCTTTTTACCTGTAGGTGTCATATAAGTTTTTCACCCGGTAGGTGTCCTCTAAGCTTTTTACTCGGTAGGTGTCTTCTAGGATTTTCACCCGGTAGGTGTCTTTTTTTCTTTTCTTTCACTCGGTAGATAACTCTTCACCCGGTATATGACTTTTCATCTGGTAGATGGCTTTGTCTTTTATCCGGTGGACCTTTTTAGAGTTAGTCGTTATTTCAATGCAGTAAATACTTCAAGCGGTAGATATTTGTTTTACCAAAACTTAAAAATATTTTCCCAACATAGGCGACTTTGGGATTTGTCATGTCATATGACTTAATTCTAGCAAATATCTGTTTAGAAGTATCTTCTCATCTACTCACTTTTAGAAGTGGATCTATTGCCACCCAAATATATATATATATATATATATATATATATATATATATATATATATATATATATATATTTTACTAGTAATTCTAGGAGAGATTGTAGTTACCAATGACCGACTTAGTTTCTAGATGTTAGGTTTAAGAAAAAGGCTGCTAGAACTAGACATAAGTTAGAACCTAGAATTAAGTGATGACGGTCCAATAAGGTAACCTTAGAGCTTTTTTAGAGAGGATATACTAATAAACAAATTGGATGGTGAAAGATGATCCTGATACCACCTGGAACAAAACGGCTTGCTGCATTAAGGTCATCACTAAGGAGCTGCTTGGTGAGATGATGTGCACCACTAGGTAAAGACACATCATGGTGGAATAAAGGCATGAAGAAGGCTATTCGAATCAAGAGAAATGTTTATAGAGAGATGAAAAGGAACAACAATGGTACAAACTCCTTAAGGTATAAGCTCGCCAAAAAAGAAGGCAAGACAACGATTTGGGATGATAAAGCTAAAGTCTACAAAGAATTGCACGATAAATTGGATACCAAATAGGCGAAATAAGATATCTACAGGATTGCTCGAGCGAGGATAGGAATACAAGAGACTCATGTTCAGTGAAATGTATAAAATATGAAGATCATAAGGTATTGGTTAGAGATGAAGACATCAAAGCAAGATGGATGAATTATTTTAACAGCTTGTTCTAGTGGTTTTAATCAAGATTTAGGTGATCTTGACATCTTACAGCATGATGTAAACCGTGAGTTTATTAGCAGAATTAGAGAATTTGAGGTTTAAGAATTTTTGCACAAAATGAAAGCACAAAAAGAATTTGGTCGATGTAATCCCAATTGAAGTATGGAGATGCTTAGAAACGACATGGATAAAGTGGCTAATAACTCTACTGAATAAGATTTGTAGTAACAAAATTTCAAATGAATAGAGAAAGAGTATTTGTGTCCCTATCTGTAAGAACAAGTGTGACATTCAAGTTGCTCCAACTATCGTGGGTTGAACTCATGTGTCACTCAATGAAGCTCTAGGAGAGGATAATTGAATGTCGGTTAAGGAGGGAAATGAAGATCTCAGAGAACCAATTCGAGTTAATGTCACTGATGATGTTGTGTTAACAAACAAGAGCTATGGAGAGACTTTGGAATCAAATGATTTTAGATTAAGTATGTCTAAAATAGCAAATTTAGTGTCTTACATCTCATGATCCCGGTGTTGTACCACTCGATGGTAAAGAGATATCGATGGGTAGCAAGTTTTGATACCTAGGTTCTATTATCCAAAGGAATGTAGAGATCGATAACCACGTTAACCATGGAATACATGCGGGTTGGTTGAAATGGAGAAACGACACTGGAGTTTTACGAGATCGTAATATCCCGATGAGATTGAAAAGAAAGTTTTATAGAACTGTCATCAGATCTGCAATGTTGTATGTGATGGAATGTTGACACCCAAGAAGAATCGCGTCCGAATGATAAGTGTGGCAGCTATGCGTATCCTCTGTGGAATGTGTGTTAAGACCAGAGTAGATAAAATAAGGAGCAAAGAAATTCAAACTGAAGTATGTGTGGCTTATATAGAAGATAAGATGTAAAAAAATCATTTACGATTGTTTGGTCACGTATAACTTAGGTCCAGCGATGCACTTGTGCGTCAAGTGGAGTTCTAGATTTCAGTCATTTCACGATTGCAATGGGACAACGGAAGAAGACATGACTCAAAGTTGTATACAAAGATATATAATCAAAAGAGATTAACGAGGATATTCTTATCGAAAGAAACTCTTGAAGATGAATAATTGTATGTGCACGATCCGAATTGATTTATACTATTCATTGGTCTACTCTCAATCTATTGAGATTAAATATTTAGTTATTATAATATTGTTAACATAGTAATTGTAATTTCATTTCGTGTGAAAGCACCCGTTGCAAACCTCGATCGGTATTACTTTCTTTTAAATATTTTTCATGTAAATAATTGACAATCAAATTTTCGTCAATGTCAATAAAAATTTTGATTTGTTATTGTTACTAAAATTATTAATTATCATCATTATTTTCATATAGAATAATTTATCCTTATATTTGTAATTTCTTGACAGAATTGAAAATAAAGAAAATTTTGTTAAGGAGAAAAGAAAATAAATATAAACAATAGTTTTTTTTCTGTTTGGATGATGAGAAATGTTTCTAAAATGAAAACAATTAATTACTAAGTTTGTTTCCGTAGTTGGACAAATGTTTTTTTTATATATAAACTATTTTTTTTATTAATAGACTCATGGGAGGGGGGACATATACCAAACCTCCCTACATAACACTAAAAACACACGCCCAAAAAAAAAAAAAGATTATTTAATACACTTCCCGAATAATGGCAAGCCAATCTTATCTAACCTTGGTTCCCCTTTGACATTTGTCGGAAGTTCATGAAAATGCTTGTAGATTTGATAGCTTCCCTACATAATTGGCCAAACAATCTGCATATGTTTTGATTGGTTGAAATTACTTGCCACATCTAACAAAAGTCGAACTTCTCTACATGCTTAACCACCACCTTCACTAAATCGATAGTTATCATATACTTGGAGCAGCACTTCCCGACATGGCACAATGGCCCCAAGCTTGATGCAAGCCAGAAAAGCGCCTGAGAGCTTCCTGTGTAAGCTATATGCCTCCTCTGGTGGAGGTGTCAGTCTGTGTCTTAACATTGCGGCCCCCAGATTTGAAAGGCTTTGAGTAATATTGGTTGATCCAAAATCATATCCTCCACACTTAGAGAATGGCAAACCCACTACAAAGCCAGCTTGAACATGAGCCTCTAACATGATTTCTGATTCGTGGCCAGTAAGAAAACCAAGTCTCCTCGACATCTCTATCACTCCGTCTCTATCGCTATTTGCACAAGAAAATACCTGATTAAAAAATTTTGGGTGATTTCTCGGCATATATCTGAGTGGTTATCGAGGTATTAATGGATCTAGTGGTAGCATATAAAAGCTTAACTCTAATACTATCATGACATGGACTATGAGGTTAACGAACTTACAATACATGAAGTACACATGCTAAATTTGAACGGGACTACTTTTGTAAAAACCAAAGGAAATGTTGCAGTTGTGACAGCAAAGTCACCATATCCAAAAAGAAAATTTACAAATTAAAGGATTAAGGTCCAACAATGCTTAATTGCCTCATATTAACACCTATAAATATACGGCAACTATCAGCTAAAAAAGAGCCGTATAAGAGGATGATCCACAAATCAAGAAGCATCTGAAGATACACATCTTACCATTTTTAAATAATTGTCAACGAAATGTTTTGGATAGTCCCTAGCTGCTCCAAAGTCTATAAGATTGATTGATTTGTCCACCTCATCATATAGGAAGTTACTCCAGTTGGGATCAGTCTGCTTGAAATCAAACATTGTTACAAGTATTGCGAGGGAAAAAAGGTTCAGAGAAAACAAGTCCCATGAATACAAAAATGCAAGACATCCACAAAGTTCTCCGATGGTATCCAACTCCTCTGCAACTAGGATCAGTCAAATATACCATTTAACATTAGACATCTAAAACCACATGTCAACTCACTCGGTTCTAGAGAAAAGACCAAAAAATTAATATTTAGAAACAAGAAGAAAGAAAGTATACCTGCATGAAACGGAATATAAATAGCTCCATCAGGGTAAGCTCAAGTAACTTTCTTCCAACATAATTGCGGGTCTTCTGGTCTAGTAATGCCACCTTATCAATTGGAATTCCTACAAACAACAGAAACAAGTAATAACAGAGAAATTATATAGAACTTGAAACAAAATTTAAGAAATGCATCAACCAAGACCAAGGCAAAAAACAGGTTCACCAAAACATACAGCTGGATTAGTGATCAAAATTTATATAGAGAAATTACCAAAGACAGATAATGCACCCACCAGGAACAAGTTCTGTGGTCAAAACTCTTCTACTCGATAAATCATCCACTACCAACGGGACATACAATCCACTCGTATTTTGCAGCAGACCACGGAATCTTTTCTGATTTCTGGACTCCAATTCATAGTCACATTCACGAGAAAGTTCTTCCTTTGCAACCTGCATAGGGATTTAAAAGGAAATGTCATACTCACCCAGTATCACACAGGCACTAAATTTCATTTCCTGGAGCTTCAACACCTGAAAAATATTCATGGCAATGCATTTCCACTAGAAAACTTCAACAATCTGTGAAAGGGCACTATTCTTAAAGGTGACATTAAAAAATCTCATCTAACAGAACACTATGTGCTTTATTCTAATGTTCGAACTAAAGATACAAGAAATTAGTAATAGGGCAGATGCTTTAAATTCTCTAGGTACTCATAATTGAGGCCATTACAATAATACACAACATTCAGTAAATCATAAATTAAATACTGAATATGAACAATAACCCAATCTTTACCTTCATTGCATTGTCAAGAAAAAGTTTTTCTGGTAGTAAATTTGTATAAGTTAATAGTAACTTCACATTATCAATGTCACTTTCAATGCTGTCCGCAACTCCAGGATACTGAATTTTCATTGCAACCTCCAAACCATCCTTTGAGACAGCTCGATGTACCTATAAAAGTCGTTTTAATAAGAATCAGGAGTTCCTGTACATACTGTAGACTAAAATAAAAAAATCTGTAAATATTTGATATCAATTTGTTGTGATTTGATGGGATAATCTAATCTTTCAAAATTGATAGGATAGTATTTTTTGTTTCTTATCTTTGGGTTTTGTTATAACGATTGTACTCTATTTACAGTGTTGTTGCACTCATCAAGAGCCATATGGTTCATCTCTTAGTTCGATCCAGCATCCATCGTGTCCAACCATGTCAACAAAATCGCCGAACTCTTCGACCTCTTACAGTGAGACAACGGCCTAAAAAATCACGGGCATGTCACTTCTCTTCCCGGAGGTGATATTTCTTCTCTCCAAATCACAACTCATTAACTCAAAGGCACGAATTATCTCCAGTGAGCTCAATCGGTCAAAATCGTGGTGTGTGGCCGGGAAAAATTAGGTTATCTTACCGGTGAGCTTTCGTCCCAAAGCATTGACCCCACTTACACGCCTTGGCTGGCTGAAAACACTATTGTTCTAACCTGGCTCATCAATTCCATGGATCCCAATATCAGCCACATATCTCTGGTCCAAAACCTCAAAGGAGGTTTGGGATGCAGCAAGACGAATGTATTCGGACCTGGGAAATGCATCTCAAATCTGCGAACTTTTATGTGAAGTGAAGGAAATGAAACAAGGCAATAACTCTGTGACCCAATATTTCTCAGATTTGCAAGATGTATCGTAAGAATTAGATTCGTTCCTTGAAGATTCTTCCACTTGCGCTGAATGCAGTATCAAAGTTCACCGGAATCTCGAAAAAGAGAAGGAATTCGATTGTTTGTCAGGCCTGAACTGAAACTTAGATGAAGTCCGCAGCCGGGTTGTTGCGCGGGATCCTTTCCCGTACCCTGAAGATGCATTTGCGGAGATCCAGCTTGAAGAGATGCATCGGAAGGTGATGCTTCCAAGCGATACACAAGACTCTCAGTCCGACCCTGAAGTCTCAAACTTGGTTTCAAACAAAACACCTGCTCAGGGGCAACGTCAAGGTAAGAGACCTTCGGTGTGACTGTCATCATCCTGGCCACACCAAAAATAAGTGCCGGAAATTTATTGCAAACCAGCGAATTGGCAGCCACGTAAAAAGAATGATGGCCATGGATTCCTAGTTCAAACCTCTCAAGAACAACCTGACACCTCTAGAATTTTTGCACCATTCACCAAGGAACAAATCGAGCAGATTGAAAATATTGTTGTCTTCTCCATCAATCATCTCTCGAAAATCTTTCCTCTAGCACCATTGTCAGGTATTGCTCCATCACTCAAGCTAGTTAATCCACTCTGCCTTGCGCTCTTGGATTGTTGATTCAGGAGCCTCCGATAACATGACAGAAGATTCGAGTTTCTTTTCCTCCTATACTGCATTTACTAAACACATCACTGTTAAAATAGTTGATGGTTCATTAACCCGTATTGCAGGAGTTGGAGATATTAGAATTTTAAGGATATTATCCTTAAAGAGTGTCTTTATGTTCCTTGCCTAACTTGTAATCTTATTTCTGTGTTAGTAAGCTGACCAATGACAACAATTGTGTAGCTAATTTCTTGCCCTTGTCATGTCAATTTCAAGACCTGCTATCGGGGAATATGATTGGCCGTTTTAGGCTCCACGATGGTCTTCACTACCGTGAGGATGCTCCATCTGAGGATCGACAAGTTCTAGTGTCTAGTGTTACCTCTATTTCTATTTCTAATTATAAGGAAATAATGTCATGGTATAATAGGCTCGGTCATCCAAATTTTTTGTATTTAAAGCATCTGTTTCCGTCATATTTTCTAACAAAATCTTGGTTTACTTGATTATGAAATTAGTTGATTGGCCAAACATACTCGGGCTTCATTGTCTCCAAAAACATATACACCATCCACTCCATCCTTCCTAAATCAAAGTAACATCTGGGATCCTTCACCGATTAATATCACTCAAGGCAAACGTTGGTTTTGAACATTCATTGATGATCACAATCGGGTTACTTAGGTTTATCTATCAGGTTACTTAGGTTTACCTATTTCAAAATAACTCTGATACGAGTATCATTTTCAAACTCTTCCACAAGATGATTCAAACACACTTTCATACCCATATCCAAACTCTTAGAATTGACAATGGCAAAGAATATGTTATGAAGATCAAATCCACCGAAGGGATCTCGGATACACTTGTAATTTTATCTTTTAGTTTTGTTTTTACTTTAAGATTAGGATTGGTTTTTATTTAAGTAGATCTTTATAGATTTCTTTTAACTAGAGATAGGATTTTATTTCAAATTCATAGTTATCTAGGATTTTGGTTTATCTTATGGATTGTGTTATCTCGATTTTTATTGGACTCTATTATCATAAATAGAGTAGTTTTGATTAATAAAATAAAGAATGAAGTTTTAAGTTAATTTATTTTGGTAACAAAGGTTGCTACCTTCGCACATAGCTCTCGACTTTCTATCACTTTTTCATAACGCAATCCTGATATATAAACCAAAAGCATAGATAACTATGAATTTGAAATAAAATCATATCTCTACTTAAAAAAAATCTCTAAAGATCTACTTAAATAAAAACCAATCCTAATCTTAAAGTAAAAACAAATCCTAAAAGATAAAATTGCAAGTGTATCCGAGATCCCATCGGTGGATTTGATCTTCATAACATAATATTTCATAGAACTTTACGTGACTAACTGTTGGAAGATGGGAATATACAAAAAATTTCTTGTGTCAATACTCTTCAAAAAAACAAAGTTTCAAAATGTAAAAAAAAAACCGTCATCTTTTAAATGTTGCTCGGGCTCTCATGTTCGCTATTAATGACCTAAATAACTGTGTGGGGATGTTATTCTAAACGTTGTTTAAGTAGCCTACCGAGTCGAATCCTCAACTTTGAAACTCCTTTGTCTATCCTCGCTAAGATATTCCCTCAAGTCTCTAAAGTCCACTCACCTACCACCGAGAACTTTTGGGTGTACAACCTTTTTCCATATTCACGAGCAAAGTAAACTTGATCCTCAGGTTAACAAGAATGTCTTCGTTGGTTATTCACCAACTCAAAAAGGTTTCCGTTGTTATTGTCCAAAAACAATGAAAACTTATATTTCTTGTGATGTAACCTTTTTTGAAGATACACCTTATTTCTCTCCCAAATCGCTTCAGAAGGGGAAACCAAATAAAGTTTGTTGGGATGTGCCACCCCTTCTTGGTGTTAATTTAGACACTACCGTCGTTTCATTTCCTGATTCAATCCAGATCAACCCAAAAGTTCCTAATCATAAACAAGAAACAGGGGGAGGTCAACACCACGGAAAGAGTTACAAGTCTACTCACGACCGAAAAATTATCTAGGGAATGAAAAAATCGTGACTCCGAAACACATTCAAGAACACGAACTGATGGTGGATCCTCAAATGTCAAACAAGTCTGGTAACATTCTTGATCTCAACATACCAATAGCAATTACGAAGGGTGTACGATATTGCACTCAACACCCCACTCGCCCTGATATTGCATTTGCATAAAGTTTGGAGTCATTACATGCATGCACCATGACAAGGTCATCTTGATGGTGCCTATAGAATAATCAGATATTTGAAACAAACTCCTGGGAAAAGTCTATTCTTTAGAAAAACCAATGATCAAAGAATGAGTGCTCTGTAGATTTGCCTGGTTCCATCTATGATCGAAAGTTAAAATTAAGGAATTGCACATTGGTATGGGGAAATTTGGTGATTTGGCGCAGCAAGAAGCAATCAGGTGTCGCAAGAAGTATTGTAGAACCCGAATATAGAGCTATGACATAATGAGCATGCAAGCTTATTTGGATAAAGAGACTAAGAAAGTGATGAAAGAGTTGAAAATCAAGTGTGAAGATCCATACAACATCATTGTGACAATGAGTCAACAATTAGTATAGTTCACAATCCGGTTCACCATGACAGAACAAAGCACATTGATATATCGACACTTTATCAAAGAAAAACTAGATGAAGGGACTATTAATGTTGAATATGTGCCTACAACTAGACATGACCACGGTTCAGATCCGCTTGTTAGACAGTTCAAAAAATCTCAGCCCTTAACCTTAACCTTCCTTGAAAGTTCTGGTTCCAGTTCATGAACTGTCAGTTAGTGTTACGGTTACAGTTAACCAACAGTTACGGTGGTTCGACCCTTTATTTTTTAAATTTTTTTAAAAATATACAAAAAATGTAAAAAGCGTTTAATGTGCTTTTTCTCCATGGATTAATCAAAAAATAACATGAAATAAATTCAATCTTAAATAATTAAAGAAGTTTGTTAAGCACAACTACTTGATGGAAAAAAAAGTACAAATTCTAAAATCTTTCAAGTTCAGGAAACACATTAATTCGCATTTCATTTGGGCTACATAGGTTGCTCCAGTTTTGTAGTATTTTATTTAGTAAGCATTACCTCTCCTTTTTCTTCCTTGTGGGGTTTATTCAACGTTTCTCTATATTGAATTTGTTGTAGAGTTGCTCCAATTTTCCGGTATTTTATTTAGAAAGGTAGCTTTTTTTTCCCTATTCCCCTATTAATATAACTACCAAATAATTATTGGAAAAATTAAAATGATGGACTACTTTTTGACCGAAAGAAGCTCTTTGAGAAGACTGACGCATGTGCGCGACCCGACTTAATTCCTTCTTTAGTTCATGTAATCTCCCTCAATCCATTGGGATTAAAGGCTTAGTAGTAGTAGTAGTCGTTGTTGTTGTATATGTCAATATATAGTATTATTTATTACGTTACATATGCGCAACTGTATGCATCGTCCGCTATTATATATAACTGTTATACCTAAATTAGCTCAGTAAGGCTTTATAGCTCAATGGTAGGGAAGTTAGTCATCCAAGTTGGAGGTCAGGGGTTCAATCCTACAACAATACATTAGTATCAAATTTTTTTAAAAAAATAAAAAAACATACAAAAATTTAATATATATATATATATATATATATATATATATATATATATGTATATATATCTAAAAAACCCGCGACGGTTCACGGGTTCATACCACCATGAACCGTAAAAGGTCTGTCTGTAGATGGGCCTGTTACGGTTCGGACAAGTTGAACCGGGTCAACGGGTAACCAGGCCGGGCCACGGTTTTTTTTAATCGTGTCCATGTCTACCTACATCTCATCAATTTGCTGATCTACTAACAAAATGGCTATTAGAACAAACTCATGACTTTCTTGTTGACAAGTTTGACCTCATTAACATCCATACTCAAACTTAAGAGGGAGTGTAGAAATAAATCAAAAACATTTGTAAATATTTTATAAAATTTTTTTATGATTTGATAGGATTTTATAGTATAATCTAATCTTTTAAAATTGGTAGGATAACATTTGTTTCTTACTTTGGAGTTTGTTATACCCATTGTACTCCATTTAAAGTGTAGTTGTATTCAATAAGAAATAGACAGAAAAATTATTCTCTCGTCTCTTTTTATACATAACAACTGATAATGAGGACTCCATAAAAGTTACTGCAAAATTCTTTGATGCCAAGATGGACAAATAAAACTTGACTAGGTAGAGAGAATAATCAGATAAATTATACCACATATATACCATGAAGAAAAGGATTACTCTTGTCATGCATTTAGTGATGCAGCTTCGAAAATGATTGAGGATGGTCAATGGAGATACGGTGTGATTGAAGCTATCAAGCTATAATGTTATGATTGCAGGATCATGTTATGGGAAAAGTGATAGAAAGAGAACTGTGTAACGAAGGTAGTAACCTTGTTACCAAAAGAAATTAACTCAAAATTCAATTCTTCCATTTTATAAAGCAACAATCTCTCTATTTATAAAAATAGAGTCCACAAAAATCTCAAAGAAACCAGTCCCTAAAAATCCAATTTAGATAAACTAGATAAACCAAATCCTATAAATTAAATAATAGATAAACCAAATCCTAATAGATATCAAAAAATCCTAATCAAAAATCCAATCTTCAAAAAATCTTCTTATCTCAATCTTGATTGGACTCATATCATGTGCAACGTTACACCCCTCCTCGAAAATGGTGTTTATCCGCAAACACCACTTTGGATTTAGTTAAGAATATACGCCGTCTTTTGAGAATTCCTAATACTGAGCACATGCGATATTAATCTTTAAATTCGTTGTAAGAGAAGCAACATAGAAAAGATGAATTTTGTTATGACGTGACAATTTGTTTTTTGGATTTGCTCAAAGATCATGTGCGCGGCGGTTGTACGGCGGTGTCGCGGTTATGGGTTCGTGTACACGACGGTTCAAAGTGACGGTTCCTCGAACAACCTGCACATCATCGTCCTTGTGGATAGGCACAGTTCGGACTGTGTGCGTCGGCTGGAGATCGGCTGAGAGCGCAGCGTTCATCGGAGCGGTGAAGGAAGAGGAGGTCTGTTGTGATAGATCGTCGAGCCGTGACATTAGTGTTTCTGTGCTGAGGCGATGAGTTCGGTCAACTGTCGTGTAGTGCTTGTAGATCTGCCAAAACGTCTGGTTGTGATACCATTGTTATGATTGCAGGATCATGTTATGGGAAAAGTGATAGAAAGAGAACTGTGTAACGAAGGTGTTTGTCCACAAACACCACTTTGGATTTAACTAAGAATATACGCCGTCTTTTGAGAATTCCTAATACTGAGCACATGTGATATTGATCTTTAAATTCGTTGTACGGAAGAGAAGCAACGTAGAAAAGATGATTTTCTGATGTCGTGACAATTTGATTTTTGGATTTGCGCAAGGATCATGTGCAAGCCGGTTGTGCTGTGGTGTCGCGGTTCTGGGTTCGTGTACATGACGGTTCCTCGAACAACCTGCACCTCATCGTCCTTGTGGATTGGCACGGTTCGGACTGTGTGCGTCGGCTGGAGATCAGCTGAGAGCGCAGCGCTCATTGGAGCGGTGAAGGAAGAGATCTGCTGTGATAGATCGTCGAGCCGCGACATTAGTTTTTATGTGCTGGCATTGTATAAGGCGATGAATTCGGTCAACTGTCGTTGTACTGCTTGTAGATCTGCCATAACGTCTGGCTGTCATACCATTGTTATGATTGAAGGATCACGTTATGGGAAAAGTGATAGAAGAGAACTGTATAACGAATGTAGTCACCTTTACCAAAAGAAATTAACTCAAAAATCGATTCTTCCATTTTACAAAGCAGCAATCTCTCTAGTTATAAAAATAGAGTCCACAAAAATCTCAAAGAAACCAATCCCTAAACATCCATCAGAAATCCTAGATAAACTAGGTAAACAACATCCTATAAATTAAATAATAGATAAACCAAATCCTATTGGATATCAAAAAATCTTAATAAAAAATCCAATCTTCATAAAATCTCATCTCAATCTTGATTGGACTCATATCATGTGTAACATATAACCAGGTAAAAATCCCCAGATCAATTATGGATGTTCTGTTTTTCAAAAAATCTTGTTTTCTGCAGAAAAAGATGTGGTACAGCCGTCCAAAATACTTAAAGAAAATAGAAGTTTAAGAAAAGCTTTAATACTGCTACTTGGAAGATAAGTAACAGTAAACAAAGAACAAGATGAGATAGCTTTTCTGGAAATGTATATTATAATACTGAATGGAAAGGTATTACAATGCAGAAGAAACACACAACACACAACTCACACACACTCAAAGGAGGAACTCTCCCTTGCCCCAAGCATTAGCTTGTTCTCAATTCTAAGTATCAAATCTGAATGCCCACTACCCACTACCCTCCCCTCTATTTATTAATTATTTTCCCTCCCAAAATCTTAACAAACTTCCCCTCCATACTTCACGTGTTTTCTCTTTCCTTGGGCTTCTAGAACGGGCCATAATTGTCATAGATTGGGCTTAATTCTTCCCACAACAATACCGCCCTCTTGAAAACAGCCTTGTCCGCAAGGCTGAAATCATCCATCCACGCCACACCAAAAATCCACCCTACATCAAAAACAATAATCTCAAAACCAAAGTCCCAGTACTCACGAAGATTTAATCCAACTGCACTGATTAATTCATGTAAGCCTTTTGCTTCTTCATCTTCATCCATAAATTTGGTAACACCGCAGTCATATCAACAGGAAACCCCCATTCCTCCGGTGCAACTTTAGGACTAAGTTCTGAACTCTCAACCATGTCCTCCCATAACAATAGATTAGTTCCATCAACCATGTAAATGAATTTCTTAAAATTCAGGAAATGAATAGTAGTCATTATTTCATGAATTATAAGAAAAACCGTATTGTTGAAAGTGGTACACCAACCCAACAGATTTGCCACGCCATCAAATTGAAAAATTCCCCCCGACGTTGCGCCGCTCAAGTCGCCAATACCACGCCCCGCCGCCGTATCCCCTTGTTTTGTAATGTCACCGACCTCCCAATTTCTGAAACATAATACACAGTGCAATGCGCACTTAATAATGTGGGTAAATCTTTGGACCACACCAACTTTGGCCCAAAGAATAACAAAATCTGAGCAGCCCTCTAAAACCCATTCTTGGGTTACCCAATCCACCAACCCAATTTCTTGTTTTTGAAGAGATAAATCTGCTTCATTTTGCCGACCAGCCCAAACCCTAATAACTTCTCCCTCAATTTCACGTCTCCCTCCCAGACCATTCATACAAACCCTAGTCCCAACCACCCAAGTTTTAGCCCTCAAAATTGTTCCACTCATGCCACCAACTTCTCGGCCGTCCGCCGCAGTCCCTTCAGCCCCCACACGTTGGTCGATCCCCGCGCTCCTGATACGCAGCGATCTATTTCGGGAATTTGTTGATCGTCTATGTCCCCCTTCTGTGTCACCCACCAGCACTCCTGCAACCCAACTTCCGTCTGCCGCTGAACATGCAATTGTCCCCCGTCGGACTGTAAACTCATCGTCTCGTCCCCAATTGCTGAATTTTGACGCATGCTGTGTGAATTGGTTTGGTCGATCTCTAATATCTCTTTGGGCCCAACTTTGGTTTTTTATAGAAGCCCAATACCCAACTATAATTATCTCCACAATTAAGCCATATGATTTAAAAGCCCAATTGAAAGAGGATGGCCCATGAGTTTTCATTTTTTGCCATGTTTCTTCTTCGTGAAATATTTTTAGCAGCTGCTCTCCGTCGACTTCCATCGTCATCTCTAACTGTCGATACACCGTCACGGTATCGTACCCCCACACCTTCTCCATCATCCACGTAGCAACTATATTGTAGGGATTCCATGCTTTCCGACCACAATACCTTGTGAGCAACTCTTGTGCGAGCCCCCACCAATTTATGTACGGAAACCGTTTTTCAATTTCCTGGAACCAAAAGATTTTCATATTTATCCTCTCATTGGACAAGTGTGGAGCATCGCTACTAGTCTGTAAGGATTGCTTGACAATAGATTTACATCTGCGCAATTCTATTCTTATGAAAAGCGGTAATTCCATTTGGCTCTTAATTTGCTGTACCTTGTGTTGTTCTGGCCTCATTTACTGACCAACATGTTCTTCAGCAACAGTGTTAATCTCCTTCGTACCACTGGAAAACTTCTTGTCACTGGTTGCCTGAAGTTCTCCACCGAACAAACCCAACACAGGCTCGGTTGGTTTCCTCTCCCTCATTTCTGTGTCTAGTTTAGCTTTTGGTTTGTCAACACATGTGGAAACAATGTTCCCCGCCAGTGACTTCTGCCCACCAAATTTCAGTTGCAACTCCTGGTTGAAATGATGCCATGTGAGATCGGGAAAGCTTAGAGTGAGCTCATAGAACCAAAAAGCAGCCTCACCTTTCATGCTCATGAAAGCGAGCTGGAGTCGGTCCTGAAACGATATAAGGTTGGTCTCAAAGTAATACGCTGCTTGCAGCAACCACTGCTCGGAATTTCTACCATCAAACTTTGGCATGTCCCATCCAAAGCACTTCGTATCCATCCTTAGTGTCGAAACGCAGGTCGGACCAATTGTTAGGATCAAAATTCTCAACACACAGCAACAGAAAACAAAGAACAAGATGAGATAGCTTTTCTGGAAATGTATATTATAATACTGAATGGAAAGGTATTACAATGCAGAAGAAACACACAACACACAACTCACACACACTCAAAGGAGGAACTCTCCCTTGCCCCAAGCATTAGCTTGTTCTCAATTCTAAGTATCAAATCTGAATGCCCACTACCCACTACCCTCCCCTCTATTTATTAATTATTTTCCCTCCCAAAATCTTAACAAACTTCCCCTCCATACTTCACGTGTTTCCTCTTTCCTTGGGCTTCTAGAACGGGCCATAATTGTCATAGATTGAGCTTAATTCTTCCCGTAACATAAAACTTCTTAAATGTAGCTTTGGAACGATTTTGGTTAAGTCATATAAAATGAAATCAATGTTGCCAACGTGTGTGTCAAAAGCAAAAAAGGGAAAAAATGGGTTTTCTGTTAATTGGTTCTGAAGCAGCTTTTAATTGGGTGGAGTCCGAAATCTTATTAGGATTATGATACAGACCAAACTTCACCAAGCCCATACCATAATATTAGTGGGCCAATAGAAGATATCCAAGAATTAAGGCCCAAAGTCTAGAGTCTATCAGAATAGACAGAGGCATCAAGCACGTGAAGGCAATTAGGAATGCATGGTGGGGGGGGTGGGGGGGGGGGGTGGCGTTAAAAGGGAGATTGTGAGAGAGAGTGGGGCATTCATGTACTTGGTGAGTAAAAGAATCGAGCGAAAGTTTGGGCAAGGGAGTAATTCTTCCTTGAATAAGAGTGGACATTGAAGAATGATTTTCAATGTTAGTTTGTTGATTTAAGCATTGTAATACAGTAAATATTTATTTTCATTCTCTTTGCAAGTTATGAACATGTTCTTTTTGTTTGCATGAAATTGGAGTTTATATCCTAACAATTGGTCCGACCTGCCGGCAACACGCGACTAAGGAGGTACAACAACATGATTAGTGGCTGGTTCGGAAACGAGGAGCGAAATGCTGAAGAAGTGGAGATGGAGCGGATCTCTGAACGGTTAAGGAAGATTTTGGATAAAGTGGTGACAGGGAGGTGCGGATAAAAATCCGGTTAGACCATGTACCTTGGAAGATCAACTGGATTTGGTGCAACAATCGCTACAGAGGTTAGAGGCGAGATGGGGAAGATCATCTGGGTCTTTTTCAAAGTGGTGGTGATTTTCAGGATGCCAGTGATGATAAGCCTCTCAATATTTTTATAGACCAGATAACAAATGCTGAAGGTGAACTCGGTGAAGAAATAAATGCTGAACATAAGACTAACAAGGGGGAGTTGGAGAAAACTAGCGAGAACACCAAAGAGGATCCAAATGTTGACAGAGCAAATGAAGAAAAATAAACTGTCATTGAGGAGGTGGATGACATATATTCAAGTGCTAATCACCAAGTCAAAGTGGAATCTGATAAGGACGTGAAGGGGAGCCAGCAGCCCGCGTACAATGCAATGGAGATATGCAGCGAAGAAGAGGGTACATAAGATGTTACACCCAGATTAGATGAATAAAAGGAAGGAGATGATTTTGAAGGTCAGAGCCTCAGATGCGAAGTGAAAGGACGAAACCGCAGCCCAGAAGTTTTACCGGAGGTTGAAGGGAAAGATCCGAAGGTGTGGGAGTACGCGACATATGAAGCTGAACAAACCATAGGCATCGTAGTGGATTACCGATTCAGTGCCCAATCAACTAGGTATGAGAGTCCGACAAACCTTTGGAACCAGAATATTAAAGACAAGTTTCTGCACAGAGATGGGGAGGTGCTGGCAGCGGAATTGATACGGAGATATGGTGGTCGTAAGGCAGCTAACTGTCGCCGTGAGTGGGTTGCGTCATTGTTGCAGACATGGTGGTGGTTTTGGTTGCACGAGAGCAAATGGGAAAGGAAGGATACGTGTGTCAGTGTTCTAGTCAATAAAAATGTTAGGGGCTGTTGTGTTGAGAGGCCTAGAGAAGAAGTTCTAGACGGTACTAAAAACACTATGGGTTGTTGTGTTGGGAGGCCCAGACAAGAATATTCTAAAGTAGAAGGAGCCCAAAGTCCAGTTGCAAGATTAACAATTAGCCATGGGGGAACTGGACGATACACAGCGGCTATCCACCATCTCGATCATTTCCTTCCTCCACCATCCATCCTTAATTCCTTCAAAGTTGTTGACGGACCACCTAGTTCGGCCGTTGGAAATTCAGATGACATAGCGAAATGGGTTCCTTGCCTCTTTGAACATCCATCAGCAACTTGGGTTCCAGGAGATTCAAGTTCAGTTGAGGAATTGAAGATCGAGGATAAACGGTCAGCGAATGCTAGTAATAAAGCGATGCTAGGCAGTGGGCTGATCAAGGGAATTTTGGGCCGGAGCTTGGTGTCCTTAAACAATACCTTTTGCGTTAACATCCAGTGTTTTTTTCGAGGAGCAGGTCGTTTGAATTGGGCCCAAAGAAATCAAATGGTCATCAACGACAACCAATGGGGAATGGAAAATGGACATTACAGTATGATGGAGAGATGGGATCGAGCAGGGACACGTGGGATGGAAGTGACGGCGGCAAACGGCCAGAGTACAAGCAGCGTGGGCGGCGGAAATATAAGGGTTATCTCACAACTCGATGGAGTGGTTAAATTGTTGGGGCTATTTGGTTTTTGTGGGCCGGGTCTAGCTGAGAAAGAACTTGCTCGTAGGAAACAGCAGACACACGACGTTGGATCATATCAACTGACCCCTAGCAACCGTATGTGGCTCTAAGGGTTAATCAAAAATTAGCTGCAAGATATTTTGGGCCTTTTCAAGTGATACAAAGGATTGGGGCCGTGGCTTCTAACCTCAAGTTTCCTGATGGAACTCGAATCCGGATTGCATGCTTCACAACTTAAGAGAGCCAAAGGGATCTATGATACCAGCGCCCCTTCACCAGAGGGAGTGGATGTTGAGTTAGATGACACTTTAATTCCTCACAGTGTGTTGGCTCGCAGGTTGCTGCAGAAACACTATGCAAAGATTCCTCAAGTTTTGATCTTGTGGGAGTTTTGATCTTGTGGGCAGGAAGGACAAAGGAAGACGCCACGTGGGAAGATGTATCAGAAATCAAAAATCAATTTCCAGAATTTAACCTTGAGGATAAGGCTAATTTCAAGAGGGGAGATATTGATACGGACCAAACTTCACCAAGCCCATACCATAATATTAGTGGGCCAATAGAAGAGATCCAAGAAGTAAGGCCCAAAGTCTAGAGTCTATCAGAATAGACAGAGGGATCAAACACGTGAAGGCAGTTAGGAATGCATGGGGGGAGGAAATTAAAAGGGAGATTGTGAGAGAGAGTGGGGCATTCATGTACTTTGTGAGTAAAATAATCGAGTGAAAGCTTGGGCAAGGGAGTAAGTCTTCCTTGAGTAAGAGTGGACATTGAAGAGTGATTTTCAATGTTAGTTTGTTGATTTAAGCATTGTAATACAGTAAATATTTCTTTTCCTTCTTCTTTTGCAAGTTATGTACCAGTTCTTCTTGTTTGCGTGAAATTGGAGTTTATATCCTAACAGTATGAGATTTAGACTTAATTAAATTAACTGCGTCAGATTTGTATATTCGTTGCAGTCGAAATTATTTATTTCTTGTAGTTCTATAGTAAGTGGAGTTTAATTGCATCACCTGTCCTATGCTTGCCGCAGCCATTGGTTCATAGTCAAAACTTGTCAACTTAGATGCCCAGTTGGGACCCAATTCAGCATCCAAAACTTGATTGAGCTGATTCCTTGGCATCATGTCTGCCCCCTGACGGACAACGTTTAAAGCTGCCAAGATCTGCAAAGGCATAGGAGCTGTAACAGTTAAATTGAAACCTAAAGTGGCTTATACTTTGCAAGGGATTGAGGACATCAGCAACCGTTTTATGGAACCATTATAGTAAAATAGGTCGTTCAAAAATGATGTTGATTAAAATTTTAAAGGAGATAAAAATCCTAGACAACAAATAAATCCTTCCTCTTCCACGATATGAGCCTATTCAGTGATTAATTGTTTTCTAACTTAATTTGGCAACATATCTCACAGCACCCTTCCACAAACGGTTACTTGAGACCAAACAGCTTCACAAATAAACAATGATTTGAGTTGTATGCTCATCATTCATATTACAACATTTGATTTAACGTCTTTAGAACAAATTAAGAGGGTATATTGCAATCAATCCATGAATTGATGTCATTTAAAATTACATCCTTCAACTATCTAATTCTTGAAGCATTGCGACCTTTAACTTAAAAATTTTCCAACATAAATCATCACAAAATTTGATGATACGATAGCATATACTTAGGAAATCAATGAAAAAGAGCTTTCTATCACATTATTTCTTATAGCATAAAAGGCATAAGTGTGTTGGTGGACAGGTAGAACACCTAAAACAAAATAAAACCTAACTTTACAACTTTTTTGTTCATAGAGCACTCAACCTTTTAGTTTGGTGATGAACTAGGACTTCATTGAATGAGAAATTGACTGAAGTGGAGATTAGGTGGAATACAGCATGTCATGATGGTCATTTATGTGGCAGATAATCAAACTTGCTAATTATCACGGTGATTTCAAAACCAAAAAACCAAAATTTCAACCCTAATAGAGAATATACTTTTTATTTGAAAAATAATAGAGAGAGATGTTTCAGAGATGCATCATACGCATATCACGTGCATCTATATATAAGTTAAAGGTATATGTTCACTCACTGGAGCAGGTACAAGAGATTCATCCTGGATGCTCAACATTTGCCCCAATTTCAGCGCTGCTCCACGCATTCTGCATAATGCAATAGCTAAACGTTCTGCATTTTTTTCAGACAGGAACGGAGAAAGAGAATGTTGGGCATTTTGCGAATTAGATGTACCGAAGGCAATTCTCTTGGCAGACTCCTGAAATGTTCCCCATGCAAGACCAACTCCAAGGCCAGCAAACCTTTAAAAGGGCTTTAAACATTAGAATCAACTCGTGATCATGTAACTTCTACAAATGTCATTCAACAGCTAACATTTCTGTTCACTGTAAGTTTAGTGATATTCAAAGTAGAACTATGGATTTACAAGAAGTAACTCTGCAGCCACAATCTTTAAAAGCGCTTCACTTAGAAAAATGTATATATAGAGTGCTGATAAAAGTTTTAGAGCAACCAGACCACCAACAAGCTGATATTGGTTATGGACCATGAGATGTAACCTGAGAAGGTATAAATTGGAGTCTCTCTTAAACAGAGCTCTTCTCCTCTAAAATTGAAAATAGTGTATTCGTAAAATTCCGCTATGGGGACATGCTATTTCAACATTATAATTGAGCTGTATTAGCCATCAATCCCCTACTAGCATGGAAAGAACAGGGTAGATGGAAAGGAACACTTACCCGAGCGCTCTGGAGAAAGGGGTAGATGGAACTCTCCTCTCCCTGGGCTTCCTCTGTTTCCGTGGATACAGTGAAGCAGCAACTTTGCTAGGATTATCATCAGTCAAGGAGCCGTCCACCGTCAAAGAGTGGGTAGCTGAAATAGCATCCGACGTCAAAGGAGACTCGATGTGTTCCGGTAATTGTTCAAAGCTTTCTTCAGTCGAATGGGCATCAGAATGAGTGATATTAGCAACCTGGAAATGGCGTATGGTGGGATCGATCCGATGAAGGTTGCCTTTTGTAATTCCGGTAACGTCCGTGGCCTTGAGAATTAGGGATTGTAAGCGAACACTGGTTTTCAAGTGACGGACGCCCTCCTCTGCCACCAGCGCTAAGCCATCCACAACGATTGCTATCTCCTTCCAAGATACCATCCTACTAGACCGGCTACTTTCGTCCTCTATATACACAAAACTATACTCTTAAGTTAATTTCAAATTTGTATCGAACATCCGGGACGGAATATGGCAAAACACATCGGAAGAGGCTATACACGAGTATAGAGGGCAAACCGGAACTCGTGTATTTTAATGATTTTTATGGAGTTTAAAAATCTAGAGATATTCAGACTTTTATATACTCTAAAAAAATTACTGGTATTCAAAACAAACTTTCGTAGATTTTTTAAAATTCAGGTGGTATTCAAACTCGATTTTTTAAAACTCTATAAAAGTCTATAGGTATCCAAAATCTCATCGACTTTTAATGATTTCTGTTGAAATCTTTAGGTACAAACTTTGATGCCCCGTATACATCCCAAAAAAGTTAAAATTTCTCCAGCACTCCTACTAAAGATTTGGAATGACTTTCGATCGCTTTTATTTTAAACAATTAATTCCAGTGTAGCGATTTTAGACCGCAAGTACACGGTGTCAAGTTTTAGTATAGTGATTTAGAAATAGGGATGTCGTAGCCACAGGGACTAACGTATAAGTACCAAATAAAATTAGAAAATTATATTTAGCCTACGAAATATATGAATAATTATCTAAATAAAAACTTAAAAACTCAAAATTAAATCAACTCCTTTGAAGATGCGAAGAAATTCCACTCGAGAAATTTATCAAGATGTTGGTTCACTTGTGTTATCGTCAATATTTGTTTGTAAAAACAATTACTAACCAATTAATTCTTAAGGTGACGGATTCCCTAAAATACACTCTCTCAAGCTATATTGAAACTAATATTAAATTGAAGCAAGTAACTCTCGTTCACTTAAACCAATTTAATATTGAATAAATCTCGATGAAAACCGTTAACTTTAAATCTTTCAATTCAAAGTGATCACGTATGTGATTTAATCTCTCGATCTAAATCTTTAACATACAACATGAATTATTATAGCGTATTATAATTTTATCTCTCGATCTGAATTATAATTCACAAATTCAATCAAAGTTAGCAAGTGTAAGGACCCTAGTTCCTTAAGTGCGGACTAAAGGCGTAATTAAAAATTTCCATGCATAAACAGAGTATAAAGGTTGTGTCGATGCTCTGAGCTAATAAATTACAGTGCCAAAATAAAGATCCAAAATGGATTAATTACATTCTTAACTATGAATGTTAATCCTATAGTTTTACACTACTCCTAGAGTAGATACTATACAAAAGAATGTGCCTGTTACAAGAGCACTCCGCACTAGCTCACTGCACCAACTCGCCTTAGCCCGTCCGCCCAAAAGTACCTACAGGAACAACCCCAAAACCATGAGCATGTATAAAATCATATACACAACGATATGACAGCAATTCAAATGCATAATTATAAATGTGATTCACTTCCTGTATGTAACACATTTAAAATGCTCCCTTGGGTTATCCCTGTACCAAATGACAATCAGTAGATTATATTACCAACAATGTGTGTCATGACATGCATCCGATTCCCATATGTTCCGTGTTCAATTTCCGAGTCTTATTATATCAGTGGCATAATGCCCCTCGCGTTAACTTGACAGCGGAAATACCCCTCGCTTAAGACAATACCAGCGGCACTAATATCCCTCGCTATAAATATGACAGCGGTCGTGTTCTTCGCTTCATATTAGCGGCAAATATTCTCTCATCGCTACGGTATGACAGCGGCAAGTATTCACATCGCTACGCCACTAGCAGCAAGTATTCTCCATTACTGGAATATAATTTCTGACTCACAATCACATGCAACAATGCATCCAATATACACATGCAACCAAAATGCATGACCAATCATGTATACAATCCATGATGTATAAACATTACCCCATATGCAACCACAATGCCTAATCAATTCCATGTGCACAACCATAGTGCAAAATCAATACAAAGCGTAATAAATACGTTTTACCGTCCGATGCTCGTACGTCTCACTACGTACCTTGGTTCCAAAAGTGGAGATATTGTGGAACTTTATCTCCTTTGTTGTGTGGCTACCTGGGATGGTTCTACACAATCACATGAATCCATATTAGAAACCCATAATTGAACCATTACCAAAAACATCAATATTTAGAACAAGATCCCAAAATTCACATTTATAAGCCTTCCGATCGATCGGCCCCAAGTCCCGATCGATCGCCAAGTGAAGGAAAACAGGCATCCAAGTACTGCCTCCGCCGATCGATCGAGAGTTTATCTCGATCGATCGAGACTGATCGAGATCGAGACTACACACACCGATCGATCGGGACAAAATCTCGATCGATCGGTAAGCTCATTCCTCGCCTTGGGCAGACACTGCCTTGCTCGATCGATCGGACCCATTTTCCGATCGATCGAGACGCCCTGTTCACGCGAGAAATTTCCTTAAATGAGCTTCCCACCTCACCTATACACAAGCACAACCAAGAACAACCACCATGCTCAAAATATACCCACAAAAACCACCTTAAAAGACATCTCCCATCATGACCAACAAGATGAACCAAGATCCATTCATTTAACCTCAAAAACAAGCTATAAATCAACCAAAACTCAACAAGACTCTACCATAAAGGAAGCTTACCACTTGAGCTTCAAGTTTTTGGCAAGAAAACACAAAAACTCCCCTTTTTCCAAGTTTTCTCCTTTCCTTTAGATGCAGAAACGAAAATGGAAAGTTTTTCTTGCAAGAGAGAAGGTGCAGGTGGGTTTTGACTTAAAGGTGATGGAAAGGATTTGCTATAAAGTGAGCAAGTGGCTCATACCATGTTATGGTTTCAAATGTGTAACAAGACATAAGCATGGTATATAATATACCCCAACATGATATTTTAAAAGCATTTTACCACAATGCACCAAAAATACCATTAAAATCATGTTTTACCTAAATGAACACAATCCATATCATTTAAACCATTTTAACACCCAAAATTCCTCACATGTATAACATGCATCCCGAAATGCTCTACCGGGTCACTCCTACCATGTGACAAGCATTGTACCAAGATAATTAGTCCCAACATATAATCTAATTATCACCATAATATCACATAAACATAATTAATGCCCAAATTGCAATTAATTATTTCGGGGATATCACAATACTCCCCTACTTACAAGATTTCGCCCTCGAAATCGCATGCACTTACCCAAATCATAACTAAGCATAAATCACATACCAGAGAATAATTCCGGGTAGTGCTGCACCATATGCTGCTCCGTCTCCCACGTGGCCTCTTCGACACCCCTGCGATCCCACTGTACCTTTACCATAGGTATCACTTTGTTCCGAAGCCTGCGATCAGCCCTATCTAGAATCCTGACTGGCCGTTCCTCATAGGATACATCAGAATCTAACTGAACCTGAGAAGGCTGCAATACATGCGACGGATCCGGCTCATACTTTCGTAGCATAGATACATGAAACACGTCGTGAATACTAGACAACGACGGTGGTAGTGCCAAACGGTAAGCTAAGGTACCAATGCGCTGTAAAATCTCATTCGGTCCCACATACCTCGGAGATAGTTTACCACGCATGCCAAACCGGACCACACCTCTTGTAATACCCCCGAAATGTAATATGATTATGTTCTATGATGATGAATTATGATATGTTTAAGGGTTATGGTGTATTTAAATTGGGGGCCACGATTTATGTTATGATGATATGATGTGGGGAGCATGTTGGGTATTTTAAGGGATGTATTAATTATATGAAGTTAGAAAATATCGAGTGAGGATATTTTAATACATCGTACTAAATACCGGGACACATTTAAACACCACATAGCACCCCAACCACACCACCCCACCCCCACCACTCGGTCACCTCACCCTCCCCCACTTGTTCAACCCATACCCCCCACTTGCCTAACCCATGCTACCACTCAATCAAAAACTCCATCTCCTTCTCTCCTCCCCTTCTCCTCCATTTTCGTCCCAGAACAAGCTGCTTTAAGGCAAGGAAAGCTTGGTAAAAGTGTTCAAAGTCCTTGCAAAAAGAGGAGCAAGAAGAGGGGTAAGGATGTGTACTCTGTTTTTCGGAGGTCTTTGGTTAAGCTTGGGTTTTGGTGGGATGTTTTATTGCATGATAAATATAAGTATGGGTGGAACCTTGGTAGGGATGCTTACATGGTAGTATTATGTAACTACTAGCATGTTTATTCGAGCATGTTACATGTTTTATATGATAGATTTCTAGTTATGAAACTATGTGCTCGAAAATCTGGGTAATGCCATGATGCCCTGTTTTCTGTAAGTTGGTTGAACTCTAAGTTTATGATGATGTTATGATGCATGTTGGCTTAGGTTTTGTTAAACCTTTGATTTAAGTGCTTACATGGATGTTTTATGAAGTTCTTCACATGTTATTTTCAGCAAGAAAGATGTGTTATGAAGTAGAAAAGATGGTGTGAAATGAGGTGCTCAAAAATCTGGGGAAATCCCGATTTTTTCAGAGCTCTCGATCGATCGAGATTTGGTCCCGATCGATCGAGCGAGACAGAAGGTCTAAACATGTTTTCAAAATTTTGGTGCCGATCGATCGAAGGATTTCTCGATCGATCGGTGAAGCTCCTCGATCGATCGGTAAAATGTTCGATCGATCGAGCGAGGCAGGAAGCCAAGACACTGTTGGTGCACAGTGTCTCGATCGATCGAGACCTAGGGCCGATCGATCGAGAGAGGCAGAAAGTTGAAAATTATGATGATGTTTTATTTTGTTAAGTTTATGATGTAAGATGGTTTTGAGGCATCTAATATGGTATTATGTGGTCTTGTAGAACCATCCCAGGTACCGGCACCATCAAGGAGATAAAGTCTGTTGACTCCTCCTCTTTTTGAAAAGGTACGTAAGAAGCGTACGGGCATCGGACGGTAACACACATCTCTATTCTACAACTATGCTTTTATTGCATGAGTATTCACGATGAAATGACGGTGTTTATACGATGTTTACACGATGATGTTTATATGATGTTTATACGATGAAGTTCATATGATGTTTATTGCTTATACGATGCTTATATGATGACATTTATGTGATGTATTGTGGTAAGATGCCACGGGGTAAGATGCCCTACATGGTAAGAGGCCATGCGATGTATTGTGGTAAGATGCCACGGGGTAAGATGCCCCACATGGTAAGAGGCCATGCGATGTATTGTGGTAAGATGCCACGGGGTAAGATGTCCCATATGGTAAGAGGCCATACGATGATGTTGTGGTAAGATGCCACGGGGGTAAGATGCCCCATATGCATGATTCTAAATCAGGGACAACAATAAGAAGTGAATGTATAACCAGCATATTACTTAACTAATGTTTCATGCATTTACTATGATGTTTATAATGTTAAGTAAGATTATATATGCTCATGATGTGTTGTCCCTGTAGGTACACTTTTGGACGAAAGGACTAAGGGTCGGGTTGAGGCAGTGAGCTACTAGGGACACGGGAATGCATAGTATTCAAGTTATGATTAGTATCTACTTTAGGAGTAGTGTAAATCTAAATGACATTCTTTTGGAATGTAATGAATTATTTTTGAAGTTTTGTATTTTGGCCTGTAATCCTGTTAGCTCGTGTAACAACCAAAACCTTAAGATGTTACCTTAATGCATGATTTGTCCTTCTTATGTCTTTTAATCACTGTTAAGGTGGGAAGACCCCACACCTCTGAAAGGTGAAATCTTCAAAAAGACCCTGTCTCCCGTCTGAAACTCTAACGGTCTCCGTCGTTTATTCGCATAGGCTGCCTGCCTGTCCTGGGCTGCCTTCATTTTCTGTCGGATAACCTTTACCTTATCCTCCATCTCCCGAATTAATTCGGATCCTCCCACAGCTTTACTGGTCAAGTCATCCCAGTATAATGGCGACCTACAACGCCTACCATACAAAGCCTCAAACGGTGCCATCTGAATACTCGTCTGATAGCTGTTGTTGTATGAAAATTCTACCAAGGGCAAGGAATCTTGCCATGAAGCATCAAACTCCAATACACAAGCTCGCAGCATGTCCTCCAGCGTCTGAATGGTACGCTCAGTCTGCCCATCCGTCTGGGGATGATATGCCGTACTCAATCTCACCTCAGTACCCAAAGCTGACTGAAGACCTCCCCAGAAATGAGATGTGAACCGTGGGTCCCTGTCTGACACAATAGATACTGGAATCCCATGTAGTCTCACTATGTCCCGGACATACAACTGAGCCATCCTCAAGTATGTGTACGTCATACAATATGGAATGAAGTGAGCTACCTTCGTCAGTCTGTCAATGATCACCCAAATGGCATCACAGCCCGAAGTAGTCCTCGGCAGGTGGGTCACAAAGTCCATAGATATGTGTTTCCACTTCCACTCCGGTATCTCTAAGCTCCTTAGCTCGCCACCGGGTCTCTGCCTCTCTGCCTTAACTTGCTGGCAGATCAAACATCTCTTGACAAAAGCGATCACATCACGCTTCATCCGCTTCCACCAGAACTGATCACATAAGTCCTTATACATTTTCCTTCCTCCTGGGTGGATGCTAAATCGGCTACTATGAGCCCGTTCCAAGATTCCTCTACGCAACTCCGGCGTATATGGAACTACCCATCGGTTACCGAGTCTCAAGGAACCATCCTCAGCCACTCTGAACTTTGATGGCTGCCCTTGAAGTGCCAATGACGACCATCTCTGAATCTCATCATCTGTCCTCTGAGCTCTCCTGATATTCTCATAGATATCTGGCTCAGCTAATAAGGTCGATACCCAAACCGGTGATGCGTCCACATCGAAGTCATAGCCCATATGGCAACAAGAAGTCATCATAGCCGACAAATGCATGACATCCACAGCAGTATTCCTCACCTTCCGACTCAAGGCGTCTGCTGTCAAATTGGCCTTCCCCGGATGGTACTCTATTTCACAGTCATAATCTTTAAGTAGGTCCATCCATCTCCTCTGACGCATATTCAATTCCGCCTGAGTAAACAAGAATTTCAGGCTCTTATGATCTGTATAAATGGTGAAGGAGGTACTATACAGATAATGCCTCCAAATCTTCAGGGCAAATATAATAGCCGCCAACTCCAAATCGTGGACTGGGTACCTAGCCTCATGCGGTTTCAATTGCCTTGATGCATAAGCTACCACGTGCTTATCTTGCATCAATACACATCCCAAGCCTGAAGTGACGCGTCAGTATACAGAACAAACCTCTTATTCTCTGAGGGAATTACCAAAACAGGTGCCGTGGTCAACCGGTGTTTCACTTCCTGGAAGCTCTGCTCGCAAGCCTCAGACCAATTAAACGGTACCCCTTTCTGAGTCAACTGAGTCAGTGGCTTAGCAATCTTAGAAAATCCTTCGACGAAGCGTCGATAATAGCCAGCCAAACCAAGGAAACTCCGAATCTCGGGTACAAAAGTGGGTGCAGCCCACTCCATCACAGCCTCAATCTTCTTGGGGTCCACAGAATTCCACTGCTGGATATGACATGCCCCAGAAATACTACTTTACTCAACCAAAACTCACACTTGCTGAGCTTGGCATTTAATTGGTGATCTCTGAGGATCTGGAGCACTGTCCTCAAGTGTTTCACGTGCTCTTCCTCGCTCCTGGAGTAGATGAGTATATCGTCAATAAATACGATGACGAACTGATCCAGATAGGGTTGGAACACCCGATTCATCAAGCTCATAAAGACAGCCGGGGCGTTCGTCACACCAAACGGCATTACTAAGAACTCGTAATGTCCATACCGAGTCCGAAATGCTGTCTTCTATACATCTTCCTCCCTGACCCGTATCTGGTGGTACCCGGATCTCAGATCAATCTTGCTATAAAGTCTGGTACCTTGCAACTGGTCAAACAGATCGTCAATCCTTGGAAGAGGATACTTGTTCTTTACCATAGCCTTATTCAGTTGCCGGTAATCGATGCGCAACCGCATCGAGCCATCCTTCTTCTTTACAAAAAGAACTGGTGCGCCCCAAGGCGATACGCTAGGGCGTATATATCCTTTATCAAGGAGTTCCTGCAACTGCTCCTTCAGTTCTCTTAATTCTGCCGGTGCCATTCGGTAAGGGGCACGAGAAATAGCGGATGTCCCCGGTAATAACTCAATCCCAAATTCGACTTCCCTAGTCGGTGGGAATCCTGGAATCTCCTCCGGGAACACATCAGCAAATTCCGCTACTACTGGTATGTCCTCAACTTTTAACTCCTTGCTTTTTCCCAACAGATCCACGGCATAAATGAGATAGCCCATATGTCCACGTTCCAATAGTTGGGACATTTTGATTGCCGAGATCAACGGAATCTTCGCACGAGAACCGTTGCCATAGAAAATCCACTGAACTCCCAAATGAGATCTGAACCGTACTGTCCTCTGTCGGCAATCCACTACTGCCTGATATCTGTTCAGAATGTCGATGCCCACAATGCAGTCGATCTGACATGCTCAGAACAATCAAATCTGCCTTCACCTCATTGCCCTCAAAATAAATGAGGCAGTCCATTAGAAACTGATCCGCAACAACTTTCTTTCCGGTGGGTGTCGAGACCAAGAGAGACGTGGGTAACGGAGACGTGCACATATGATGTATCGCCACAAAGTCCGCAGACACAAAGGAATGGGAAGCACCTGTGTCTATCAAAATAAAGGCGGAATATGTAAATAATAGGCACGTACCAGTTATAACCTCCTCTGGAGCTGCATCGGCCTGCTCCCTGGTCAATGCATAGACCTGTCCCTGGGGTGGCCCCATCACCTGTCCTCCCCCTGACGAGGTACCATCGGTGGCCTCTGCTGTACTGTCCCGGTAGAAAACCTCCCCCTGCCTCCTCTCAGATCTACCTGACCATCACCATTCTGACAAAACCGGGATATGTGGCCCATCTGGCCACATTTATAACAAGCAGTACAGTCTCGCATGTGATGCGGTCCTCCACAAAATGGCACTTCACCACTCCACTCCTATTCACTTGAGTCTGCCCTCTGTTGTTAGGCGCACCGCCCCTCCTGTTATCCATTCTTCTCCCACCAAACCGAGAAGATGAAGAAGAAGTCCCACGAGATTTAAATGATTCTCCTCGAGGCCTCAAATTATTAGACATTGGCCTCGGCGGTGGGACTTGTGGGGGTGTAACGTCCGGGTAGGCGCCGACCCCGATCTCTGCTAGCTCCGCTCTGGTGAGGGCATCATCAAAAGAAGTGGGTTTGTTGGAAATAACCCGATCAAAAAGTTCCGGTCGCAGTCCCTTCATGAAATTCCTCATTTTGGCATGCCCATTGGTGGCAATATGTGGAACATATCTCAGTAACGAAGAGTACTGCGTGGCATAGTCGGACACTGTCATGCTTCCTTGTTTCAAACTTGCAAACTCATCCTCCTTCGTCTGTCTTGCTGCTGCCGAGAAGTACCGGTTCAGAAACCGGGTTCTGAAAAGCGTCCAATCAATCACTGCACCTTGTGCTCTCTGTTCCATTACAGTGCTCCTCCACCACATTAAAGGTTTCTTGGCTAACTGGAACTCCGCTAGCCTCAGCCAAGCTGTAACAGCACAAGGAGCCGATACAAAAATCTGTTCAAGCCTTTCCAGCCACTCTTCAGCCTCCTCTCCGGACTCTGTTCCCTCAAACCGAGGTGGGTGATACGATAGAAACTGAGTCAAGCTAATCTCACCAGGTAGCAATAACTGAGCCACTGGTTCCATGCTTACAGCCGGTGGAGGTAGAGGGTTTGCCTGTCCAATACTTGCATTTACGCTACCCACATCGCCCACCTCTTCATTGAGATTCATAGCCGCCATGCTGTAACACAAGGGTCAAAACAACTCCAAACAAGAATATATGTTATGCCGTTAGATAACAGGAATGATAATAAGCGTGTTAGTATAACAGGATATACATCAATATGCACTACATGCATAAACATGCTTTAAATGTAAGCACCTAGTCAATCATGCTAAGGCTACCCTTCACTCGTTCCCGGGTTCTCTAACCACTGCTCTGATACCACTAATGTAAGGACCCTAGTTCCTTAAGTGCGGACTAAAGGCGTAATTAAAAATTTCCATGCATAAACAGAGTATAAAGGTTGTGTCGATGCTCTGAGCTAATAAATTACAGTGCCAAAATAAAGATCCAAAATGGATTAATTACATTCTTAACTATGAATGTTAATCCTATAGTTTTACACTACTCCTAGAGTAGATACTATACAAAAGAATGTGCCTGTTACAAGAGCACTCCGCACTAGCTCACTGCACCAACTCGCCTTAGCCCGTCCGCCCAAAAGTACCTACAGGAACAACCCCAAAACCATGAGCATGTATAAAATCATATACACAACGATATGACAACAATTCAAATGCATAATTATAAATGTGATTCACTTCCTGTATGTAACACATTTAAAATGCTCCCTTGGGTTATCCCTGTACCAAATGACAATCAGTAGATTATATTACCAACAATGTATGTCATGACATGCATCCGATTCCCATATGTTCCGTGTTCAATTTCCGAGTCTTATTATATCAGTGGCATAATGCCCCTCACGTTAACATGACAGCGGAAATACCCCTCGCTTAAGACAATACCAGCGGCACTAATATCCCTCGCTATAAATATGACAGCGGTCGTGTTCTTCGCTTCATATTAGCGGCAAATATTCTCTCATCGCTACGGTATGACAGCGGCAAGTATTCACATCGCTACGCCACTAGCAGCAAGTATTCTCCATTACTGGAATATAATTCCTGACTCACAATCACATGCAACAATGCATCCAATATACACATGCAACCAAAATGCATGACCAATCATGTATACAATCCATGATGTATAAACATTACCCCATATGCAACCACAATGCCTAATCAATTCCATGTGCACAACCATAGTGCAAAATCAATACAAAGCGTAATAAATACGTTTTACCGTCCGATGCTCGTACGTCTCACTACGTACCTTGGTTCCAAAAGTGGAGATATTGTGGAACTTTATCTCCTTTGTTGTGTGGCTACCTGGGATGGTTCTACACAATCACATGAATCCATATTAGAAACCCATAATTGAACCATTACCAAAAACATCAATATTTAGAACAAGATCCCAAAATTCACATTTATAAGCCTTCCGATCGATCGGCCCCAAGTCCCGATCGATCGTCAAGTGAAGGAAAACAGGCATCCAAGTACTGCCTCCGCCGATCGATCGAGAGTTTATCTCGATCGATCGAGACTACACACACCGATCGATCGGGACAAAATCTCGATCGATCGCTAAGCTCATTCCTCGCCTTGGGCAGACACTGCCTTGCTCGATCGATCGGACCCATTTTCCGATCGATCGATACGCCCTGTTCACGCGAGAAATTTCCTTAAATGAGCTTCCCACCTCACCTATACACAAGCACAACCAAGAACAACCACCATGCTCAACATATACCCACAAAAACCACCTTAAAAGACATCTCCCATCATGACCAACAAGATGAACCAAGATTGTAAGGTCTTCCTACCATAACATCACATTAATAGCGCATTATGAACTAAACATGTATTAGAGACGTCTTAGAGTTCTGGTTGTTATGTGAGCTTAATGTAATTACAGGCCAAAATGGAACTTCAATAGTTAGTTAATTACATTCCCCAAAAAGAATGTTAAGGCTAACAAAAATCCTGTATCTATCTTCTTATGCTCCTTTAGCTCACTATCTCAACCCGACCCTTGGTCTCGATCCAAAAGTGTACCTACAGGAACAACTCATCGTGAGCATGTACATCGTTACTTATCATCATGAATTAATGGCGTATAAATAATGCATGGAAATAATTGATAACATATACTTCCTGTCTAATAGTACTATCCTTCCTTGGTTGTCCCTGTATCATAATTACGCATATAATCATTAGCTCAAGACATGAGTGAATAACATCATATTTCGTATATAAGCTCACAACAATCCATGTTAATTAGAAATGGGACTATCCGGGTGCTATTATGACAGCGGCACAATTGGTCCCCTCGCTCGACATAACACATCTTATGATACCCATCGCTACGCCTTGATAGCGGATGTATCTCTTATTCAGCGGATGATACCCATCGCTACTCCTTGATAGCGGATGTACCCCATCGCTCAGCGGATGATACCCATCGCTACACCTTGATAGCGGATGTACCCCATCGCTCAGTTATGTGAGCGGCAAGACCTTCCTCGCTTGCCCATAATAGTCACCGGACATTCAACCATTCTAAGTAGCATAGTCAAACATGCGTCATCATCTTATGCACATCATTATTTCAAACATCATCATCTTATCATAATTGTCATCGTAACATCATGTCATCTTTGTTTACCACAACATTATCATCATAATTTATTCATCATAGTCATCATAATTATCATCATAATTACTCATGCAATTAATGCAAGGTCATAGTTTAGGAACGTGTTACCGTATGATGCTCGTACGTTTCTTACGTACCTTAATTCCAAAAGGAGGAGAAATTGTGGAACTTTATCTCCTTGAGGTTGTTGGTGCCTGGGATGGTTCTACACAACCATACAATTCAATATTAGAAGCTAAACAATAGCCCAATACCAAAAATTCAACAAAAAACATCATTTTTCAACTTTTGAACAGTGGCGATCGATCGCTCAAAATGAGGCGATCGATCGCCTGATGTTCATTTAGCTACTGGACGTTGGCGATCGATCGCCTATCCCCTTCTTCGCGTAGTGCCCCTCGGCGATCGATCGCTGCTTTTCAGGCGATCGATCGCCTCGCGCAGACATGGGATTCCTTCATTTTTGAGCATTAAATCCTACACCAACTTCAACCCACATATATACCAACAACTCATAAACATTAAAACACTCAAAACCTTCAACACACATCATAAAACCATTAAAAATCCAACATCCCACCAAAAATCACACTAACCCAAACAAACCCATTTCAAACCCTTTTTAAAACCCTTCCAAAACTTAACAAACATATCAAGAACATCAATAAGTGCTATATAGACATCATAGGCACTAAATCTTACCAAGAAATGCAAGAATGAAGCTTTTACAAGAATTTCTTCCCACCTTTAGGGCTAATTTCGAAAATGAGGGAAAGGGGGGGTTTGGGAAAGTGATTTTGGGGATTTGAGTGTAAAAGTGAGGTGAGGTAAAAGTGGTGGGTTTTATGTCTTACTTTTAACTTGTACCCCAATAACAACATGATGTATTTAAAATACATTAACATGATAAGCATTTACAAATTGCAATCAACTTCATTAAACCCACATCATCCTCGTAATTCAAATTAACATCCTTAAATCATGTTACTTCTTCATTTCCCACACATGACTTAAACATCATAATAATTCATCATATAAACATAATTAATGTTCAAGTTACCATTAATTAATTTCGGGGCATCACATTACTCCCCTACTTATAAGATTTCGTCCTCGAAATCGCATGCACTTACCCAAAAGAAACTAAACATAAATCATACCAGAAAATAGTTCCGGGTAGTGCTGCACCATATGCCGTTCCGTCTCCCACGTAGCCTCCTCGACACCCCGGCGATCCCACTGAACTTTGACCATCGGTATAGTCTTACTTCGTAGCCTGCGATCCTCACGATCTAGGATTCTAACCGGTCGTTCAACATAGGATACATCTGAATTCAACTGAACCTCCGAAGGCTGCAATACATGAGACGGATCGGGTTCATATTTTCTCAACATGGAAACGTGGAAAACATCATGAATACCGGATAAGGACGGCGGTAGAGCTAAACGGTAGGCCAAAGTACCGATGCGCTGCAATATCTCATACGGTCCCACATATCTCGGAGATAACTTTCCCCGCCTACCAAAACGGACCACACCCCTGAAGGGTGAGATTTTCAAGAAAACCTTATCTCCGACTTGGAATTCTAGCGGTCGTCGCCGCTTATTGGCATAGGCCGCTTGCCTATCTTGGGCCGCTTTCATCTTTAAGCGTATCGTCTTTATCTTCTCTTCCATATCTCTAATCATATCCGGCCCTCCCACCGCCTTACTAGTCAAGTCCTCCCAATACAGCGGTGATCTACATCGACGTCCGTACAGAGCTTCAAAAGGGGCCATTTGAATGCTCGCCTGATAGCTGTTATTGTAGGAGAACTCTACCAGTGGTATAGATTCTTGCCACGGAGTGTCAAACTCCAAGACACATGCCCTCAGCATATCTTCGAGCGTCTGTATGGTACGCTCTGTCTGTCCGTCTGTCTGAGGGTGATAGGCTGTACTCAGTCTTACCTCCGTGCCCAACGCTGATTGGAGACCCTCCCAGAAATGTGAAGTGAACCTCGGGTCTCTGTCAGACACTATTGACACTGGAATACCGTGCAACCTCACTACATCCCGCACATACAATTGGGCCATCTTTAGATATGTGAAAGTCATATTGTAAGGAATGAAATGAGCTACTTTCGTCAGCCTATCCACGATCACCCAGATCGCATCAAATCCAGAGGCCGACCTTGGCAAGTGAGTTACGAAGTCCATAGATATATGTTCCCACTTCCATTTAGGTACTTCTAAGCTCTTCAACTCACCACCAGGCCTCTGTCTTTCTGCTTTTACTTGCTGGCAGATCAGACACCTCTTGACAAAAGCAATTACTTCACGCTTCATGCGTCTCCACCAAAATTGACCACTTAGGTCCTTGTACATCTTTCTTCCTCCTGGGTGGATACTGAACCGGCTACTGTGAGCCCGTTCTAAAATTCCCTTTCGTAATCCCGGTGCATTTGGGACTACCCATCGGTTGCCCAATCTCAAAGAATTATCTTCAGCCACTCTAAACTTTGTTGGCTGACCTCGAAGTACTATCGATAACCATCTCTGAACTTCAACATCCGACCTCTGGGCTTTTCTGATTGCCTCAAATACGTCCGGCTCAGCCAATAAGGTCGACACTCGCACCGGCGACGTGTCCACATTAAAATCATAGCCTAAATGGCAATAGGAAGCCATCATAGCTGATAAGCTCATAGTGTCCTCTGCGGTGCTCTTCACTTTTCGGCTTAAGGCATCTGCTATCATATTTGCTTTACCCGGATGGTACTCTATTTCACAATCATAATCTTTGAGTAAGTCCATCCATCTTCGTTGCCTCATATTCAGTTCTGCTTGGGTGAATAAGAATTTCAAGCTCTTGTGGTCTGTAAAGATAGTAAACGTCGTGCCATAAAGATAATGACGCCAAATCTTCAAGGCGAAAATGATGGCCGCCAGTTCCAGGTCATGGACTGGGTATCTGGTCTCATGAGGCTTCAGTTGCCTCGAAGCATACGCCACCACATGCTTGTCTTGCATCAACACGCAACCCAAACCTTGCAATGATGCATCCGTGTACAAAGCAAACTTCTTATCCTCAGAAGGAATTACTAATACTGGCGCTGTCGTCAAGCGACGTTTCAACTCTTGGAAGCTCTCCTCACAAGCTTCGGACCAATAGAACGGAACGCCCTTCTGAGTCAGCTGGGTCAACGGTTTAGCTATCTTAGAGAATCCCTCGACAAAACGTCGGTAATAGCCTGCTAAACCGAGGAAACTCCTTATCTGGGGCACCGAAGTGGGTGCAGCCCACTCCATAACAGCTTCAATCTTACGGGGATCCACAGATATCCCACGGCTGGATATTACATGACCCAAGAACACCACACTGTCCAACCAAAACTCGCACTTGCTAAGCTTTGCATATAATTGATGATCCCTAAGGATCTGAAGTACTGTCCTCAAGTGCTCAACATGTTCTTCTTCAGTCCGAGAGTAGATGAGTATATCGTCAATGAAAACTATGACGAATTGGTCCAAAAATGGCTGGAACACCTTGTTCATCAAACTCATGAAAACAGCCGGGGCATTTGTCACCCCAAAAGGCATGACTAGGAATTCATAGTGCCCATACCTAGTCCTGAAGGCTGTCTTCTGAACATCATCTCCCCTTACTCGAATCTGATGGTACCCCGACCTCAGATCGATCTTACTGTAGAGCCTCGTACCCTGCAACTGATCAAATAAATCATCGATCCTCGGAAGTGGATACTTATTCTTTACTGTGGCTTTGTTCAGCTGTCTGTAGTCGATGCACAAACGCATCGAGCCATCTTTCTTCTTGACAAACAAAACTGGTGCACCCCAGGGCGATACACTAGGTCGTATATAGCCCTTGTCAAGGAGTTCTTGCAACTGAACCTTCAACTCCTTTAACTCTGTTGGTGCCATTCTGTACGGGGCACGAGAAATGGCTGACGTCCCCGGTAATAATTCGATTCCAAACTCGACCTCTCTCGCCGGCGGGAATCCAGGAATCTCTTCAGGAAATACATCAGGAAATTCCGCCACTACGGGCACATCTTCAACTTTTAGTTCCTCCTTCTTTCCCGAAATATCAATAGCATAAATGAGATATCCTGTATGGCCTCGTTCCAATAATTGTGTCATCTTGATCGCGGATATTAATGGAATTTTTGAACGAGAACCATCTCCATAGAACGTCCACTGAACTCCTTCACCAGATCTGAATCGGACAGTCCTTTGCCTGCAGTTCACAACCGCTTGGTACCTATTCAGAACGTCAATACCCAATATACAGTCGAAGTCTGACATTCCCAGAACGATCAAATCCGACCTTAACTTGTTATCCTCAAAATAAATGAGGCCATCATAGACAATCTGATCAGCAATCAAACTTCTTCCAGCGGGTGTCGAGACTACAAGAGGCGTGGGCGACGGAGCAGTGCATAAGTGGTGTCTTTCCACAAAACTCGTCGACACAAAGGAGTGTGACGCACCTGTGTCGATCAATATAAAGGCAGGGTGCGTAAATAAAAGACACGTACCCGCTATGACCTCCTCCGGAGCCGCTGTAGCCTGCTCCCTCGTCAATGCATACACTTGCCCTTGAGGTGGCCCCGTGGGCTGACTTCCAAACTGCCTCGGTACATATGGGGGCCTGTGTGGTACTGCTCTGTTCGTAGACCTCCCGGTAGAATTCTGCTGCCTTCCCCTGTTGGGACATTGTCGAGCAAAGTGGCCTCTCTCGCCACAAACATAACATCCGACACAATTCTTCGTCAAATGTGGCTGTCCACAAAGAGAGCATTGAACTTCTCCAATACTACCTCCTCGAGACTGTCCTCCTCTTGGTGGGGCGTCATTCCTGCGGTTTCCCTTCCATCGGTTATCGGGCCTCCTGCCACTGAATCTTGACGCCGAAGTGTTCCCCCCGGACTTGAACCGATCACCCCTTGGCCTTAAATTGTCGGGAGTAGATCTCTGAGGGGGTGCTGGAGGTGGTACAGCATCAGGGTATGCACCTACCCCCAGTTCGGCCAACTCGGCCCGTGTAAGTGCATCGTCAAAGCAGGTAGGGCCATAAGTAATCACCCTATCATAGAGTTCTGGCCTCAAGCCCTTCATAAAGTTCCTCATTTTTGCTTGAGTGTCGGCAGCGATATGAGGTACATATCTGAGTAGAGAACAGTAGTGAAGGGCATAATCTGACACCGGCATGGTACCTTGCTTCAACTTATTAAACTCATCCTCTTTAGCTTGACGGGCAGCTGCTGAAAAGTATCGGGCCAGGAATCTAGTTCTGAACAGTTTCCAGTTTACTTCTTGACCCTGTGCCTCTTGTTCAATCACGGTGGTCCTCCACCACATCAGTGCTTTCTTGGCTAGCTGGAATTCTGCTAGCCTTATCCAGGCTGTCTTTGCACACGGGGCTGCCACGAATATTTGTTCCATCCTTTCTAGCCATTCCTCGGCTCGTTCCCCTGTTTCAGTCCCTTCAAAAGTCGGGGGCCGATACGCTAGAAACTGAGTCAAACTCAACTCTCCCGGCAATAACTGTTGCTCGGACGGCTCTTCGCCTAAGGCTGGCGGGGGTAGGGGATTCGTGCGCCCCGCACTGGCGTTCACACTTACAGCATCACCAATGTCGATATTTGCTGCCATACTGCAACACAAGGGTTAACAACAAGATCCAAAAGCAGTTCATATATACATCGTTAGAAAACCATAACGTGTTATCATAACAATCATATACTTCATGTGTAACATAGCATGTCAAAAGTAAGCGCCTAGCCAACCTACTGCTAAGGCTACCCTTCAATCATCCCCGGGTTATCTAACCTGGCTCTGATACCACTAATGTAAGGTCTTCCTACCATAACATCATATTAATAGCGCATTATGAACTAAACATGTATTAGAGACGTCTTAGAGTTCTGGTTGTTATGTGAGCTTAATGTAATTACAGGCCAAAATGGAACTTCAATAGTTAGTTAATTACATTCCCCAAAAAGAATGTTAAGGCTAACAAAAATCCTGTATCTATCTTCTTATGCTCCTTTAGCTCACTATCTCAACCCGACCCTTGGTCTCGATCCAAAAGTGTACCTACAGGAACAACTCATCGTGAGCATGTACATCGTTACTTATCATCATGAATTAATGGCGTATAAATAATGCATGGAAATAATTGATAACATATACTTCCTGTCTAATAGTACTATCCTTCCTTGGTTGTCCCTGTATCATAATTACGCATATAATCATTAGCTCAAGACATGAGTGAATAACATCATATTTCGTATATAAGCTCACAACAATCCATGTTAATTAGAAATGGGACTATCCGGGTGCTATTATGACAGCGGCACAATTGGTCCCCTCGCTCGACATAACACATCTTATGATACCCATCGCTACGCCTTGATAGCGGATGTATCTCTTATTCAGCGGATGATACCCATCGCTACTCCTTGATAGCGGATGTACCCCATCGCTCAGCGGATGATACCCATCGCTACACCTTGATAGCGGATGTACCCCATCGCTCAGTTATGTGAGCGGCAAGACCTTCCTCGCTTGCCCATAATAGTCACCGGACATTCAACCATTCTAAGTAGCATAGTCAAACATGCGTCATCATCTTATGCACATCATTATTTCAAACATCATCATCTTATCATAATTGTCATCGTAACATCATGTCATCTTTGTTTACCACAACATTATCATCATAATTTATTCATCATAGTCATCATAATTATCATCATAATTACTCATGCAATTAATGCAAGGTCATAGTTTAGGAACGTGTTACCGTATGATGCTCGTACGTTTCTTACGTACCTTAATTCCAAAAGGAGGAGAAATTGTGGAACTTTATCTCCTTGAGGTTGTTGGTGCCTGGGATGGTTCTACACAACCATACAATTCAATATTAGAAGCTAAACAATACCCCAATACCAAAAATTCAACAAAAAACATCATTTTTCAACTTTTGAACAGTGGCGATCGATCGCTCAAAATGAGGCGATCGATCGCCCAATTTTCCCCTTAGCGGCGATCGATCGCTCAAAATGAGGCGATCGATCGCCTGATGTTCATTTAGCTACTGGACGTTGGCGATCGATCGCGCCATTTGAAGCGATCGATCGCCTATCCCCTTCTTCGCGTACTGCCCCTCGGCGATCGATCGCTGCTTTTCAGGCGATCGATCGCCTCGCGCAGACATGGGATTCCTTCATTTTTGAGCATTAAATCCTACACCAACTTCAACCCACATATATACCAACAACTCATAAACATTAAAACACTCAAAACCTTCAACACACATCATAAAACCATTAAAAATCCAACATCCCACCAAAAATCACACTAACCCAAACAAACCCATTTCAAACCCTTTTTAAAACCCTTCCAAAACTTAACAAACATATCAAGAACATCAATAAGTGCTATATAGACATCATAGGCACTAAATCTTACCAAGAAATGCAAGAATGAAGCTTTTACAAGAATTTCTTCCCACCTTTAGGGCTAATTTCGAAAATGAGGGAAAGGGGGGGTTTGGGAAAGTGATTTTGGGGATTTGAGTGTAAAAGTGAGGTGAGGTAAAAGTGGTGGGTTATGTCTTACTTTTAACCTGTACCCCAATAACAACATGATGTATTTAAAATACATTAACATGATAAGCATTTACAAATTGCAATCAACTTCTTTAAACCCACATCATCCTCATAATTCAAATTAACATCCTTAAATCATGTTACTTCTTCATTTCCCACACATGACTTAAACATCATAATAATTCATCATATAAACATAATTAATGTTCAAGTTACCATTAATTAATTTCGGGGCATCACAAAGATCCATTCATTTAACCTCAAAAACAAGCTATAAATCAACCAAAACTCAACAAGACTCTACCATAAAGGAAGCTTACCACTTGAGCTTCAAGTTTTTGGCAAGAAAACACAAAAACTCCCCTTTTTCCAAGTTTTTTCCTTTCCTTTAGATGCAGAAACGAAAATGGAAAGTTTTTCTTGCAAGAGAGAAGGTGCAGGTGGGTTTTGACTTAAAGGTGATGGAAAGGATTTGATATAAAGTGAGCAAGTGGCTCATACCATGTTATGGTTTCAAATGTGTAACAAGACATAAGCATGGTATATAATATACCCCAACATGATATTTTAAAAGCATTTTACCACAATGCACCAAAAATACCATTAAAATCATGTTTTACCTAAATGAACACAATCCATATCATTTAAACCAGTTTAACACCCAAAATTCCTCACATGTATAACATGCATCCCGAAATGCTCTACCGGGTCACTCCTACCATGTGACAAGCATTGTACCAAGATAATTAGTCCCAACATATAATCTAATTATCACCATAATATCACATAAACATAATTAATGCCCAAATTGCAATTAATTATTTCGGGGATATCACAGCAAGGCTTTGATAGCATTAAGATTATAATTCATGCACAAAAGAATTATTTCATTCAAACAACGTTCAAATCAATAACTCAATTACAATCTTCCCTAATCTTGATAAAATAAACTCATGTTATGTTCAAATCAAACTAACATGATGAATAATTGTTTCTCAACCTCATAAACATCAATAAATTCAAAAATCAAAATAAATAAAGCTTAGAAGTACGATAACATAGGAGTTGAATCCGTGCGTTGAAACGTTACTTCTTCCATTGCTTCCTTCCTTGCACTTCAAATGCTTTTTCTCTAAATTTGTATGGTTGTTGGAGGATGAAAGGAGGCTGATATATGGTGTATGATATGATATTGGTTCCCTTGAATTCGTGCCCTAGGTCCCTTATTTATAGAAGAGGGGGTAGATGGAAGTGTTCCCAATAGATCAAACTCAATCAAGTCTCTTTTTTTTCTGAAAATTCTGTTGCTCGATCGATCGGTAAAATTGTCTCGATCGATCGAGCACTCTTATTTCTCGTCCAGGAAATCTTCTACCTCGCTCGATCGATCGAGCATAATCTTCCGATCGATCGAGCTCCTCTTTTTCTTGTTGGCCAAAACTCTGTCTCCTTCGATCGATTGCGCTCCATTACCGATCGATCGATTATGTCAGAATCCAAATTCTTCAATTCTTGCCTCGGTTTGATCCGTTTTCTTCCTTCTAGCTTAATTCTTCCACTTTCCACCTAGATTCCTGAAACAAACAAATAAAAACCAAAAAGTGTAACATCATCCAGAAATCAACACGAAAATATATACATATCATTGCAAAAATACACGTAATATTCAACCTTATCAACTTTTAATTCCTAATTACTCTCATCTCTCTTTACGCTTATTTTCATTTCCGACACGGTCACCTCCCCATTGGTTTTTCCTCCCCTATGTTCTGCATGTATCCTTTCTTTAATTCCTAATGTGCCGCCGTGAATATGTTTCTGTATATCTATGTGTACTATATAGAAGATGCAACATAGAAACGTGGAATTGTGATGAATATTTAATTATTGCTTTTTTCACATCTTCCTTTTTTATCCCATATAATATTAATATTTGCACAACTATTTTGAGAAAATAGCAAGTTAATGTAATTGACTGTTAAATAAATAAAATTTGTTTACACTAATAGCAAAAGAAAAATATTATAAATTGAAAAAATTATTTATGTTTAATTATTAGTTCAAAGAAGTCAATTATAAGTTATAAAATCTATAGAGTCTATAAAATTATTTTTATAATTCCATGTAATTCTATAAAAGTTATTAGAAATCTATCAATTTCATAAAATTCCATCATTTAAAAAAAGTCATTAGAAATCTATTGAAAAAGTCTACGAGACTCTATACAAATCTTTTTATAACTCCATGGAATTCTATAAAAGTCAATAGAAATCTATCAACTCCATAAAAGTTTATCATTTAAAAAAGTCATTAAAAATCAATAAAAGTTTAGATTGAAAACAACCCCCTATATTATTGGAGTTAAAAAAATGTAGGTTTTTTTGTTTTTTCTGTTATGTTTTTTTTTTTAGATTCAGATGTGGGGATGAGAGTCTTGAACTCAGCTGGTGCAGCTAAAACTAATGGCTCGTGGGTGGCATTAAAAAATCAGTATGTCAACCAGTGATGAGAGACGATATAAACTTTTTATCAATAGCCTAATTAACAACTCCATCATTGTGAAATTTATCGATGTTCATCCCAAGTCCTGAAAAATAAGGAGGGTAGTCGTAGATCTGTGGCAATCAGCTGTAAAATTAGTCACATCTACTCGGGATCACCGTGTTGTAAAAATCGATGCCCAGGAGATATTTATGAGTAGCAAGTTTCGATATCTAGGTTCTGTTACCCAAAAAGATGGAGAGAGATCGAGATGTTAACCACAGAAGAAAATGCGGCCTGATTGAAATGGAGAAACGTCACTTGAGTTCTATACAATCGTAATATACCGCAAAGATTTAAGAGAGAGTTTTATAAAACTGTCATCAGACCTGCAATATTGTATGGGACATAATGCTGGGCATCTAAGAGGAATCACGTCTAAAATATGGGTGTTGCAGAGATGTGTATGCTCTGTTGGATGTGTCGTAAGACCAGAATATATAAAATAAGGAACGAGTATATTTGATTGAAGTTTTGTAATGCCTCGATATGAATCATATATATTTGATGTGATTATCGTGTAATTATGTGGTAATTACGGCATGATGTGGACTCGAGTTTGGATTGAACCGATTATGAAAGACGAAATGTTCATGTTATTTTGGCAAAGAAATGAGCTAAACATGGTGAATATATTGTTATTGAATTTGTAGCAAGAGGTATAGTTGAGTATGAACTATTATAGGGATTTGGTTTGGTACATGGTTAAACATACAACTAAATGATATTGGTGTGTTATATGTACATGATTTGATGAGATAAGAACCAAAAGAAGATCATGAATTACACATGCATTTGAATTTGAGAGTAATTTGACATGCATTTGTGATATCCCCGAAATAATTATATGCAATTTGGGCATTAATTATGCTTATGTGATTTTTATGGTGATAATTAATATATGTGTTGGAATTAATTATCTTGGTAAAATGCTTAGTCACATGGTAGGCGTGACCCGGTAAGCCATTTCAGGGTGCATGTTTTACATGTTGAGTATTTGAGTATTATAATGGTTTATATGAAATGGTTTGTGTTTATATGGTAAAGCATGATTTTAATAAGGATTTTGGTGCATTTTGGTGAAATGCCTTTTAAATATCATGTTGGGATATTTAATACATCATGTTAGTTGTGGGGATACAAATTTACTTACTTTAAGACCCACTACTCCCACCTTTACCAATCACTTTACTAAACCCCCAAAATCATCCCCTCAAACCCTTATTCTCCTATTTTCGTTTTGGCCAAAAAAAGTGGGAGAGAAATCCTTCCAAAACCTTGATTTGTGGAAATTGTAGGGAGTTTTGGAGTCCCCGAGAGGTATGAATACCTCCCTAATGTTTTTATTGTGTTTGGTTTGGGTTTGAAATGATTTTGGAATGGTTTTGAAATGGGTTAATTTGGGTGTTTGTGGGACCCGACTCGTGATATATAAATTTATCCCTTATCTGGTACCACAATCTATGTTGGGATATGCCCTAAGACAAGTCATTAGATGATTGTTTAAGACATACAATGTTTATGGATTTATGAATGGCAATTCATTATTATATATTATTCTTTTATTGTGCATTGTGAATTAATATATATGTTAATGTCCTTAGAATAATATTGTATTATTCTTAAAGATATCCCTAGTCAAGTATTATCATGAATAGGGATAATGATAATACGTAGAGACTAGTATATGTTGATCGATGAATTGTTCATTGATATGAGATATCAAATCAACATATGGGTACATGTTAGAGAACGATGTACTGGACAGACCCACCATGAGAATGCAACATGGATAGTTATATGATCGTCATATGCAATTCTCATAGTGATAATAATGTATGTAATCCTTACGACTTGTGATCATCAGAGATCCCAACATAAGGAGTTATGTATCTTGATATCGTCAAACGTTACCCGTAACAGGGTAATCTATAAAGGCGACTATTGGATACACTACGAATTATGTAGAGGGATGTTGACTGATCGAGATAGGATTTGTCCCTCCTATATAACAGGAGATGTGTTTGGCCCTTGATCAAGTGAGAACTAAAATGCATGGCCATGCTCGAATGAGTCGATATGAGATATCGAGCTTATTCGTTTATTCTAGTTCTACTTGGGGATCAAGAAATAAAGATTGGATATACGAGTATGACTATTCCATGACTCGTGTTCAATCTAAACACAAAGGACAAAGGGATTAAGTTACATGATTAATATTATCACGAGTTCTAAAGGTTATGTCGAGTCATTGACATTCTTGTAATTTGGGTAGCATTGATGTGTTGCTAGATACCGCTCAATGCTTGAGACGTAAAATGAGATTTTATGTCACTGCCAACATTACAAGATCCTATCGGGTCGCACAAAAGATTAAATCGAGAAGGGAAATTAAATTCATTGGATGAATTAATTAATTAAGAAGAGTCTTAATTAAGTGATTAAAAGGTTTTAATTAAATCATGGGTTTGGGCCCATAAGACTATAAGAAAGTCTTGAACCTTAATTAAAAGCCTTATAATATAAATACATGGTTTTGATTAATTGTTAATCATACTTTCATATCATACTTTGATATCAAAACCCTAGCCACACAAGCCAAAAAGCTCTCGGCCACATTCTTCCTCTTCAAGAGTCACGGCCGCCGCCGGTTGCTTGGAGGGGTTGTTTGGTCGCCGTTTAGTCGGTTGTGAACCGTGTGTGGTTTTGATTCCGGTTCAAGAATAAGTCTAGCAACTTGTTCTTGAACATCCCTTCACCCGATTTGATCGTGTGGATACCGTTGAGGCAAAACTCATTGAGTTTTGCTATTGACTCTGAGAAGGCGTAGGACGTGGTGCTGCTCCGTGGATTCTGCTTCAAACACGCTACAATGGTGAGACTCTTATGTATTCCTTAATCCGATATGATTACCTATGTATAGATCCGGTGTTAGTAATCCTAAAAATTTTATTCCGCTGCGTTGTATGACATAAGGATTACTTACAGTGGTATCAGAGCCGTGTACAAGGCTCATATCGGATTTATGTGATTAAATTGTGTTAATCATATTAGAATTAATATTGCATGCTAATTGAAACTGTTTAAATTCATATATGATATGAAATTAATTTTAGTTTATGAAAATCATCGTAGTAATTGTATTTGATATAATTGGCGAATAAAATTATTTATTGAGCATCAAATTTTCGGCCACCACCATCACAAATGTCACCATGGCTAGCCACATGAGGGCTAGGGTTTTCGAACCCTTGGCTCGAGATGGCTTAGTCGTTGTGACTAATAATTGTGCATGGAAGTGTCGAAAATTAATTAGGGTTTAGAACCCATTGGACGTGACGGCTAGCTCATGACGGCTAGGGTTTCGAACCCTAATAGCCGTGCATGGCTCGACCATCATCGCCTTATTTTCTATAGTTTTGATGCTTGGATGAGTTTTGAACTCCTTGACTCGATAATGGTTCACGCATGCATGGATTAGTAACTTTACCACATGAGAGCAAGGTTTTTTGAACCCTTAGCTCGAGATGGTTGAGCGAACCCCGTGCATGGCATGACCGTGACTCGTGGCTAACAAATTCCGGCGTTTAAAATTAGATGGCTCGATAAAATATCAAAAGGTTGCGAGGCGGCTAGGGTTGGAACCCTAGTGCCGCCGCCGCATGAGCCATGGCTCGGCCATGGGCTAGGGTTTCGAACCCTAGGCCCACTATTGGTCCAGCCGTGGGTTTTTTAGTTCGAACCATGGTGGTTCGTGTTTTAGTCGCTTTAGTTCGTGGCATGTGATGTCCCGAGCGTACGATAATTTTTCAAAAATTATTTTACAGTTTTAATTAGAATTAAATTTAAAATGTTTAGAATTTAATTAATTAAATGTTAATGCATGCTTTATGTGTTGTTTGAGCATGGTGCGTGGTTATAGCCCTTTGACCTATTAGATAGGATTTGTGGATGTTTGTAATTTATAATACGACCTGCGTGTCGTGCCTTTCTCTATTTCATTCTATATGTAATCCCTCCCCTATGTTCCCCTCGAATGTGAATCGAGGAATTCTATATCTTGTAAAAAGTGTAGTTTATTTTATTGATGGTGATCAATGAAGATGGAGCATCGTGCCGGGATGAGGAGGCCATTCACAAATTGGAGCCAAGGAAGGTGCTTGTGAAGTTACCTTAGGTTGACTCATAGGATTTTCTCATTGGCTTGAGAAAATCATTAGTAGGGGCTATAACCATGTCACGTTTAATTATGTATGTTGATGCATGATTTATCTTATGTTTTAGTTTGATAATAGTATTACACATATATGTAGATATGTATACAACTATATGTAGTGGACATATTTTAAATTATCAAATTAATCATGAGATCAATAAATCCCTCTAAAATATTAAGTTTTAGATGCCTTCCAAAATAAAAGTACTCGTCAATAACTTCGATTGTACATGTGTGGGTTTGCCAAAGCAAAGCACCGTGGCAATCTTAGTAAGGCGCGAAAGGATAAAAGTGATATCCGTTATACTTTAATTGGGTACGACTTAACTAGGTTATCTCAATAGGATTGGGAACCTAGAGGCATGGGTTGGATTATAATTCATTTGATGAATTGAACAAAGTGTTGTTCGTCCAACTATCCAAGAATAATGTGATGTAATTGACAAAGTGTTGTCTACCTAAATAACCGAGTCTTGGGCGATTAGCCAAAGCTAACTCAAGATTAAGTGAAATATGGATCTTGGCCCACTAAAGGTTTCGAGGGTTGATATTTTTCAAACAAAATAGTGGGAGTATCATTTAATATAAGACCATGTTAAATGATTTAAATCATAAACTTATTTTGCATATTTATATTGTAGATATCCATGGCAACTAACAACGTTACTAGCACTTTATCACTGCGATCGGTCCTTGAGAAGGACAAATTAAATGGGACGAATTTCCTAGACTGGCATAGGAACTTGAGGATAGTCCTCAAACAAGAAAAGAAACAATATGTCCTAGAGGAACCCTTACCCGCTGAGGAACCTCCCCTAACGGCTACAAGAACCGAAAAGGATGCTTACAAGAAGCATCAGAGTGACGCACTTGATGTTGGGTGCCTCATGCTTGCCACCATGAACTCTGAGCTTCAGAAGCAACATGAGAAAATGGAGGCGTTCGATTTAATCGAACACTTAAAGCAGTTGTACCAACAACAAGCTAGACAAGAGAGGTATGACGTCTCTAAAGCGTTATTCCAGTGCAGGATGGTAGAAGGAAGCTTAGTTGGAACTCATGTGCTCAAGATGATTGGGTACATTGAGAATCTGGACAAGCTAGGTTTTCCATTGGACCAAGAGTTGGCCACCGATGTGATCTTGCAATCGTTGCCTGAGAGCTTCAGCCAATTTGTAGTAAATTACAATATGACTGACATGGAAAAGACTCTACCACAGTTGCTTGGTATGTTGAGAACATATGAAGCAAATACTAAAAAGACTAAGGCCACAAATGTCATTATTGTGAATAAGGGCAAAGGAAGGGCCAAAGCTAAAGGCAACAAGAAAGCAAATAAGGTCTTTGCTAAATCTAAGCCAAAGTCTTATGCACTGAAGCCAAAGGGAGGGATAGCAAAGGAAGGGAACTGTTTCCATTGCGGTGAGACCGGCCATTGGAAAAGAAACTGCAAAGTATATCTGGAGGATCTAAAGAAAGGAAGTGTGACTTCCGCTTCAGGTATTTTTGTTATAGAAGTCAATTTATCTACTTCTTCATCATGGGTATTAGATACTGGATGTGGATCTCACATTTGTGTAAATGTGCAGGATCTCAAAAGGAGTAGGACATTGGCGAAAGGTGAAGTTGATCTCCGAGTTGGAAATGGAGCAAGAGTTGCTGCATTAGCTATAGGAGATTATCATTTAGCTTTACCTTCTGGTTTTTCACTGATTTTGAAAGATTGTTATTTTGTGCCTTCTATTACTAAAAACATAATATCTATTTCTTGTTTGGACAAGTATGGTTTTTCATTTATAATAAAGGACAATTGTTGTTCTATTTATTTAAATGATATGTTTTATGCTAGTGCACAAATGGTGAATGGTCTTTATGTATTAAATCTTGATATGCCTATCTATAACATAAATACTAAAAGGATTAAAAATAATGATTGTAATCCGACTTATCTCTGGCACTGTCGCTTGGGCCACATAAACGAGAACCGCATATCTAAACTTCATAAGGATGGAGTATTAGATTCATTTGATTTTGAATCATATGAAACATGTGAATCTTGTTTAATGGGCAAGATGACTAAAGCCCCTTTCAAGGGACATGTTGAAAGGGCAAATGTTTTATTGGGACTAATACATAGTGATGTATGTGGACCAATAAGTACACAAGCTAGAGGTGGTTTTCAATACTTCGTTACATTTACTGATGACCTCAGTAGATATGGGTATGTGTACCTAATGAAACATAAGCATGAAACCTTTGAAAAGTTCAAAGATTTCAAGAATGAAGTACAAAACCAACTTGGCAAAAGTATCAAAATCCTTCGATCAGATCGAGGAGGTGAATACTTAAGCCAAGAGTTTCATGACTATCTAAAGGAGTGTGGGATAGTCCCACAACTCACTCCTCCGTATACTCCACAATGGAATGGTGTATCCGAGAGGAGAAATCGAACCTTGTTAGACATGGTTAGATCAATGATGAGTCATGCAGATCTTCCGATATCGTTTTGGGGACACGCTCTAGAAACTGCGATTTCTTACTGAACCGAGTTCCATCTAAATCAGTGGAAAAGACACCATATGAGATATGGACTGGGAAGCGTCCTAGTATGTCTTTTATGAAGATTTGGGGTTGTGAGGCTTTCGTTAGACGTCACGCCACTAACAAACTTGGACCCAAATCTGATAAGTGTTTATTTGTGGGGTATCCTAAGGAAACGAAAGGGTACTATTTCTATTATCCCACCGAGAACAAAGTAGTTGTTGCTCGGACTGGTGTATTTCTTGAAAGAGAATTTATTTCTAGAAAAACCAGTGGGAGAAAAATAGAACTTAGTGAAGTTCAACCACAAGAAAACACTGAACCTGAGATTGAGATGGAAACAGAGCAGGCACCACAAGCTGTTGTGGAAGAAGCACCTGCTCAAGAGACACAAGCCCAGCGTAGGTCTGTAAGAGTACACCGGGAGCCACAGAGATATGGATTTCTTGTGACTCAACAAGGTGACTTACTACATATTGATGAGGATGAGCCGTCATCTTATCAACAAGCTATTATGGGCAATGATTCTGAGAAATGGCAAGAGGCCATGAAATCTGAGATGGAATCCATGTATGCAAACCAAGTATGGACTTTGGTTGATCCACCTGAAGGGGTACGACCCATAGGGTGCAAATGGATTTTCAAGAAAAAGACCGATATGGATGGTAACGTACAAACCTATAAAGGTCGGCTGGTTGCAAAAGGATTCAAACAAATTCATGGTATTGACTATGATGAAACCTTTTCACCAGTGGCCATGGTTAAATCCATAAGGATCTTACTTGCAATAGCTGCATTTCATGATTATGAAATCTGGCAGATGGATGTCAAAACAGCTTTCCTTAATGGAAATCTGCTCGAGGATGTGTACATGACACAGCCCGAGGGTTTTGTCGATCCAAAGGATGCTGGAAAGATATGCAAGCTACAACGATCCATTTATGGATTGAAGCAAGCTTCTCGGAGTTGGAATCTTCGTTTTGATGATGCAATCAAAGAGTTTGGTTTTATCAAAAATGAAGATGAACCTTGTGTCTACAAGAAGGTCAGTGGGAGCGTAATCATTTTCCTAGTGTTGTATGTAGATGACATACTTCTTATTGGAAATGATATCCCTGCCTTGCAATCTGTAAAGATTTGGCTAGGGAATTGCTTTTCGATGAAAGACTTGGGAGAAGCCACCTATGTATTAGGAATCAAGATCTATAGAGATAGATCGAGAAAGCTTCTTGGTCTAAGTCAAAGTACATACATAGACAAGGTACTTAAAAGGTTTAGCATGCAAGAATCAAAGAAAGGATTCGTGCCTATGACACATGGTATTTATCTCTCGAAGGAACAGTGTCCTTCAACACCAGATGAGAGACAACGCATGAGTAAGATTCCATACGCGTCAGCTATTGGATCTATCATGTATGCCATGATATGTACTCGTCCCGATGTATCGTATGCTTTGAGCATGACGAGCAGATATCAAGTTGATCCAGGTGAAGGTCACTGGATTGCTGTCAAGAATATCCTAAAGTACTTGAGAAGGACTAAGGATACATTCTTGATTTATGGAGGTGAGGAAGAGCTCAATGTAATGGGTTACACTGATGCAAGCTTCCAAACCGACAAAGATGATTTTCGATCGCAATCTGGATATGTGTATTGCCTGAATGGAGGTGCTGTGTGCTGGAAGAGTTCAAAGCAAGAAACAGTAGCCGATTCTACAACGGAAGCTGAGTATATTGCTGCCTCGGATGCAGCAAAGGAAGCTGTTTGGATGAGGAAGTTCATTTCTGAACTTGGAGTGGTGCCTAGCATCAAAGATCCGATAGAACTCTATTGTGACAACAATGGAGCGATCGCTTTGGCTAAGGAACCAAGATCTCACCAAAGATCCAAGCACATACTTAGGCGTTTCCATTTCATTCGAGAAATCGTTGAAAGGGGAGATGTTAAAATATGCAAAGTACCAACAGATGATAATGTATCTGACCCATTGACGAAGCCGCTGTCACAGCAGAAGCATGATCGTCATACTAGATCTCTAGGCATTAGGTATATGTCTGAGTGGTCTTTGTGCAAGTGGGAGATTTGTTGGGATATGCCCTAAGACAAGTCATTAGATGATTGTTTAAGACATACAATGTTTATGGATTTATGAATGGCAATTCATTATTATATATTATTCTTTTAACTGTGCATTGTGAATTAATATATATGTTAATGTCCTTAGAATAATATTGTATTATTCTTAAAGATATCCCTAGTCAAGTATTATCATGAATAAGGATAATGATAATACGTAGAGACTAGTATATGTTGATCGATGAATTGTTCATTGATATGAGATATCAAATCAACATATGGGTACATGTTAGAGAACGATGTACTGGACAGACCCACCATGAGAATGTGTAGGGTCTTCCTACCTTAACTTCATATAGTACACATAAATTGGATAGAACATGCATTTATAACCTCTTAAGGGTTCCGGTTGTAGTTTGAGCTAGGGAGATTACAGGCCAAAAATAAAGTTTTCAAAGCTATTTAATTACATTCCCAACAAAGAATGTTAAAGCTATAGATTTACACTACTCCTAGAGTAGAGACTATCAAAAAAAAATCCTGCATCCTATGTTCATCATGCTCCCTTTAGCTCACTTCCTCAACCCGACCCTAGGTCCTTGGTCCAAAAGTGTACCTACAGGGATAACACATCATGAGCATTCATATATTTACTTAACATTATATAAAAGCATACAATAATGCATAACATCTTAGTTAAGTAAAAGTTATTGGTCGTCCTCCGACCTCCTTGGTTATCCCTGACTCTTATTCATATATTGGGGTGTCTTACCCCATTGTATGGCATCTTACCATATCATAATCATTGCGTGGCATCTTACCACGTGGGCATCTTTCCCAATCATATGGCGTCTTACCATATTCTAAACATTACTTGGCGTCTTACCATGTGGGCATCTTACCCAATCATATGGCGTCTTACCATATCATAAACATTGCGTGGCATCTTACCACGAATAACATCGCATGGCCTCTTACCATGTGGGGCATCTTACCCCGTGGCATCTTACCACAAATAATATCGCATGGCCTCTTACCATGTGGGGCGTCTTACCACGTGGCATCTTACCACAAATAACATCGCATAAGCATCATCATCATAACATCATCATAAGCATCATCATTATAAATATCATCATAGATATCATCATCATAACATCATCTTAAACGTCATCATCGTAAACATCATCTTAAATATCATCATAATATGTAAGGGCATGGTTTACCGTCCGATGCTCGTACGTCTCTTACGTACCTTAATTCCAAAAGAAGGAGAAATCGTAGACTTTATCTCCTTGAAGTCGTGGGTACCTGGGACGGTTCTACATAACCATACAAATTGATATTAGAAGCTAAACAATAGCCCAATACCAAAAATTCAACAAAAATCAACATTTTTCATCTTTTGAACAGTGGCGATCGATCGCTCAAAACGAGGCGATCGATCGCCTGATTTTTCACTTAGCGGCGATCGATCGCTCAAAATGAGGCGATCGATCGCCTGATGCTTATTTGGCTACTGGACGTTGGCGATCGATCGCGCCATATGAGGCGATCGATCGCCTAAGCTCTTCTTCGCGCACTGCTCCTCGGCGATCGATCGCTGCTTTTGTAGCGATCGATCGCCACTTACAGTGGCCGCGATTTCACCATTTCCATGTGCATTTTGCAAGCTCATCTTCAACCCTTTCAACACCAAACTTCCCAACATCAACAATAACATCATAACCCACTAAAACCCACATAAAACACTTCAAAAAAACATACCCCAACCATATACAACACATACCCCAAATAAACCCACATAAAACATCAAAACTTAACCCATTTCAACACCAAACATCATAAAACTTATAGGAATGGTTCCATACCTCTTGTAGGCTCCAAATCCTAGCAAAGATCACACAAACAAAGATTTTGTGGAACTTTTCTCCTCCTCTTTTGGTGAATTTCGAAAATGGGGTAGGGTTTGGGGTTGGGAAGTGATTTGGGGGTTTTTAATAAAGTGAGAGGTAAAGGGGGTTAAAGTGATGGGTAGGGGATTTAAAAAGGGGGGTTTACTTTTCTTAATTAAAATTGTACCCCAAACTTAACATGATGTATAAAATACCCTACTTGGTATTTCCAAAAGCATTTTTCAACAATGCTCTAAACTTCATTTAAAATCACATCTTCCTCATATTTGACAATTAACACAATTAATCATGTTAACATCTTAATACTCAACACATAAATCTTATCAACACATGATACATCATATAAACATAATTAATGTCCAAGTTACCATTAATTAATTTCGGGGCATCACATTACTCCCCTACTTACAAGATTTCGTCCTCGAAATCGCATGCACTTACCCAAAAGAAACTAAACATAAATCATACCAGAAAATAGTTCGGGGTAATGCTGCATCATATGCCGCTCCGTCTCCCACGTAGCCTCCTCGACACCCCGACGATCCCACTGAACTTTGACCATTGGTATAACTTTACTTCGTAGTCTGCGATCCTCACGATCCAGAATTCTGACCGGTCGTTCAACGTAGGATACATCTGAATCTAACTGCACTTCAGTAGGCTGTAAAACATGAGACGGATCTGGCTCATACTTTCTCAACATAGAAACATGGAAGACATCATGAATTCCAGATAAGGACGGCGGTAAAGCCAATCGGTAAGCCAACGTGCCGATACGCTGTAATACCTCATACGGTCCAACATACCTCGGGGATAACTTCCCCCGCATACCAAATCGAACAACACCCCTGAAGGGTGAGATTTTCAAGAAGACCTTGTCTCCTACTTGAAATTCTAGCGGTCGTCGCCGCTTATTGGCATAGGCTGCTTGCCTATCTTGGGCCGCTTTCATCTTTAAGCGTATCATCTTAATCTTTTCCTCCATGTCCTTAATCATATCCGGTCCTCCGACCGCTTTACTCGTCAAGTCCTCCCAATACAGCGGTGACCTACATCGTCGTCCGTACAGAGCTTCAAAAGGGGCCATTTGAATGCTCGCCTGATAGCTGTTATTGTAGGAGAACTCCACCAGAGGTATAGACTCTTGCCACGGAGTATCAAACTCCAAAACACATGCCCTCAGTATATCTTCGAGCGTCTGTATAGTACGCTCCGTTTGGCCATCAGTCTGAGGGTGATAAGCTGTACTTAGTCTCACCTCGGTGCCCAAAGCTGTCTGGAGACCCTCCCAAAAATGAGAAGTAAACCTTGGGTCTCTGTCAGACACAATCGAGACTGGAATCCCATGCAACCTCACTACATCCCGTACATATAATTGGGCCATCTTTAAATACGTGAAAGTCATACTGTAAGGGATGAAATGAGCTACCTTCGTCAGCCTATCCACGATCACCCAGATCGCATCAAATCCAGAGGCCGACCTTGGCAAGTGGGTCACGAAGTCCATAGATATATGCTCCCACTTCCACTTAGGTACCTCCAAGCTCTTCAGCTCGCCACCAGGCCTCTGCCTTTCTGCCTTTACTTGTTGGCAGATCAAACATCTCTTAACGAAGCTGATCACATCACGCTTCATGCGTCTCCACCAGAATTGACCACTTAGGTCCTTATACATCTTTCTTCCACCGGGGTGGATACTGAACCGGCTACTATGAGCCCGTTCTAAAATTCCTTTACGCAATCCTGGCGTATCTGGGACCACCCATCGGTTGCCCAATCTTAAAGAGTCATCTTCAGCCACACTAAACTTTGTTGGCTGGCCTCGAAGTGCTATTGATGACCATCTCTGCACTTCATCATCCGATCTCTGGGCTTTCCTGATTGCCTCAAATACGTCTGGCTCGGCCAATAAGGTCGATACTCGCACCGGCGACATGTCTACATCGAAATCATAGCCCAGATGGCAATAAGAAATCATCAAAGCTGATAAACACATAACGTCCTCAGCGGTGCTCTTCACCTTCCGACTTAAGGCGTCTGCTATCAAATTTGCCTTACCAGGATGGTACTCAATTTCACAGTCATAATCCTTGAGTAAGTCCATCCACCTCCTTTGCCTCATATTCAATTCTGCCTGAGTGAATAAGAACTTCAGGCTCTTATGGTCCGTAAAAATGGTAAACGTAGTACCATAAAGGTAATGACGCCAAATCTTCAAGGCGAAAATGATAGCTGCCAGTTCCAGATCATGGACTGGGTACCTGGTCTCATGAGGCTTCAACTGTCTCGAAGCATAGGCTACCACTTGTCTGTCTTGCATCAGTACACAGCCCAAACCTTGCAATGATGCATCCGTGTACAAAGCAAACCTCTTGTCCTCAGACGGAATCACCAACACTGGTGCTGTCGTCAAACGACGCTTCAATTCTTGGAAGCTTTCCTCACAAGCTTCGGACCAGAAGAACGGGACTCCTTTCTGAGTCAGCTGTGTCAATGGCTTCGCGATCTTAGAAAATCCCTCGACAAAACGTCGGTAATAACCTGCTAAGCCAAGAAAACTCCGTATCTCGGGTACAGAAGTGGGTGCTGCCCACTCCATCACAGCTTCAATCTTCCTCGGATCCACAGATATCCCTTGGCTAGATATGACATGGCCTAGGAACACCACGCTGTCTAACCAGAATTCGCACTTGCTCAGCTTTGCATACAACTGATGATCCCTAAGGATCTGAAGTACTGTCCTCAAGTGCCGTACATGATCTTCTTCGGTCCTAGAGTAGATGAGTATGTCGTCAATGAAAACTATGACGAATTGGTCCAAATATGGCTGGAACACCTTGTTCATCAAACTCATGAAAACAGCCGGGGCATTTGTCACCCCAAAAGGCATGACTAGGAATTCATAATGCCCATACCTAGTCCTGAAGGCTGTCTTCTGGACATCCTCTCCTCTTACTCGAATCTGATGGTACCCCGACCTCAGATCGATCTTACTGTAGAGCCTCGTACCCTGCAACTGATCAAACAAATCATCGATCCTCGGGAGTGGGTACTTATTCTTCACCGTGGCTTTGTTCAGTTGTCTGTAATCGATGCACAAACGCATCGAACCATCTTTCTTCTTCACAAATAAAACTGGTGCTCCCCAGGGCGATACGCTAGGGCGTATATAGCCCTTATCAAGGAGTTCTTGCAACTGAATCTTTAATTCCCTTAGCTCCGCTGGTGCCATCCTATAAGGGGCACGAGAAATGGCCGACGTCCCTGGTAATAACTCAATCCCAAACTCGACCTCTCTCGTCGGTGGGAATCCGGGAATCTCCTCCGGGAAGACATCAGGGAACTCCGCCACTACGGGCACATCCTCAACTTTCACTTCTCCTTTCTTTTCCGTAACATCGACGGCATAAATGAGATATCCTGAATGACCTCGTTCCAACAACTGCGCCATCTTGACAGCAGATATCAATGGAATCTTAGAGCGAGAACCATCCCCATAGAACGTCCATGGAACTCCCATATCGGATTTAAACCGTACAGTTCTCTGCCTGCAGTTCACAACTGCCTGATACCTGTTCAGAACATCAATGCCCAGAATGCAATCAAAATCTGACATTCCCAGAACAATCAAGTCTGACCTTAGTTCCTTATCCTCAAAATAAATGAGGCCATTGTAGACGATCCGATCAGTAATCATACTTCTTCCAGCGGGGGTCGAGACTATAAGAGGCGTGGGCGACGGAGAAGTGCATAAGTGGTACCTTTCCACAAAACTCGTCGACACAAAAGAGTGTGACGCACCTGTGTCGATCAATATAAAAGCAGGGTGCGTAAATAAAAGACACGTACCCGCTATAACCTCCTCCGGAGCCGCTGAAGCCTGCTCCCTTGTCAGTGCATAGACTTGTCCTTGAGGTGGCCCCATGGGCTGACCTCCAAGCTGACGCGGCACAAATGGTGGTCGGTGCTGCGCTGTTCTATCTGCAGGCCTCCCCGCAGAACCCTGTTGACTTCCCCTGTTGGGACACTGTCTAGCAAAGTGGCCCTTGTCGCCACAAACATAGCACCCTATACAGTCTTTTGCCAAATGTGGTTGCCCACAAAGAGTGCATTGGATCCTCCCGGATCTGTCTCCCTGAGACTGCCCCCTTCCCGATGGGGCATCACCTCTTCGGTTTCCTTTCCACCTATTGTCGGACTTCTTACCACTAAACCTTGACGCTGAGGAGTTCCCCCTTGACTTAAACTGATCATTCCTCGGCTTCAAATTATCCGGAGTGGATTTCTGAGAGGGTGCCGACGGTGGTACAACATCAGGGTATGCACCCACTCCTAGTTCGGCTAGCTCAGCCCTTGAGAGTGCATCATCAAAACAAGTAGGGCCATAAGTGATCACCCTATCGTATAGCTCCGGCCTCAGACCCTTCATGAAATTCCTCATTTTTGCTTGCGTGCTCGTGGCAATGTGAGGTACATATCGGAGCAAGGAGCAAAACTGAAGAGCATAATCCGATACCGACATATTACCTTGCTTGAGGTGAGTGAATTCATCTTCCTTAGCCTGTCGTGCTGCAGCCGAGAAATAACGGTTCAGGAAGCGAGTTCGAAACATTTTCCAGTTAACTTCATGACCTTGAGCCTCTTGCTCTACCACAGTGGTCTTCCACCACATTAACGCCTTCTTGGCCAATTGGAACTCCGCTAACCGTATCCACGCTGTCTTCGCACATGGGGCTGCCACAAAGATTTGCTCTATTCTTTCTAACCATTCCTCAGCTCGTTCCCCAGTTTCGGTTCCTTCAAAGGTTGGGGGTCGATAAGCAAGAAACTGAGTTAAGCTTAGCTCCCCTGGCAATAACCGCTGTTCGGCCGGTTCATCATCAAAAGCTGGCGGGGGTAGGGGATTCGTACGCCCCGCACTTGCATTGACGCTCACTGCGTCACCTACCTCCACATTTGCTGCCATACTGCAACACAAGGATTAACAACAAGATCCAAAAGCAGTTCGTATAATACTTCGTTAGATAAACAAAACATGTTAGCATAACATCATATACTTCATATGCAACTTATGCACAAAACATGTTCGAAAGTAAGCACCTAGCTAACTTATTGCTAAGGCTACCCTTCACTCATCCCGGGTTATCTAACCACTGCTCTGATACCACTAATGTAGGGTCTTCCTACCTTAACTTCATATAGTACACATAAATTGGATAGAACATGCATTTATAACCTCTTAAGGGTTCCGGTTGTAGTTTGAGCTAGGGAGATTACAGGCCAAAAATAAAGTTTTCAAAGCTATTTAATTACATTCCCAACAAAGAATGTTAAAGCTATAGATTTACACTACTCCTAGAGTAGAGACTATCAAAAAAAAATCCTGCATCCTATGTTCATCATGCTCCCTTTAGCTCACTTCCTCAACCCGACCCTAGGTCCTTGGTCCAAAAGTGTACCTACAGGGATAACACATCATGAGCATTCATATATTTACTTAACATTATATAAAAGCATACAATAATGCATAACATCTTAGTTAAGTAAAAGTTATTGGTCGTCCTCCGACCTCCTTGGTTATCCCTGACTCTTATTCATATATTGGGGTGTCTTACCCCATTGTATGGCATCTTACCATATCATAATCATTGCGTGGCATCTTACCACGTGGGCATCTTTCCCAATCATATGGCGTCTTACCATATTCTAAACATTACTTGGCGTCTTACCATGTGGGCATCTTACCCAATCATATGGCGTCTTACCATATCATAAACATTGCGTGGCATCTTACCACGAATAACATCGCATGGCCTCTTACCATGTGGGGCATCTTACCCCGTGGCATCTTACCACAAATAATATCGCATGGCCTCTTACCATGTGGGGCGTCTTACCCCGTGGCATCTTACCACAAATAACATCGCATAAGCATCATCATCATAACATCATCATAAGCATCATCATTATAAATATCATCATAGATATCATCATCATAACATCATCTTAAACGTCATCATCGTAAACATCATCTTAAATATCATCATAATATGTAAGGGCATGGTTTACCGTCCGATGCTCGTACGTCTCTTACGTACCTTAATTCCAAAAGAAGGAGAAATCGTAGACTTTATCTCCTTGAAGTCGTGGGTACCTGGGACGGTTCTACATAACCATACAAATTGATATTAGAAGCTAAACAATAGCCCAATACCAAAAATTCAACAAAAATCAACATTTTTCATCTTTTGAACAGTGGCGATCGATCGCTCAAAACGAGGCGATCGATCGCCTGATTTTTCACTTAGCGGCGATCGATCGCTCAAAATGAGGCGATCGATCGCCTGATGCTTATTTGGCTACTGGACGTTGGCGATCGATCGCGCCATATGAGGCGATCGATCGCCTAAGCTCTTCTTCGCGCACTGCTCCTCGGCGATCGATCGCTGCTTTTGTAGCGATCGATCGCCACTTACAGTGGCCGCGATTTCACCATTTCCATGTGCATTTTGCAAGCTCATCTTCAACCCTTTCAACACCAAACTTCCCAACATCAACAATAACATCATAACCCACTAAAACCCACATAAAACACTTCAAAAAAACATACCCCAACCATATACAACACATACCCCAAATAAACCCACATAAAACATCAAAACTTAACCCATTTCAACACCAAACATCATAAAACTTATAGGAATGGTTCCATACCTCTTGTAGGCTCCAAATCCTAGCAAAGATCACACAAACAAAGATTTTGTGGAACTTTTCTCCTCCTCTTTTGGTGAATTTCGAAAATGGGGTAGGGTTTGGGGTTGGGAAGTGATTTGGGGGTTTTTAATAAAGTGAGAGGTAAAGGGGGTTAAAGTGATGGGTAGGGGATTTAAAAAGGGGGGTTTACTTTTCTTAATTAAAATTGTACCCCAAACTTAACATGATGTATAAAATACCCTACTTGGTATTTCCAAAAGCATTTTTCAACAATGCTCTAAACTTCATTTAAAATCACATCTTCCTCATATTTGACAATTAACACAATTAATCATGTTAACATCTTAATACTCAACACATAAATCTTATCAACACATGATACATCATATAAACATAATTAATGTCCAAGTTACCATTAATTAATTTCGGGGCATCACAGAATGCAACATGGATAGTTATATGATCGTCATATGCAATTCTCATAGTGATAATAATGTATGTAATCCTTACGACTTGTGATCATCAGAGATCCCAACATAAGGAGTTATGTATCTTGATATCGTCAAACGTTACCCGTAACAGGGTAATCTATAAAGGCGACTATTGGATACACTACGAATTATGTAGAGGGATGTTGACTGATTGAGATAGGATTTGTCCCTCCTATATAACAGGAGATGTGTTTGGCCCTTGATCAAGTGAGAACTAAAATGCATGGCCATGCTCGAATGAGTCGATATGAGATATCGAGCCTATTCGTTTATTCTAGTTCTACTTGGGGATCAAGAAATAAAGATTGGATATACGAGTATGACTATTCCATGAATCGTGTTCAATCTAAACATAAAGGACAAAGGGATTAAGTTACATGATTAATATTATCACGAGTTCTAAAGGTTATGTCGAGTCATTGACATTCTTGTAATTTGGGTAGCATTGATGTGTTGCTAGATACCGCTCAATGCTTGAGACGTAAAATGAGATTTTATGTCACTGCCAACATTACAAGATCCTATCGGGTCGCACAAAAGATTAAATCGAGAAGGGAAATTAAATTCATTGGATGAATTAATTAATTAAGAAGAGTCTTAATTAAGTGATTAAAAGGTTTTAATTAAATCATGGGTTTGGGCCCATAAGACTTTAAGAAAGTCTTGAACCTTAATTAAAAGCCTTATAATATAAATACATGGTTTTGATTAATTGTTAATCATACTTTCATATCATACTTTGATATCAAAACCCTAGCCACACAAGCCAAAAAGCTCTCGGCCACCTTCTTCCTCTTCAAGAGTCACGGCCGCCGCCGGTTGCTTGGAGGGGTTGTTTGGTCGCCGTTTAGTCGGTTGTGAACCGTGTGTGGTTTTGATTCCGGTTCAAGAATAAGTCTAGCAACTTGTTCTTGAACATCCCTTCACCCGATTTGATCGTGTGGATACCGTTGAGGCAAAACTCATTGAGTTTTGCTATTGACTCTGAGAAGGCGTAGGACGTGGTGCTGCTCCGTGGATTCTGCTTCAAACACGCTACAAGGGTGAGACTCTTATGTATTCCTTAATCCGATATGATTACCCATGTATAGATCCGGTGTTAGTAATCCTAAAAATTTTATTCCGCTGCGTTGTATGACATAAGGATTACTTACAATCTATTCATAAATATATATAAATATATTTTTTTAGGATTTACTTATGCATAGTAAATATGTTACTTAACAATAGCGGAAGCGTTTAAAGAAATATCACTGCATTTTAAGGAAATTATCAATGAACCATAATGATTAAAGACGTTAGGATGAATATTGTGGGCTAAAGAGGTGGCTCCCACCCGACAGTTAGGTGTAGCACTTTTCCCCACATATTCAGATATGATTCGTACATTCATTCATTTATGAGCCAAGGTGAACCATTCTCCGGACCGTAGAACGGTGCGCGTTGTTCAGATGAACCAATACCCGGACTGTCATCCGTTGTTCATTGGACTCACTTTCCGGGCCGAAGCCACGTTGTCCAGTGGACACAATATGCAGACATATTTCTGTTGTCCAGGGCTCCAATAGTCATTTATTCATTCGAAGGAAGAGAATAATGATGAACATGTAACAATGTATGTAGACAATATGATCAATGAACTGTTGCGATGCACAATATGACAACATATATAAAAAGTACGGTAATGAATAAACAAATGATGTAAGTTCCAGGCCAAATGCCAAAAGGGCTAATTTGAAAGAAATCGGTAGTACACCTCACCTTACTAGCTTACGATTTTTTACTTGGATTAACTTGATTTTGAACCCGGTTGTCAAGGAAATTCCTATAAACATAATATAAGTAATTTATAATGATTAGGGACCCAAATACATGGTGAACATTCTTAAAGATCATTTTTGTATAAAATTTGTCCGGGTAATTTTGAATAAAACTTTAAAAATTCATAATAATTCAAGCCTTAGTCGAAAAATCATGAAACTTTCCAGAAATGCCTAAGATTAGTGCAGAAACGTTCGGCAACCGGAAACCTCAAAATCGTGGAGGCGCGTGAACGACACGCGCCGCCTTGCCGGCGCGTGACCATCGCTCAGGGGCCACGCGCGGCTGATATTTTCAGGGAATGACCGTCTCACTGCTATCTACAACTTTTGTTCAGAAACTGGTTTAAAATTCGCAGCCGATTTTGCCCAGAGTTTGATTTTTCGGAATGATTAAGTAGGGTATTTTGGTCGCCTGAAACCTGTACGTCCGGCAACTTTCTGGGAAAACGGCCGACGTGAATATACACTATAACATATTTTAAACAACTTTAAGTTCGCACCTAAGACTTAAAACGGACCATAACGTATAGAACATGGGTGTGAACATACTACCTCAAAGTGATGTTTTCTGGGTAGAAATCCTGTGCGTTCTTCACGGTTCAGAATTTATTTAGCAATTTTACCTAATGATTTTGCTACACCACCCACATACGTTTGTTTGTGGGTTGATAAGGAAGGTTGGGTAAAATTTTCAGAATTTTTGGAGAGTTTTTGGTTAATTTTATGGATTTTGGCCTAATATTCTAACATTTTTTTGCCATTTTTCTAAGGAATTTTGGACGAATTTATGGCTGAAAGTGATGGATTTGGAGTGTATTTATAGGCCAAATTTGATCAAATAAGTTACATGCAAGATGACATTTGTCATGGTCAAAGTTCAATACCAACTCTTAATAGTATTATTGACTTGATTATCGTTATCATTATTTTTTGTATGATTATTATTATTATTGTTATTATTATTTTCTTAGTATTTTTATTACTATTATTATTATTTTCATTATTATTAAAAATAAAAATAAAAAGGGTGTTACAATCTCCCCTCCTTAAAAGAATCTGGTCCCCAGATTCAAATATTTTCATTGGAAGAGTTCGGGATACTGATGTCTAATATCTTCTTCTTTTTCCCATGTAGCTTCTTCGATGCTTTGGTTCCTCCACAGTACCTTTACCAATTGGATGGGTCCGGAACGGAGTTCATTGATTTTCTGATCAAGGATCTGAATAGGTCGTTCTTCGTACGAGAGATCTGGTTCTAATGTTAGTTGATTGGAGTCGACCACTTGTTTCTCGTCCATGTGACATTTCCTTAATTGTGACACATGGAAGACGTTGTGTATTCCAATGACAGTTTCTGGTAGTGCTAATCGATAAGCTACAGGACCTATTCGTTCAATTATCTCAAATGGTCCTAAGAATCGTGGTTGCAACTTACCTTTCTTCCCAGCCCTCCTGATTCCTTTTCTTGGCGATACTTTCAGGAACACATGGTCTCCTTCATCAAATTCCAAATTTTTTCGTCTTTTATCCGCATAACTCTTCTGCCGACTTTGAGCTGTTTGAATCCTTTGCTTAATGATATGCACTTTATCAATGGCCTCTTGTATGATGTCTGGCGGTATTGCTCGGTTCTTTCCATCTTTAGTGCTTCGCCATTCCTCCACATCCCAATTGAGAGGAGAGCGACATTTCCTCCCATATAATGCCTCATATGGAGCCATTGGAATAGTGGCTTGATAACTGTTATTATAGGCGAACTCCACGAGTGGTAAATGCTTCTCCCAATTTGACCCAGAATCTAGCACGCACGCACGAAGCATGTCCTCTAAAATTTTGTAAGGACCCCCGTGCCCTTTACCCGTAATTAGCGCATAAATCCCATAATCGTGTACATGTAACCATATATGTTGGAAACTAACCATATACTAGATTAGCATAATATACCGATAATAAAATTCTTCCGTTTAATCCAATACATACCATTTCCATTTTTCCAACTAAACCATTTAGCATGTCATGTACCCCCGAGATACACTAATTACTTCTCAATTCATCTAGCAATTCCCAATTAATTGCATATCGCAATATAGATGAAAAGAATGACATTTGCCTTTTATACAACCCATGCACACATATACGTCGCTCACAGACGAGCACCAAATAATCGTATGTGTACATAAAGTATAAAATACCATACTTCCAGCTGTCGTTACCGGTGCCTCAATCCTGGAAGCACCTCCCAAGCGCAACTTGATCTCAACTCTGGATCTGAGCGTCTATCCAGCCAGCTCTGGTACCTCTATCCTGGAAGTACCTCTAACCAACAGCTCGAGCTCGACTCCAAAGTCGCTGCTACACCTGTAATACCTGCCCCAACAGAGACAGCCCCCACACGGGGTGAGCATACCAATACCACCAATCACAAAATAATAATATTGCAATTCATAATTTACAGAATGTAAATGCCATAATTTAAATGATACTCCCTGGATGGTAACACCCTCATCCGGGATCCCCTGTATTGTCCCTGTTCTCAAAATAACCAAACTCATCAAATTCCCAAAGCCAGTTAATCGCCATATAGATTAACTAATACAGTTCTATCATGCCAGTTCCATAATCAATGTGTAAAATCATTATATATATAGGCCATAGATTTCACATATAATTAACCAAGGATTCCATGTTCCCATAACATTGCTCGCTCCACAATAGCGGCATTCTAAACCCAGCGCACGCTCAACAATAGCGGCGTCATAACCGATGGTCGCTCAACGGCGACAACACCCAACCGTTGCTCGCTCGAAAGCGGCACCCTATGATTTCCAATGTATGTCTATTTATCACAGTTACCATATACCATGTATTTCACTATCCAATTATTGCAAGTACCATAAACCATGCATTCAATACCCATTTATTGTAAATACCACCAACCATGCATTTCAATGCCCATTTATTACAAATACCCGATATCATGCATTTCACTATTGCAACATTACAAAAGGCTATGCTCGTACGTTATACGTACCTTAGCATTCCGTAGTCCATATCAAGCCTGGCTTGAGTTCCATGCCCCGAGAAACATGTGCTAAAACACATAAATATTCACAATTAATTACGAACATGCAACCCATGCTCAAGCACACCCATAACCCTCAAAATATTGTCAACCCACGACAATTTACCATTTACAAGACCCAGGGCAGGGCATATACAGGGAGGGGAAACGAATGAGACAATATCAAAAATTGCTCAAGAACCACTCCTAAAATTCGAACCCCAACCACACAAATCAAATCCAAAAATCACCATAATTCATTTAAAACATGAATTAATCAATCAACAACATGAATAATCGCCCCACATGCGAAACCCCCAAAATTCGAATTTAAAGCCCTAAATTCGAATCCAATTCCTCAATTCGAACCCAATAAGCATCTAAACCATAAATTAATTAATTAACAACAAGAATCAACATCCCCAAACCAAAACCCCCAAAATTCGAACCCTAACCCGCCCAACACAAGAAATTCGAACCAAACCATGCAATCCAGCGCTCAAATCGAATCAATTGGCAACCAAAATCCTTGAACCACAAAGCATAAATTTTCGACACAAAATGCAGTACAAAACGCCCCAAAAATACTGGAAAAAGAGCCCCAAAAATCGTACCAAAAACGAGCCACAAAATCGAACAGAAACCCAGTTCGAACCCTAGCGCTTCCAGCAGAAATTCGAGCTCAAATCGCGACCAAACTTCAAATTGGTGGTATGGATAGGACCGCCTGGAAGAGACGAACACGGCGGCGGGTCGGACGCGCCGAACGGCGGCCGGACGGCGGCGGGCGCACGCCTGGAAGCGGCGTGGGTCAAAAGGGGATCGAGAATGGCGCGGCTACGGGGAGAGAGAAAGAGGGGAAGAAAATGGTTCCGATAATTAAAATCCCGGGTTTAATTGGTATTTATAGCAAAAATACCCCGAAATACTAATAGCCCCACAAATACATCATGATTCATTAAAAATCATCTGTTTTCAAAAACTCTCTCTCTAACTCAAAAACCCCCTACCGGTGCCCACACCAAGCACCCGAGATTCCGAGTCACACTAAAAACCCAACTCGCAGGTTTTCACCGGAATGAGAATACGATCTCAACCTCGGGATCCAACGATCCCAAATGCCCGATTTACCAACCTCGAGAGATGCCGAACCGCAATTAATTCCTAATTGCCACAATTAAAAATCCATCAAGGACTGGATTACCACCATAATTCCCGGACATCACAATTATCCCCTACTAATAAAATTTCGTCCCCGAAATTGCACCGGTGTATCCCACGTAACACCAGGACTACATAAACAAAACAAAGCCAAGACCCCGATTCTAAACCACCTTAGAATCGAATTAACAACTGCGAGACTACCAGTCTCGCACCAAGCCCTAAAATAGAGCAACACCAAAACTGCAAACCAACCAAATCTCCATTGGTTCTGACAAAGATATCATCCCGTGATATTCACCACCTGCCCACGATGCTTGACACGCATCGTCAAGATGGGGACCACTAGCATACAACAGTATACTCACAAAAGAAACCAGTCTTCGTTTCCCAGTCCATCTCCTCCAAAGGAGTAGTTGCACCACTTGCAACCCGGACCGGGTTACCCACGGTCACTGATCCACACAAAATACATCACCGAGGATGTTTACACCGGTGTGTTCCAAAAATCATATCTTGGTCCCGACACACCATCAAGACTCCACAAGGTCTCGAGTTCCACAGGGGACATGCAAGGCAACCAAATGCATTCCTACACACGTGTCAACCATGACACTAAACAAATCCGAATCTCGGCCATCCCTCATTTATCCTTGGATCCAACAATCCTAAAATAGGAAGGCTATCGAATTATCCAACAAGAACCACCATGGTTCCAAAACACGACAATTCCTCCTCAGGGGAAGTCAAACGACCCTCACGATCATTCATCAAGAATGCATCGTGCATTCGAGATCACCGATCTCAAAGTCCCACAATCTCGCACCGGAGATTCACCATCCCAAGCAATTAAACCAATGTTCAACAATGAACAAAAAATAGAGTTGGCATTCGTATACACACACGGCATACATGCCCATACACCACACAACATGCATACGCAATGCAATAGACTCGGGTATCCCAATCATACCCACATCCCAAAGCCAACTGTCAAACCTCGATTATTCTCACCCCACGGAGAATGATGGTTGACAAACCAAAACCAAAGGGTGTGATTTCAACATCACCACCACACGAACCAAAATAACGAATCTCCCCAAAAGATTCAACCGGTAGGAATCACAATACCGCCTTCCTCTCAAGGAAGAAGTCATGAATCCATGATCCTCCAATCCTCGAATCACCGTTCGGAGAACCTGGGTATAATTATACCAAAACATATCCCGGAACCCAGAAATACACAACTGGTTAGAGTAGTGCATCAAGACTATCATTACCCGATCCAAAATCCGTATACGCCATGTATACACATCCCAACGATGCTCTGTACTAATACCATAGTACTCCACAATCGAGCATCTCCCCGAAGACGTCTCCTCAAACGTCTCACCGAGGTAAGAAATCCATCACCCGGTCCAACACCAGTAATGCTTACCATGGCTGATTTACAATCAATCCACGACTGATGTAAGCTGTCTCTAAGACAGTACAATTCAAATCTCTCCAAGAGATAAAATCAATATAGTAGTGTCACCCCACTAACTATATCTCGTAAACCATTGTGACTCCCATTGCATGCCATATGCAAGGATGCTCAACTAGAGCTAACAACGACTTGTTGACACTCACGTTGGTAATACCAACGAACTTGAGCTGTCCTAGTACAAGTCCCTCAAAACAATGACGTATAAATGTCCCCGTGAGGTATTCCCTACCTCAAACACCATGCCACATAGAGACTACAAGAGTCTACCATAACCCTCATCGTATCACCATACGATTCACCCAAACTCGAATCCAAACGAGCATTATAATGGCTAACACAAGCACGCTAAAGTACTGCAATAATACCTGGCTAGCGATTCGCTGGCCCCATAGGCTCATACCAACCTATCAACGTGACACTCATTACAATCCGGTATACCATACCGCACAAACCATTAGAGTTGTGGGTCATCGCCCAACATATCTCTAAAACACTAAAGCACTTTGGACAACCCGGAGTCCATGCTTAATTACCAAGCAATCCTAATCCATTAGGACTTATTCCACGCCCTTAGGGTGGGTGCAACTATGCGTACACCAAATCACAACAACAAGCGAGTAGTTTCCTCAATGACTACTCTTACCACCAATCACTTGGCCTTAGCCATCCCAGCGAGCATACCCAAGGGTATCATTGCTCGACAAATATTTACCTCTACAATATGATGCGGTACACTCACCGGTACAATGCATCAATACTCCATCGAGCAAACCTGCTCGGCAAAAGGTCTCGTCGACCAATGACCCAGACTCTACTATGTGCTCACCATCGGCACTCAAACCATACAACCAAATACATAACACGAATGTATAACTCACCAAAACGACGCCAAGCGTCCATATAGATATCTAAATAACATCGTCAAACACATGACGGCACATGTCTACACACGACATCCATAATCTCATCGTCAAACACATGACGGTAAACAACAATATACCATAATCACAATACTGATAACAAAAGTAATATGACATACCTCATCGCTATCGAGATAGCGGAATACCTGTATCCATCGTCCACCAGCGGTACATAAGCAGCACCCATCGCTCGTAGGCGGCATAATCCAGTGCTATACACATAGCGGTATAATCCATCGCTATAGAATCAGCGGCATGATCCCTCGCCATAGAGTCAGCGGCATAAAACATCGCCCAAGAATATCTGGCGGTATGAAGCATCGCCATAGATGTAGCGGAATATACCATCGCTATATGATACTTGGCGGCATAAACCATCGCCAATAGAATACCTGGCGGCATGAACCATCGCCAATAGAATACCTGGCGGCATGAACCATCGCCAATAGAATACCTGGCGGCATGAACCATCGCCAATAGAATACCTGGCGGCTTGAACCATCGCCAATAGAATACCTGGCGGCATGAACCATCGCCAATAGAATACCTGGCGGCATGAACCATCGCCAATAGAATACCTGGCTAATCGCGGACTCAAGAGGTACTCACACTCATGTAGTACTTTGTTCCCGATCACATTGGTACGTCATGACAACGGCATCCTCGCTTCGACGTGACAGCGGCATGTATCATCGCTTCGACACGACAGCGGCATCATCGTTTCGACATGACGGTGGTACCATCGCTTCGACGTGACAGCGGCATTTACCATCGCTTCGACACGACAGCGGCATTTACCATCATTCCGGCATGACAGCGGAAATACCCCTCGCTTCGACATATTAGCGGCATAATATCCCTCGCAATAATAATATGACAGCGGCATTTTCCTTCGCTTCGACATATTTGCGGCAAATATTCTTCATCGCTACAATACGACAGCGGCAAGTATTCACATCGCTACGCCATGCATGCAACCGTAATGCATAACCCGTATTTCAATAATTGTTTCGGCACGACAGCGGCATCATCGCTTCGACGTGCATGCAACCGTAATGCATAACCTGTATTCCCATAAACATCGCCATGAGTGTATTTTAATGCACCTCGCTCCAACATGTAGCGGCAAAGCATTAAAATCATCACTCCGATGTATACCTATGCAACCGTAATGCATAGTCCATGTCTCATAAGACCCTGCAACCACCATGGTTAGCAACACATATTCCAATTATGAACACATATCATAAACGCACATAAGCAATCATGCATAAGTATGTGCTTCTCATTCCCAATAACATGTTCCTAGGCCCTCAACAGCCCCAAAGAGCTAACCACTGCTCTGATACCACTAATGTAAGGACCCCCGTGCCCTTTACCCGTAATTAGCGCATAAATCCCATAATCGTGTACATGTAACCATATATGTTGGAAACTAACCATATACTAGATTAGCATAATATACCGATAATAAAATTCTTCCGTTTAATCCAATACATACCATTTCCATTTTTCCAACTAAACCATTTAGCATGTCATGTACCCCCGAGATACACTAATTACTTCTCAATTCATCTAGCAATTCCCAATTAATTGCATATCACAATATAGATGAAAAGAATGACATTTGCCTTTTATACAACCCATGCACACATATACGTCGCTCACAGACGAGCACCAAATAATCGTATGTGTACATAAAGTATAAAATACCATACTTCCAGCTGTCGTTACCGGTGCCTCAATCCTGGAAGCACCTCCCAAGCGCAACTCGATCTCAACTCTGGATCTGAGCGTCTATCCAGCCAGCTCTGGTACCTCTATCCTGGAAGTACCTCTAACCAACAGCTCGAGCTCGACTCCAAAGTCGCTGCTACACCTGTAATACCTGCCCCAACAGAGACAGCCCCCACACGGGGTGAGCATACCAATACCACCAATCACAAAATAATAATATTGCAATTCATAATTTACAGAATGTAAATGCCATAATTTAAATGATACTCCCTGGATGGTAACACCCTCATCCGGGATCCCCTGTATTGTCCCTGTTCTCAAAATAACCAAACTCATCAAATTCCCAAAGCCAGTTAATCGCCATATAGATTAACTAATACAGTTCTATCATGCCAGTTCCATAATCAATGTGTAAAATCATTATATATATAGGCCATAGATTTCACATATAATTAACCAAGGATTCCATGTTCCCATAACATTGCTCGCTCCACAATAGCGGCATTCTAAACCCAGCGCACGCTCAACAATAGCGGCGTCATAACCGATGGTCGCTCAACGGCGACAACACCCAACCGTTGCTCGCTCGAAAGCGGCACCCTATGATTTCCAATGTATGTCTATTTATCACAGTTACCATATACCATGTATTTCACTATCCAATTATTGCAAGTACCATAAACCATGCATTCAATACCCATTTATTGTAAATACCACCAACCATGCATTTCAATGCCCATTTATTACAAATACCCGATATCATGCATTTCACTATTGCAACATTAGAAAAGGCTATGCTCGTACGTTATACGTACCTTAGCATTCCGTAGTCCATATCAAGCCTGGCTTGAGTTCCATGCCCCGAGAAACATGTGCTAAAACACATAAATATTCACAATTAATTACGAACATGCAACCCATGCTCAAGCACACCCATAACCCTCAAAATATTGTCAACCCACGACAATTTACCATTTACAAGACCCAGGGCAGGGCATATACAGGGAGGGGAAACGAATGAGACAATATCAAAAATTGCTCAAGAACCACTCCTAAAATTCGAACCCCAACCACACAAATCAAATCCAAAAATCACCATAATTCATTTAAAACATGAATTAATCAATCAACAACATGAATAATCGCCCCACATGCGAAACCCCCAAAATTCGAATTTAAAGCCCTAAATTCGAATCCAATTCCTCAATTCGAACCCAATAAGCATCTAAACCATAAATTAATTAATTAACAACAAGAATCAACATCCCCAAACCAAAACCCCCAAAATTCGAACCCTAACCCGCCCAACACAAGAAATTCGAACCAAACCATGCAATCCAGCGCTCAAATCGAATCAATTGGCAACCAAAATCCTTGAACCACAAAGCATAAATTTTCGACACAAAATGCAGTACAAAACGCCCCAAAAACACTGGAAAAAGAGCCCCAAAAATCGTACCAAAAACGAGCCACAAAATCGAACAGAAACCCAGTTCGAACCCTAGCGCTTCCAGCAGAAATTCGAGCTCAAATCGCGACCAAACTTCAAATTGGTGGTATGGATAGGACCGCCTGGAAGAGACGAACACGGCGGCGGGTCGGACGCGCCGAACGGCGGCCGGACGGCGGCGGGCGCACGCCTGGAAGCGGCGTGGGTCAAAAGGGGATCGAGAATGGCGCGGCTACGGGGAGAGAGAAAGAGGGGAAGAAAATGGTTCCGATAATTAAAATCCCGGGTTTAATTGGTATTTATAGCAAAAATACCCCGAAATACTAATAGCCCCACAAATACATCATGATTCATTAAAAATCATCTGTTTTCAAAAACTCTCTCTCTAACTCAAAAACCCCCTACCGGTGCCCACACCAAGCACCCGAGATTCCGAGTCACACTAAAAACCCAACTCGCAGGTTTTCACCGGAATGAGAATACGATCTCAACCTCGGGATCCAACGATCCCAAATGCCCGATTTACCAACCTCGAGAGATGCCGAACCGCAATTAATTCCTAATTGCCACAATTAAAAATCCATCAAGGACTGGATTACCACCATAATTCCCGGACATCACAAATTTGAATAGTACGCTCAGACTAACCGTCAGTCTGGGGGTGAGCAGCCGTGCTAAAACTTAGCTTTGTCCCGAGACATTCCTGTAGTTTTTTCCATAATCTAGATGTAAATTTTGGATCTCGGTCTGAGACGATGGTAGTAGGGATTCCATGTAGCCGGATGATCTCCTTTTGGTAGAGTTCTGCGAGTTTTTCCACGCCATACTTTTGACTGATAGGTATAAAATGAGCTGACTTGGTGAGACGATCTACTACCACCCATATGCCATCATGACCTCCTCGTAGTGTTGGGAGTCCAATTACAAAGTCCATGGTGACCTGATCCCATTTCCATTCTGGTATGGGTAAAGGTTGTAGAAGTCCGGATGGCCTTTGGTGCTCGGCTTTTATCATTTGGCATGAGAGGCAGTGCTTTACAAAATCAGCGACATCTCGCTTCATTCCATTCCACCAGAAATATTCTTTCAAATCCTTATACATTTTGGAACCTCCGGGATGATTGGTGAATCGCGATTTATGAGCTTCTTCCAAGATTTCTTTCTTCATGGAGTTAGGAACACAAATACGGTCTCTATAGAGCAATATTTCGACAGAGTTCGTAGTAAAATTGGCTTTGTTTTCTTTTGATGTTCTTATCTTTATAATATCAGGATCCAAATCTTGATTTGTCTTTAAGCGTGAATAAAATTCCGGTTCGATCTTCAATCCTGCCAAGCAACCATGAGACCGAATCTGCAACTTTTCCTTAGGTATGATGCTAGTCTTCTTAACATCCACATGAGCGAGACCAATTTTTCGGCTTAATGCATCTGCCACCATGTTGGCTTTTCCTGGATGGTAGAGTATGGAACAATCATAATCTTCCAGAAATTCCATCCATCTTCGTTGTCTCATATTGAGCTCTTTTTGAGTAAACAAGTATTTCAAGCTCTGGTGGTCGGTAAAGATGTCGAAAGTTGCTCCGTACAGATAGTGTCTCCATTTGGCTAAAGCAAATACTATAGCTCCCAATTCTAGATCATGTGTGGGATAATTAAGCTCCTGACTCTTTAATTTCCGAGATGCATAGGCGATGACCTTGCCTTTTTGCATCAACACACATCCGAGGCCCTCATTGGATGCATCGGTATAGACTACATATCCATCTATTCCATCAGGTAATGTAAGAACTGGAGCCTGTGTCAGCAGTTCCTTCAACTGTTGGAAACTTTTCTCGCATTCCTCATTCCATATAAATGGATGGTCTTTGCGGGTTAGATGAGACAATGGAGCAGCAATTTTAGAGAAATTCTTGATAAATCTTCGATAATACCCTGCTAATCCAAGAAAACTACGTACATCTGTGATGTTCTTCGGTTGTTTCCATTGGGTGATAGCTTCTATCTTTGTTGGATCCACTTCAAGTCCTTTTCCCGAAATGACGTGTCCTAAAAATGTCACATTCTCTAACCAAAATTCGCACTTGCTAAATTTAGCAAAAAGTTGATGTTCTTTTAGAGTCTGAAGGACAAGTCGCAAGTGATGTATGTGTTCCTCCCGACTTTTTGAGTAGACCAGAATATCATCAATGAAGATTACAACGAATTTATCTAGAAATGGTTGAAATATCCGATTCATCATGTCCATGAATGATGCTGGGGCATTAGTCAGGCCGAACGGCATTACTACAAACTCGTAGTGCCCATAACGAGTATTAAATGCCATTTTTGGAATGTCATGTTCCCTGATTCTCAATTGGTAATACCCTTGTCGGAGATCCATCTTGGAATACACTACAGATCCTTGCAGAGCATCAAACAATTCATCGATTCGAGGTAGTGGGTACTTGTTCTTTACAGTAAGATTGTTAAGTTCACGATAATCGATACACATTCTCAATGTGCCATCTTTCTTTTTGACAAAAAGTACCGGAGCTCCCCAGGGTGATGTGCTAGGTCGAATGTAACCCTTTTCGATTAATTCTTGCAGCTGTGTCTTTAGTTCTTTTAACTCAGCTGGTCCCATTCTATATGGAGTTTTTGATTTTGGTAAGGCTCCAGGAGTTAGTTCAATCGAGAATTCAATTTCCCTATGAGGGGGCAGAGAGGTAATTTCTTCGGGAAAGACTTCTTGAAATTCTCGGACAACAGGAATTTCTATAATCTTGACTTGATCATTGGGTTTGTTGATCCGATATGCCAGAGATCCTAGTTCTCCATATCTTGTATTTGTCCTCATTTCTAATGTAGATACGATTTCCATTGGTCCTGTATGCTTTTTGGGACCTTCGATGATTGGTGTAGTGACGTCTGGAAGAGTTAATTCCTTTGTATAGCAATTTACATGGGCTTGATGTTTGAACAACCAGTCCGTGCCCAATATTATATCATAATCATGTATATGTAGTTCGATCAAGTCTGCTAAATGTTCTCGATTGTGAAACTTTAGTGGGCAATTCTTATAGACAGTATCAGTGATTACCTTAATCCCTATCGGCAATCTAATCTCAAGATGATATGGTAATTGTTCTGAGGGCAGATATAAATCACAGATAAAAGCAGGAGAAACAAAGGAGTGCGTAGCTCCAGGGTCAAACAAAACTTTCCCTACTTTTGAAAGTAAAGTAATGGTACCTTCAACCACTGCAGTGGGGTCAACTTCTTTATTTCCCATTAGGGCATACGCTCTTGCTGGAATTTTAGGTTTTTGTGCCGGAGGGGTCTTTTGAGTTCTTTTCGGGCAAACTTGGATACGATGTTGTTCACTTCCACAGATCAAGCATTTTCCATTCTTTCTCCAGCAACTAGCTTCGTTGTGATTGGGAAGTTTGCAATAACTACACTTCTGAGTGTAATTGTTTCCTGGATCTCTTTGTGGTTTCTGTCCTACTTGTCCTCCAATCTTTTCTTTTCCAAAATTTCTCTTCTTGTTGCTTACCTCAGCCAAATTTGGGTTATATGGCCTCTTATCCCTCTGTTCTCTCTGGATCAATGATTTGATGTCAGATTCAACCCGTAGTGCTTGATTGACTGCATAAACATAATTAGTGGATTCAGTGGACAATGTGGCCCAACGAATGTCAAGATTTAATCCCTGGATGAACTTTTAGTTTTTCTTAGCTCATCATCCATATAATGTGGAGCATAGTGAATTAGTCGATGAAATTCCGCCTCATACTCTGCTACCGTACGACTTCCTTGTACCAAATCCATGAATTCCCGTTCACGGGTATTCAGTATCACTTGCGTAACATATTTTCCTCGAATGTACGAACAAAATTTTCCCATTTTCTCGGGGTTTGATTTCTCCTCCATTGGTGATCTATGACTCTCCACCAATGATGAGCTGCATCTTCAAATTGATAGACAGCGAAACTGACCTTTTGTTCATCTGAATAGTTGAGAACAGTGAAAATTCTCTCAATTTTGAGCAACCATTCCTCTGCATGATGAGCATTCGGGGTTCCATGGAATTTAGGTGGATGGAACTTTAGAAATCGCTCCAGTGCTCGATCTACAGGTTCCTCATTCCTCGTAATATTTCGTGGTGAATTTTGCTGACAGAATTGCATGAACTGTAGTAAAATGTCCATCGTATTCCTGTTGGGTAGCTTTTGTCGAGGATGTTGTTCCTCTTGCTCGTCGTTTCTTCTTGGGTTCCGAACTTCCTCAGGAGAATTTCTTTCATTATTGTGATTTCCCGCGCTAGATTTATCATTTGAAGAAGACATCCTATCATATAGTTATGATATATAAATTACGAGACAACATAAGTAAAATGCCACTGACAAAGTAAAATGCTACTGAATATACACAAAATTGCATATTTTATTGATATGCATAATTTTTCATATTCATCATACATTTTTACATATATATATATATATATATTAACTTTCATTTTTTTTTTACCTTAATCATTTAATATCAGCTACTAGTTAGTACACCATCATTTAAAAAAGACAAAATAAACACAAAAGAATGATGATGCCAACAAAATAATCGTCAGCCTATCCAAAAAGGACGATTTAAACTACTTGGTTCTTAATGATACGATATGGTGATAGATGATGCTATCCTAATCCTCATCATCGGACAGCATGACAACATGGTGCTGTGAATGTGATCTCTGTGGTGCAGTGAAACGTAATTCTTCCTCAGACTCTGACGGTGTGAACTCGGTTGGTTCTGATTCCTTTTCTACCTCCGTCCCTATCGTGACTGTCAAGGTCGATGGTGATACTGTGGTAGTGGTGGTCACTGGTACTGCTATGTCACCACTCAGTGCAGACTCTCCCAACTCCATCCCCGGGGCTAACTCAAACTCATCAAGAAGCATGTCATCAGTATATCCCATCAGTGGGTCAAAGGAATATACTGCATTAGGAAACAGGGGATCTGCGTACTGATTCCATCTAAGTGGATCCCTAGTAGGGTCTATTCTTGTGACGGACATACGTGCAGTGCGACGACAGGCTGGAGCACTCGACTCCCCTACCTCAAACATAGGAGTGGGTATGAAATTTTCAGGCGGAGCCTGAAAAGCATCATCTAACATATATCGACCAGAAACTATAGTGGTATGTATCAAGTCTGCAGGTAACCCACTCAACAAACTCCTCAGCCGACTATCATAGAACTCCTGGATATCAATCAAGTAGAACCTTAGTCTATCCCTTTCCTCCAAGACCCGACCCAACTCACGCTCTCCAGCCTTGTTTCTTTCAGTTAATACCCCTATTTCTTTGCGCAAGTCAGTTACTTCATTTTGTAAAAAGGTAATCTTGTTTTCCAAATTCATTGCAGGTGGGTGATACGGGGCAGTCATCTGTGAAACAAGTCAAACAAACAAGTTATATAACATAAAAATGTAAATAATGTAATTTAGTGCCTAGATCCATGTAAACCTGGCTCTGAAGCCACCTTTGTGGGACCCGACTCGTGATATATAAATTTATCCATTATCTGGTACCACAATCTATTCATAAATATATATAAATATATATTTTTAGGATTTACTTATGCATAGTAAATATGTTACTTAACAATAGCGGAAGCGTTTAAAAAAACTTTTTTAACAAGTACAATTCAAAACAACTCCTAAGAAAAAGGTTCGACACTACAGCAAAATATAAAGTACTAATTACTGGTAAGCCCAAAATGTTCATCATTTTTTTTTCTAATTTTCTTCATGTTCTGCCTCCGGTTCTCCTGTATCTGGAACTCATAAAATAACAAGGAAAACAGAGGTTAAGTCTTTAAGGACTTAGTGAGGGAACAATAATATTTAGTATTTTGTACTTATCAATGATGCAATGTAACAATATGACATGTAATGTAATAAAGAAATATCACTGCATTTTAAGGAAATTATCAATGAACCATAATGATTAAAGACGTTAGGATGAATATTGTGGGCTAAAGAGGTGGCTCCCACCCGACAGTTAGGTGTAACACTTTTCCCCACATATTCAGATATGATTCGTACATTCATTCATTTATGAGCCAAGGTGAACCATTCTCCGGACCGTAGAACGGTGCGCGTTGTTCAGATGAACCATATACCCGGACTGTCATCCGTTGTTCATTGGACTCACTTTCCGGGCCGAAGCCACGTTGTCCAGTGGACACAATATGCAGACATATTTATGTTGTCCAGGGCTCCAATAGTCATTTATTCATTCGAAGGAAGAGAATAATGATGAACATGTAACAATGTATGTAGACAATATGATCAATGAACTGTTGCGATGCACAATATGACAACATATATAAAAAGTACGGTAATGAATAAACAAATGATGTAAGTTCCAGGCCAAATGCCAAAAGGGCTAATTTGAAAGAAATCTGTAGTACACCTCACCTTACTAGCTTACGATTTTTTACTTGGATTAACTTGATTTTGAACCCGGTTGTCAAGGAAATTCCTATAAACATAATATAAGTAATTTATAATGATTAGGGACCCAAATACATGGTGAACATTCTTAAAGATCATTTTTGTATAAAATTTGTCCGGGTAATTTTGAATAAAACTTTAAAAATTCATAATAATTCAAGCCTTAGTCGAAAAATCATGAAACTTTCCAGAAATGCCTAAGATTAGTGCAGAAACGTTCGGCAACCGGAAACCTCAAAATCGTAGAGGCGCGTGAACGACACGCGCCGCCTTGCCGGCGCGTGACCATCGCTCAGGCGCCACGCGCGGCTGATATTTTCAGGGAATGACCGTCTCACTGCTATCTACAACTTTTGTTCAGAAACTGGTTTAAAATTCGCAGCCGATTTTGCCCAGAGTTTGATTTTTCGGAATGATTAAGTAGGGTATTTTGGTCGCCTGAAACCTGTACGTCCGGCAACTTTCTGGGAAAACGGCCGACGTGAATATACACTATAACATATTTTAAACAACTTTAAGTTCGCACCTAACGGACCATAACGTATAGAACATGGGTGTGAACATACTACCTCAAAGTGATGTTTTCTGGGTAGAAATCCTGTGCGTTCTTCACGGTTCAGAATTTATTTAGCAATTTTACCTAATGATTTTGCTACACCACCCACATACGTTTGTTTGTGGGTTGATAAGGAAGGTTGGGTAAAATTTTCAGAATTTTTGGAGAGTTTTTGGTTAATTTTATGGATTTTGGCCTATTTTGGCCTAATATTCTAACATTTTTTTGCCATTTTTCTAAGGAATTTTGGACGAATTTATGGCTGAAAGTGATGGATTTGGAGTGTATTTATAGGCCAAATTTGATCAAATAAGTTACATGCAAGATGACATTTGTCATGGTCAAAGTTCAATACCAACTCTTAATAGTATTATTGACTTGATTATCATTATCATTATTTTTTGTATGATTATTATTATTATTGTTATTATTATTTTCTTAGTATTTTTATTACTATTATTATTATTTTCATTATTATTAAAAATAAAAATAAAAAGGGTGTTACAGTGTTGGTATTATTTTGGTTGGATGTTGGATTTATGGGTTGTTTTAAAGTGTATATTGAAGGTTTATGTTGTTTTGATGTTATTGTTGGAATGGTATTTGAGTTGGAATGGATTGGGAAGGTTTAAGGTTGGAAAATGGCGATTTTTCATGTGCAGGTCGCGGCGATCGATCGCCCAAAACGGAGCGATCGATCGCGCGCAACCAGTGGCGAAAAATGGCTTATGGCGATCGATCGCCATGTTGAGGCGATCGATCGGTGAGGCGAGCGATCGATCGCCTCAAAAATGGCGATCGATCGCCTAGCGCCAGATTTTGGCAATCAAGGCTGCTGGACCTCGCGATCGATCGGGACTCCACAGCGATCGATCCCGAGATGCCAGAATGTGTTTTTTTGGTTATTTTGTGGGATTTTTGGTATTGGTTCATAAATTGGCTTCTAATATTGGTTTGTATGGTTGTGTAGAACCATCTCAGGTAGCCACGCAACAAAGGAGATAAAGTCCCTCGACATCTCCACTTTTGGAACCAAGGTACGTAGTGAGACGTACGGGCATCGGACGGTAAAACGTATTTATTACGCTTTGAATTGGTTATGCACTATGGTTGCACACATGGAATTGATTATGCATTGTGTTTGCATATGTCGTCTTGTTTATGCATCATTGATTGCATACCTGGTTTGGTCATGCATTTTGGTTGCATGTGTACATTGGATGCATTGTTGCATGTGATTGTGAGTCGGGATTTATATTCCAGTGATGGAGAATACTTGCCGCCAGTGGCGTAGCGATGTGAATACTTGCCGCTGTCATACCGTAGCGATGAGAGAATATTTGCAGCTAATATGAAGCGAAGAACACGACCGCTGTCATATTAATAGCGAGGGATATTAGTGCCTCTGGTATTGTCTAAGCGAGGGGTATTTCCGCTGTCATGTTAACGCGAGGGGTATTATGCCACTGATATAATAAGACTCGGGAATTGAACACGGTATATATGGAAATTGGTGCATGTCATGACATACATTATTGGTAATATAACCTATTGGTTATGATTGTGATACAGGGACAACCAATGGAGCTTTTAGATGTATTAAATACACGGAGTGAATTGTATTTACGATTTATGCATTTAAATTACAATCATATTTTGTGAATATGATTTATATACATGCTCATGGTCTTGGGGTTGTGTAAGACCCCGTTATCAAAACAAGATACTAAGGTGCAATTAAGAGAATTAAACATACTTAATCAGAGTATTTAGATCGTGTTGACAAATTGAGCTGAAGTCTACATGTAAGAAAAAGACATGCCAAAAGAACTTGTTACACACTTTAACAATTTGGGTAAAGATACTTCTACTGTACTCCTAATAGAACTATACAAAAATAGGTCTTTATCTTGTTATCTTGTAGCACTCCTTACAGCTCAGCTTATCAACCTGACCCTGATTCTCCTTAGTAAAAGCACCTACAAGAACAACCCCAACACATGAGCACATCATAATTCATATTCAACATAATATGAATGCAAACGTAAATGCATAAATCATAAATACAAACACTTCCTGTATTTCCATCGCATTTACTACGCCCATTGGTTGTCCCTGTACCATAACTCATAAATAATCAACATATGAAATTATGGTTCTTAATAATGTCATGACATATCTTTACTTCTTAAATCCTTACTTCAATCCCGAGTCATTTATCATTAGTGTATTTCAATGCTTCTTACTTCTCCACGTAAGGGGAATTCTTCCTCGCTTCTTATGGAAATCCACGTAAGCGGAATTCTTCCTCGCTTCTTATGGAAGTTCGCGTAAGCATTAAAATCCTCACTAGGATAACCTTGACTCGTGAAATACACCTCTTATATTTCACAACATATGTAAGGCCCCGATATTTTTGATTACGGTTAATTAAATATAATTTGGGAATTTATTAATAATTAATTTGTGATTAATTAATTAGAAGTGAAATTGACAATATAAATGTCAACTGACAATTTAATCGGTACATGATATATTTTTGACTTGGTAAAATAATTCCGATAATACATTTAAAATATTTGATTAAAATTAAGAATTTAATTTTGTTAGTATATTAGTGGATATAAATCTCAAGTATGGTCTGTACATCTAATATATCAGTACACCGATGACACTCTGATGTACATAACTGGACTGGAAACAATGTTATAAATACATAGCCAGCCCATTTTTCGCATACAAAAACGTGTATCAACACACATATCAGACCCGATTCTTTCTCCTTCACATGCATCCTGCGCTCGCGTCTGACCACCGCGCGTAAAAGAGCTGCGCCCGGCGCCGTCCGGCCGCCTCCCGGTGCGTCCGACCTACCACCATGTAGCCAACTCACCGGCGGTCATTTCCACACCAAGAATCCACAGTGAGAGTTTCTGAATCTTCCGAATTTTTCTCTGAAACGTTCGAAACCGATTTTTAGGGTTCTTGAGTTTTCCGTTCGATTTCTTCGATTTGATCTTCAATTGTTTCGATTATGCATGTCTAATCCCTTCCCCTCACCTAGACCGACTTTTCCCCTCCGGTCTCTGACGCTCCCGCCGCCCTGAGTCGCCGGAAAACGTGCATGCAACCGCGGTTACTGTTCACTCGATGGTAAATTCGAAATTCCAGCTTTTAATTTCGAAAAGGGGCTTTAATTTAAATGTTGGTGTTAGTCCCTGCAATTTTTGTGGATGCTGGTTCGATTTTTCCGATGCATGTCTAGGGAAGCCGATTGATTTTTAGAGTTGGAAGTGAAAATGCTTAAATTGTTTTCTAATTCACATTTAACCCATTTTAGTCATGTTTAAGCTGATGAATATTTGTGATTAATTAATTAGAAGTGAAATTGACAATATAAATGTCAACTGACAATTTAATCGGTACATGATATATTTTTGACTTGGTAAAATAATTCCGATAATACATTTAAAATATTTGATTAAAATTAAGAATTTAATTTTGTTAGTATATTAGTGGATATAAATCTCAAGTATGGTCTGTACATCTAATATATCAGTACACCGATGACACTCCGATGTACATAACTGGACTGGAAACAATGTTATAAATACATAGCCAGCCCATTTTTCGCATACAAAAACGTGTATCAACACACATATCAGACCCGATTCTTTCTCCTTCACATGCATCCTGCGCTAGCGTCTGACCACCGCGCGTAAAAGAGCTGCGCCCGGCGCCGTCCGGCCGCCTCCCGGTGCGTCCGACCTACCACCATGTAGCCAACTCACCGGCGGTCATTTCCACACCAAGAATCCACAGTGAGAGTTTCTGAATCTTCCGAATTTTTCTCTGAAACTTTCGAAACCGATTTTTAGGGTTCTTGAGTTTTCCGTTCGATTTCTTCGATTTGATCTTCAATTGTTTCGATTATGCATGTCTAATCCCTTCCCCTCACCTAGACCGACTTTTCCCCTCCGGTCTCTGACGCTCCCGCCGCCCTGAGTCGCCGGAAAACGTGCATGCAACCGCGGTTACTGTTCACTCGATGGTAAATTCGAAATTCCAGCTTTTAATTTCGAAAAGGGGCTTTAATTTAAATGTTGGTGTTAGTCCCTGCAATTTTTGTGGATGCTGGTTCGATTTTTCCGATGCATGTCTAGGGAAGCCGATTGATTTTTAGAGTTGGAAGTGAAAATGCTTAAATTGTTTTCTAATTCACATTTAACCCATTTTAGTCATGTTTAAGCTGATGAATCATGTATGCGAGGCTTGCATGAAATTTCCTTGTCAATATTGGATTGGTTCGATGGTTTTATGACTGTTGGGGGAGATTTGTAGCTTTTGAGTTGATGTTGGGTCTCTTGATCGATTAAACCACTTCATGCTAGTTTTGATTTACATTGCATGATAGTTGGGGATTTGGGTTTTGTCATCATTTTTTTGGGACTTGAGGTTGAGAGTTTAGATCTTATGAGTTTAGTTTCCAAGCGATGGATAAGATTGAAGGATATAATTGAAAACTATAATATGAGAACATGTGAATTGTGTTCAATGAAATAAAATGCATTCTTAGGATGTTAATTGAAAACTATAATATGAGAACATGTGAATTGTGTTCAATGAAATAAAATGCATTCTTAGGATGTTAATGATGATTAGACATCTTAATAACTCTAGAATTCAAGAAATGTTAAGAATGAGCATACAAGAATCAAAATACTTCTATCTTACATAATTTAGATATGTTTAGACGCCTCAAGTTAAAGAATATAAAATAAGTATGTTGAGGTCGTTGTAGTGATAAAGAAGTAATGAAATGGTGTTTTATGAAATTGATAGATTAACACACTACATTGGTACTCCTCGAGCTTCAAGGACGATATTCATCCTTTAGAAGGAAAGATTAGGTATGTTGCGGTCGGTAACATACGACAGGTATCTGTATTATTTGATATTTGATTTGCTGAACTTACGTGAATTACGTGAAGCTACTTGGCTATGTGAAATTACTTCGCTATGTGGTATTACTTGGCTATGTGAGTTAAATTGACTGATGGAGCATTCATAGCATTCATAATTGACATATCAATGTATGAAAATAAATGTTTTGTTAACACACGTCATTTTGATAATTTACATTGATATACATTGACATATGACATATACATGGACATATCATATTGAGCTATCTATTTCTTTGATATCCATGTTGATTATGACTGAGTTGACTTACTCTGAGTGTCGGGTACGACGAGCATGGCGATGACAGGCAGTGTAGGTAGTAACTGTAGTCACGTGCAGGTGCGACCGGACCTAGACACGAGGGCTGGATGCAGTAACGTACATAGGATGAGTTTTCCTAGCGCAATGTACGTATACTGTCACCCTCTGCTCGAGCTTTGATGATTTGATGATACCTTCCTTTGGACTCCGATTTGGTATCTTGAGATAGAATCTATTGTACCTTACATGCATTGCATTACATTGCACTGCATTACATCACATATCACATTTTATAGATGCATGTTGTATTTACCTGATAGTTTCATATTGGGCTTTGGCTCACCCCGTAGGGGGCTGTTGTTGTCTTTGTGTGTGGACAATGGCAGGTATTACAGTAACCAGGATCCCGAAGAGGGAATACTCGTTGAAGTCTTACTTGAGGTTGTTTCTTTTGTCTCTTTCCCAGTCGTAGGATAGCTAAATTATACCAGGGTGTGTCCTGGATCGTATAATTATGTAATTTGAGTTTATTTTCAGTTCAGTCACTGATGGTATTATGTAAATATTTTGAGTAAGGATTATGTGCTGGATGCCTATGATGCATGCTATGGTATTATGTACTGCATTGGGATATTATTTTATGCTTTTCATTTTTCTGGTATGTCCCTCGTGCGTGGAGGTCATGCCGAAATTTTGAGAGCCACTTGTTGGCAGGACTTTAAAAAAAAAAAAAAAAAAAAATCTTCCGCTGTTTACACATAAATAATCATTGTGTGCTAATTAAACACTTGATTAGGAACGGGTCCTCACAACATACATATGCAAAAACGATGCATATCAACATGTATCATATCATGATGCACTATCTTATGCATATCTTGCTTTACCTTGTGTTAAATAAATAAACACATAATACATGTTACAGTTGGGATGCCCGTACGTTGCTTACGTACCTTTCCAAAATGTAGAGGAGTCAACAGGCTTTATCTCATCAACTGTGCTGGTACCTGGGATGGTTCTACATAACCACACAACACAATATTAGTCACCTCATAATGATCCAATATCATAAACTTAATAAAATTCCCATTTTTCGAAAATGGAACACTACTGATTTTTTTCCAGAAATGTTCGAGCACCTCTTTTCATGCTCTTAAAACCGCTTCATAATATGTGTAATGTGTTCGAACAAAAGTGCTAGGGACTCCACAATACTTCAATGCAAGTGCTTAAATCAAATTTTCAACAAAAACTAAACCCAGCATGCATCGTAATAACCCCTCAATTTCAGCACTCAACCAGAAATTCCAGAAAAACAGGGCATATGAACCTTGCACAGATTTTCGAGCATGCATCTTCACAACAACAAAACTACCACATAACCCGTAACTCATGCTCAAGGAAACATGCTAGTAACTTCACAAAACTACCATGTATGTGTTCACGTCAAAGGTTTAATCAAAACCTAAGCTAGCATGCTTCATAATGAGCCCACAAATTCAACACTAGTCCAATTTTTCGTGAAAAACAGGGCATATAATCATCGCCCAGAATTTTCGAACACTTCATTTCACATGATTAAATCCTTCACATAACACATGAAACATGCTCAAGGAAATATACTGGCATCTTCAAAAAACTACCATGCACGTATTCACATCAAAGTTTTACCCAAAACCTAAGCTAGCATGCTTCAAATCCTCATGATTAAACCCCTACTCAAACAAAAACAGGGCAGTTTCCCTGCCCAGATTTTCGAGGACCACTTTTCACAATTCGAAATCTAACATATAAAGCATGTAAGTTACTTAACAAAACATGCTAGGGGCTTCATAAACATCACATGCAAGCACTCATAACAAGATTTTGTCGAACCTTAAACTAGCATGCCAAATCTGCTATAAAGAAAACATATGCTTAAAAATCGAAATCTGGGAAAAACATATGATTCCTCACCACTTTTGCTCTTCAATTTTTGTCAAGAAAAGACAAGAAATTTCCGAGCCCTTCCTTCCTACTAGCAGCTCAGATTTCAGACAAAAAAGAGAAAAAAATGGAGTTCTTGAGGTGAGAGGAAAAAATGGTATAATGAGGTGGAAAGTATGTCCTTGGCCAACCCACGCTGCAGAATTTCAGGGGAGGGGCGTGGGTTTGCATGCTGATATGGGGGGTGGTTGCATGTAGGGTGATCAAGTGGTGTTTAATTGTATCCCGATATTTCGTACGATGTATAAAAATATCTCTCCTTGATATTTTATAATTTTACCACATCAATACATCATCAAAAACACCTAACATACCTCCTAAACCATATCATCAAAATAAATATAACACCAACCGCATACATTAATTCCCCAACTTAATTACATGCTTTTTCCACATAAAGCGTAACCCATAAACCCCAAATTAAATCACCTCAATACAAAATTATCAACATTTTGATAGCATGTAAACACATAATCCTTTCGGGGATATCACAATACTCCCCTACTTATAAGATTTCGTCCCCGAAATCACACATGCTTACCAAAATAATATAAAACATAAAACACATACCAGAAAACAGTTCTGGATAGTGCTGCACCATGTGTCGCTCTGTCTCCCACGTGGTGTGATATCCCCAAAATGATTAATTGCAATTTGAGCATTAATTGTGTTTATATGATTAATTATGGTGGTAATTAATTATGTGTTGGATTTATTAATCTTATGGAAATGCTTAGTCACATGATAGAGTGACCCGGGAGGGCATTTCAGGGTGCATGTTGTGCATGTTTGAAAAATGGTTATTAGCATGATTTATTTGCCATGGGTAGCAATTAATTGGAAATCATGAGTTTAATTGATATTTGGTGCATTTTGGATTAATGCTTTTAAAAATATCATGTTGGGGTGTTTTATATACCATGGGTTTGTGGGATGCTTTTTAATTAACCCAACCCACTTTATTATATTACCCCAAACCCCCACAACACTCATTCTTACTTTTCACTTTACCAAATAACACCTCCCAAACCCTTCCTTTGTCCATTTTCGAGTTGGTGCTCAAGGGTGGAGAGAAACCCTTCCAAAAATCTTGTTTTGTGGAGTTTATTGGGAGATTTGAGATCCCCAAGAGGTATGGATACCTCATTGTTAGTCTTGAAGTATTTTAATTGAGTTTGGTATGATTTTGAAGGATTTTAAAATGGGTTTGTGTGAGTTGGTGTCATTTTGGGTGAGTGTTAGATTTATGGTTGTATGATGTTGTTTTATTGAAGATTTGTAGTGATTTGGTATGGTTGGTGTTTGAATATATGAGTTTGTTTGGGTTGGGGAAGGAGAAGGGTGAATAGTGCCCGAAAATCGCATGTGCAAGACTCGGCGATCGATCGGCGCCTCCAGCGATCGATCGCGAGTTGCGGGGCTGAAGGCAGTGGCCTTTAGCGATCGATCGCGAGTTTGGCGCGATCGATCGGCGAGGTCGCGATCGATCGGCGCAAACTCGGCGATCGATCGCGAGTTGAAAATTTTTGTTGCTCGAGACAGTGTGGTCTCGCGATCGATCGGGGCTATATGGCGATCGATCGCGAGACACCAAATTGGGTGTTTTTGGATTTTTTGTGGGATTTTTGGTATTGGACTATTATTGGGTTCTAATATTGATTTGTGTGAATGTGTAGAACCATCCCAGGTGGCAACACAGCCAAGGCATTGAAGTCCTACCATATCCTACATTTTGGAAAGGTACGTAGAGGACGTACGGGCACCCAACGGTACATGTATCTAGTATACTCATTGTTATGCATTGTGGATGCGAGTATATGTGATTATTGATAGGGTTGAATATTACGCGTTTTTAGGCTATGATATGTATATGTTTTGGTGTTGATTCTTGGATTATTTTACGGTTTATGGTATATATTTCTATATTTCAGGAATCAATATTGAAATGCATAAAAGTAGAAGAAATGAACCAAAAATGATGAAAGAATGAATAAAGTTGAAGAAAAGAGGAAAAAACCAGAATCCAAGACACATGTTGCTCCTTTCTCCTCAAATTACTATATGTTCGAGCCATGTTTAGGAAATGTGGTCCATATAAAAGTTGTAGAACTTTCTCTTATCTTCGCGTGGACAGCTGATTCATCAAATTTGGAGTTCATATGAGAACGTTATGGCCAAAATACGAAACTCGCCAGAAGCTGAAAAAAGGCGAAGAAACATCATTGAATTAATTCAACAGGCGTAATTACGCCTACTTTGAGGCGTAACTACGCCTAGCCCACGACTTTTGAAAATTTAAGTGGCGTAATTACGCCACTTTGGAGGCGTAATTACGCCTATCACACGGGAAGCCAGATTTGTTGACACATCGACAGGCGTAACTACGCCACTTCAGAGGCGTCATTACGCCTGATGAATTTTGGAAATTTTGGACTGCTTTCCTTATTTGATGCACGGGATTTTTAAAAGGCAGGAAGAAGACCTACTCAAGATGATAATCAGATTTTAACCTAGGAACCCAATCACCACAGCCTCCATCTCAACCCCCCTTTCCTTCACCATCAAAATCACACACCTTCTTCACCAACGTCGAAAACCACACGCCTCCTTTCTTCACTCTAACCTCATGCCTCCTTCACACGGCTAGCAGCCATTCACTCCACCATAACCTCCATCTTTCTTCCACTCTTCACCATCCATCATCACTCATCAACCCTTCACCCTATGTTTTGGAACGAGCCAACAAGATAATCGAAGAGCACGATCGAGAAAGAAGCGAGGAAGGATCGAGAATCAACGAAAGAGTCCACTTGGGAGTTTTCTTTTACTTTTCTATTATTGTTTTACATGAATAATTGGATTGTTGTGTTTTTGATGATTGAGAGATATCAATAACATAGTTTTTCCTATTGATTTTGAGATTGAATTCATATATCTTCTAAGTGCATGTGTTATTGTTCTTAATGCTTTTGAAGGATTGATCACCTTTGAATGATATTTTATTATAATTGAGATCGAGAGATGAAATTATAATACGATATAATAATTCATGCCGTGTGTTAAAGATTGAGATCGAGAGATAAAATCACACACGAGTGATAGCTTTGGGTTGTTTATTAGTGGTTTTCATAAATCGCATTCAATGTTAAATTGTTAATTAAGTGAACGAGAGTTACTAGTTGCAATTTGATGTTAGACTTAATATAGCTCGAGAGAGTATATTGAATAAATTCAGAAAACCCGTCACCTTAGAGATGTATGGAGAAAAGAATTGTAAGAGTTGTTAGGTGAATAATTGTCTTGATTCTTACTTGTGGATTTTTCTCGTGATCGTCGACTATTTTGGTTGGATTATAGTAGCTTAATTTAGTTTAGTTTAATTATTAATTAATTATCGTAGGTTAAATATAGTTAAAAGACATCTCATTTGGTACTTGCTTGTTAGTCCCTGTGGGTTCGACAATCCGTATCTTCCTATCTATACTAAAACTTGACACCATGCACTTGCGGTCTAAAATCGCTAGATTGGAAATAATTGTTTAAAATAAAAGCGATCAAGTTTTTGGCGCCGTTGTCGGGGACTAACTTTAGTAATATCATACTAGGTTCTTTGACTGTAATTTAACCATTTTTTCTTCTTTTGTATATATTTATTTCAAAAAAAAAAATTATATATATTTATTTTGTTTTTGTTTTGTTTGTCTTGCGAGGTACTTGGAGATGCTACATCAACAAGCCTTCACAAGCTTTGCCCAACAACGTTCCGAGCCGTTCTACGCTGTTTGGGAGAGATTCAATGAATTGGCTAACACATTCCGGTATCACAACTTTTCGAACTATACTCTCTTGCAATATTTCTTCAACGGGTTGGATGCACAGACACGAGAATGGGTTGAGCGGAGCACTGGTGACTGGGAGTCCCCTGATTGATAGAGATGAGAACAGTGTGGTGCACCTGTTCAATGATATGGCGGACTTCGATTACCAGTGGCATTGGAATCCTTCACTGCAGGGTTGGAGTAACCAATACCCACCGGAGCCTCGCTACCCTATTGATACGCCACAACCATTTGAACATCTCGAAGAGAGGAGAGATAGTTCTGCAGATGTCACAACTCAGTTAGAAGATACTTTAAAAAGATTCATAGCATCAACTGAGAGCAGTTTAGAGTGCCAAACCAACTCTATGCGTCACCTGGAGCAGCAAATGGTGGTCCTCATGGAAACAATTTCAAGTAGTTGCCAAGAGGAAGAGATGAGGGCTACAAAGGAAGACACGACGAATCGAGTTTGGTTATATGATTACGATCACTCAACCAACCAAGTTTGGGGGAGTGATCCTGCTAGTGTGGAAGAGTGGAGGTAACTTGAGCCTCTTCAAGAGATTGAGCTTACTTCAGAGATGTTATCCGAGGAGTTCCCATGTGAAGATGAGTCGAATGTGATGTTGGAGAAGGAAGAAACTTTCGAAGATTCCGATTTGAGCCCATCGATGGAGACATGTTCTATGCCATATGTGGATCCATATTTTCCGTCGATGCCAACTTCACCGCACTACATCTTCCATATGAAGCCAAGTCGAGAATCATTCTCCCATGCCTACCAATTCAAGAATGTTGTTGGAGCGACGAGCTTACACTGCTACAATCTTGCCAATCTTGAGGGCATATTGAATGAAGACCCATTAGTGGTATCATACGATACTTACTATGGGCGGCAGCCGCTCTTTGATGGTTGCTTCTGATGGTCAAGCCGACGACTAAAAATCAGCGCTTCTTGGGAGGCAACCCAAGCGTATCCTTTAGTTATTTAGTTTTATTTTGCTTTTTCAGTTTTTGCATTTTAGTTTTGTTTATCTCTCAAGTCGAATATTTTACAATATGCATTCTTCTCTTGCTAGGTATTTTGTTGGAGCGATGAACCCCTACAACAGTGGAGCTTTCAAAAGCAAATCTTCCTCAACCCTCATGCAAGCGTCTTGATCAGGGGAGTTCATTGTTTCCCTTTTGATTCTTTTTAACATTGAGGGCAATGTTTGATTTAAGTTTGGGGGAGTAGTAGCTTGCATGCTTTACTTGTTTTAACCACATGTTGTATGCTTAAATGACACTTGAATCGTCCGATTATTATGAGCTAAATTTTTTTTTTTATGAGTTCAAACTTGAGAAAAGAATGAATTATAGCAGTGACTATTCACTGAGGATTTTGATCTCGCTATGCATATGAACTTGATTTGTGATTGGACTTGTACATGAATATCCTATTTGAGTTAGCATGTCAAGAATGAGGAATACTTTGAGCACAATGAGTCATGATCTTGTGGATTGCTTGTTGAATAGTGATAATTATTGTGAGCTTGATGATTTGTCTTGAGCATCTTAGAGTTATCCTAGAACTTATTTGATGCTGACACTTTGAGGCGAAATTTTATAGTTACAAACTTGACTTGGAAATGATCTAGGCGATCTTTGAAACGTTTGAGCCTTTCAAGCTTACCATGATTCATATCAATCCCTAGTGTCCCATTTGAGCTTTATTGAAAAAAGAATGGTATATGCACTGCATATAATTAGACCCCATTCGACATTCTTGGCAAACTCATTATACTTACCCTTATTTGAGCCTAAATGAAAAAAAGTTATCCTTACCCTAAGAGAGTATAATGAATTCCATTCGATGCACGTAAATTGATATATCCTGATGAGCTTATTGAAAAATATTGATGAATGAGAAAAAGAAAAAGATAGACAAAGAGCCTTGAAAAGAAAAAAAAAATAAACATATAAGACCCAAAGTGGCCAAGGCTATAAAAGAAAAAGAAGAGGAGCTCCATGTTTGCGAAAAATTTGAACTTTAAATGATTATACTCTCTTCTTTGTGCTTATCCTATCTTTTCTTTGAAGCCAACACCAAAGGCCTTACAATACAAGCTTAAAAAGTTCTTTTGATCCAAGTCTAGGGAGTAACTATCATTAGTGGAGAAGTTGTTTGAAAATAGGCCTATGGGATGCTTGATGATAATCTTGACTTTGAGTTGATTAGCATGATTTGATCTTGAATATGTGCATGAAACTTGAGATTGACTAGAGCACACACACACGTTCCGATTTTGAGATATGTTGCTTGAATTAGGAGAAAACTTGTCTTGTCAACTTTTGTATATGTGCATGAGATTTCTGAGAATAAGCAAGCCATGAAATAATTGTTTCAAATATCAAGAATGAACTCTACCTTATGATCTTAATGCTTAATCAAGGACGATTAAGTGATAAGTTTGGGGGAGTTGATAGGGTTGAATATTACGCGTTTTTAGGCTATGATATGTATATGTTTTGGTGTTGATTCTTGGATTATTTTACGGTTTATGGTATATATTTCTATATTTCAGGAATCAATGTTGAAATGCATAAAAGTAGAAGAAATGAACCAAAAATGATGAAAGAATGAATAAAGTTGAAGAAAAGAGGAAAAAACCAGAATCCAAGACACATTTTGCTCCTTTCTCCTCAAATTACTATATGTTCAAGCCATGTTTTGGAAATGTGGTCCATATAAAGGTTGTAGAACTTTCTCTTATCTTCGCGTGGACAGCTGATTCAGCAAATTTGGAGTTCATATGAGAAAGTTATGGCCAAAATACGAAACTCGCCAGAAGCTGAAAAAAGGCGAAGAAACATCATTGAATTAATTCAACAGGCGTAATTACGCCTACTTTGAGGCGTAACTACGCCTAGCCCACGGCTTTTGAAAATTTAAGTGGCGTAATTACTCCACTTTGGAGGCGTAATTACGCCTATCACGCGGGAAGCCAGATTTGTTGACACATCGACAGGCGTAACTACACCACTTCAGAGGCGTCATTACGCCTGATGAATTTTGGAAATTTTGGACTGCTTTCCTTATTTGATACACCTGATTTTTAAAAGGCAGGAAGAAGACCTACTCAAGATGATAATCAGATTTTAACCTAGGAACCCAATCACCACAGCCTCCATCTCAACCCCCCTTTCCTTCACCATCAAAATCACACACCTTCTTCACCAACGTCGAAAACCACACGCCTCCTTTCTTCACTCTAACCTCATGCCTCCTTCACACGGCCAGCAGCCATTCACTCCACCATAACCTCCATCTTTCTTCCACTCTTCACCATCCATCATCACTCATCAACCCTTCACCCTATGTTTTGGAACGAGCCAACAAGATAATCGAAGAGCACGATCGAGAAAGAAGCGAGGAAGGATCGAGAATCAACGAAAGAGTCCACTTGGGAGTTTTCTTTTACTTTTCTATTATTGTTTTACATGAATAATTGGATTGTTGTGTTTTTGATGATTGAGAGATATCAATAACATAGTTTTTCCTATTGATTTTGAGATTGAATTCATATATCTTCTAAGTGCATGTGTTATTGTTCTTAATGCTTTTGAAGGATTGATCACCTTTGAATGATATTTTATTATAATTGAGATCGAGAGATGAAATTATAATACGATATAATAATTCATCCGTGTGTTAAAGATTGAGATCGAGAGATAAAATCACACACGAGTGATAGCTTTGGGTTGTTTAATCTAAAGTTAGTGGTTTTCATAAATCGCATTCAATGTTAAATTGTTAATTAAGTGAACGAGAGTTACTAGTTGCAATTTGATGTTAGACTTAATATAGCTCGAGAGAGTATATTGAATAAATTCAGAAAACCCGTCACCTTAGAGATGTATGGAGAAAAGAATTGTAAGAGTTGTTAGGTGAATAATTGTCTTGATTCTTACTTGTGGATTTTTCTCGAGATCGTCGACTATTTTGGTTGGATTATAGTAGCTTAATTTAGTTTAGTTTAATTATTAATTAATTATTGTAGGCTAAATATAGTTAAAAGACATCTTATTTGGTACTTGCTTGTTAGTCCCTGTGGGTTCGACAATCCGTATCTTCCTATCTATACTAAAACTTGACACCGTGCACTTGCGGTCTAAAATCGCTAGATTGGAAATAATTGTTTAAAATAAAAGCGATCAATTATGCATTGTGGATGCAAATACATGTTGAATTATGCATGATGATTGTATATGCATATGATGGTTATTGGTGCACATCCCATGAGTCGTGGTCATCCCTTGATGATTTTAATGCTTGCCGCTATTTGGTTTGTTTCCGCTAAATGTGAAGCGAGGGGTGGGAGCGCCGCATGTCACATTTGAGCGTGGTTATCATATAGGGCGAGGAAAGAATATTTGCCGCTCAATGTGAAGCGAGGGGTGGGAGCGCCGCATGTCCATTGAAGCGAGGTTATTCTATGCCGCCTATATGTAAATAAGCGAGGGGCATTAAAATACATTGTGATGGACAGACTAGGGAATGGTGACCGATATTTGATATTGATGAGATGGTATTGTGTCATGACATGTCTAGACCATTAAAAATAATCTATTGATTATACTCATGAGTTATGGTACAGGGACAACCAAACTGGAAGCGTTTTGAAATGCATGGGAAAAATAGGAAGTGTTTTAATTGTGTTTTATGCATTTACGCTTTATATTCATATTGTGTTGAATATGGATGATATTATTGCTCATGTTTGGGGGTTGTCCTTGTAGGTACACTTTTGGCATGATAGAAGGGCTAAGCGGGTTGAGGTGGTGAGCTTGTGGAGAATTCTTTTGACCCAGGCAGGACATGATTATTTTTGTATAGTGTCTACTGTAGGAGTAGTGTAAAACTATAGTTGATAACAATCTTTTGATGGGGAATGTAATTAATCCATGGATAGTCCTCATTTTGGCATGTAATATTAAAGCTCATAGACTCAACACGATTAATTCACTCTGATCATTTATATTAGCTCTATTTATGCCTTTGATCCGCACTTAAGGATTAGGGTCCTTACATTAGCGGTATCAGAGCAGTGGTTAGAGAACCCGGGAACGAGTGAAGGGTAGCCTTAGCATGATTGGCTAGGTGCTTACATTTGAGGCATGTTTATGCATGTGGTGCATATTGATGTATATTCTGTTATACTAACATGCTTATTATCATTCCTGTTATCTAATGACATAACATGTATATTTGTTTTGGAGTTGTTGTTAACCTCTGTGTTACAGCATGGCTGCTATGAATGCGGGGAACCTTAACGAAGAAGTTGGCGATATGGGCAGTGTTAACGCTAGCGTTGGACAAGTGAACCCTCTACCTCCACCAGCAGTAGGCTTGGAGCCAGTAGCTCAGTTATTACTACCCAGTGAGATTAACTTGACTCAGTTTCTGTCTTACCACCCGCACCGGTTTGAGGGAACAGAATCAGGGGAGGAAGCTGAGGAGTGGCTGGAAAGACTTGAGCAGATATTTGTGTCGGCTCCTTGTGCTGTTACAGCGTGGCTGAGGCTAGCGGAGTTCCAGTTAGCTAAGAAACCTCTAATGTGGTGGAGGGGCACTGTATTGGAGCTAAGAGCACTAGGTACTGTGATTGATTGGACACTCTTCAGGACCCGGTTTCTGAACCGGTACTTCTCCGCGGCGGCGAGACAGACGAAGGAAGACGAGTTTGCGAGTTTGAAACAGGAGAACATGACGGTGTCAGACTATGCCACGCGGTACTCTTCGTTGCCACTAATGGACACGCAAAGATGAGGAGTTTTATCAAGGGGTTGCGACCGGAGCTCTATGACCGGGTTATCACCAATAACCCAACTTCGTTTGATGATGCTCTCACAAGGGCGGAGCTTGCCGAGCTTGGAGTGGGAGCTTATCCTAGTGCTATGCCACCACCAGTACCACAACAAAGGCAGACTAATGACAGCTTGAGGCCCCGGGGAGAGCCATTTAAACCTCGTGGTGCCTCTTCATCTTCACGGTTTGGTGGAAAGAAGTACTTTGGTCAGAAACAGGAGAACAAGAAGAGCAATTGGTCCGCCAATCGAGGGTCTTCACAAGGGAATAGGTCGGGAGAGCCGAGGTGCGACAATTGTGGAGGACCACATTCTTCAAGCAAGTGCCCTGCCTGTTATAGCTGTGGCAAGATGGGCCACATCTCTCGGTATTGCCCCACTCGGGGAGGACAGTCAGAGTTTCAGGGCAAGAGGCCGAGGTTTGATGACAAGATTGTACACCAGAGGCAGCAGTTTGGGCCTCGACCATCGGGAGGTCAGACAGTGGGACCGTCCCAGGGACAGGTGTATGCGCTGACTAGAGAGCAGGCCCAGGCAGCCCCAGAGGAGGTGATCGCCGGTACGTGTCATTTATTTACGTACCCTGCTTTTATTTTGGTAGATACAGGTGCCTCCCACTCTTTTGTATCTGTTGGCTTTGTGGAGAGACACCATATGCGCACGTATTCTCTACCCACGCCTCTCCTTGTCTCGACACCCACTGGAAGAAATGTCGTTGCTGATCAGTTCATGGAAGATTGCCTCATTTATTTTGAGGGCAACGAGTTGAAGGCATACTTGATCGTATTGGGTATGTCGGACTTCGACTGCATCATGGGTATTGATATTCTGAACAGATATCAGGCAGTGGTAGATTGCCGGCAGAAGACAGTGAAGTTCAGGCCTGATTTGGGTAGTCAGTGGACTTTCTATGGCAACGGTTCTCGTGCGAAGATTCCGTTGATTTCAGCGATCAAGATGACTCAACTGTTGGAACGTGGCCACACGGGCTAACTCATCTATGCCGTGGACACGTCTAGGAAGAATAAGGAATTGAGAGTTGAGGATGTACCAGTGGTAGCAGAGTTTGCTGATGTATTCCCAGAAGAGATCCCAGGATTCCCACCGGCTAGGGAAGTTGAGTTTGGGATCGAGTTGTTACCAGGGACATCCGCTATCTCTCGTGCACCTTACAGGATGGCACCGGCGGAGTTGAGGGAATTGAAGGAACAGTTGCAGGATCTCCTTGACAAGGGATATATACTCCCGAGCGTATCGCCATGGGGCGCACCGGTTCTCTTTGTGAAGAAGAAGGACGGTTCGATGCGGTTGTGCATCGATTACCGGCAACTGAATAAAGCCACAGTAAAGAACAAATATCCTCTCCCAAGGATTGATGATTTGTTTGATCAGTTGCAAGGTACCAGATTATATAGTAAGATTGATTTGAGATCCGGGTACCATCAGATTCGAGTCACAGAGGAAGATGTAGAAGACAGCGTTCCGGACTCGATATGGACATTATGAGTTCTTAGTGATGCCGTTCGGTGTGACGAATGCTCCTGCTGTCTTTATGAGTCTGATGAACAGAGTGAGGAAGAGCACGTGAAGCACTTGAGGACAGTTCTCCAGATTCTCCGAGATCACCAGTTGTATGCCAAGCTCAGTAAGTGTGAGTTTTGGTTGAGCAGTGTAGTATTTCTGGGCCATGTCATATCGAGCAGCGGAATATCTGTGGATCCCAGGAAGATCGAAGCTGTAATGGAGTGGGCTGCCCCCACTTCTATGCCTGAGATTCGGAGCTTCCTTGGTTTGGCCGGATATTATCGACGCTTCGTCGAGGGCTTTTCGAAGATTGCCAAGCCGTTACACAGTTGACCCAGAAGGGAGTACCTTTCTTTTGGTCAGAAGCTTGTGAGGAGAGTTTCCAGGAGTCAAAGCATCGTTTGACGACGGCGCCAGTGTTAGTGATCCCTACGGAGAACTCCAGATTTGTTTTGTATACCGATGCATCACTCCAGGGCCTTGGGTGTGTACTGATGCAAGATAAGCATGTGGTAGCTTATGCATCGAGGCAGTTGAAGCCGCATGAGACTAGATACCCAGTCCATGACTTGGAATTGGCGGCTATCATCTTCGCCCTGAAGATTTGGCGACATTATTTGTATGGTACTTCATTTACCATATTCACGGATCACAAGAGCCTCAAGTTTTTATTCACTCAGGCGGAGCTGAACATGAGGCAGAGGAGGTGGATGGACTTACTCAAAGACTATGATTGTGAGATTGAGTACCATCCCGGGAAGGCTAATTTGACAGCAGATGCTTTGAGCCGGAAAGTAAAGAGTTCTGCTGAGGACGTCATCCATTTGTCAGCCATGATGACCTCCTATTGCCATCTGGGCTATGATTTTGACATTGATGCATCACCTGTGTATGTATCGACCTTGCTAGCTGAGCTAGATATCTATGAGAACATCAGGAGAGCTCAGAGGTCAGATGATGAGGTTCAGAGGTGGTTATCTTTAGTACATCTTGGTCACGAAATTCAGAGTGGCCGATGACGGATCTTTGAGGTTGGGTAACCGTTGGGTGGTTCCGAGTACGCCGGAGTTGCGTAGAGGGATCTTGGAGCGAGCTCATAGTAGCAGACTTAGCATCCACCCAGGCGGGAAGAAGATGTATAAAGATCTACGTGGTCAGTTTTGGTGGAAGAGGATGAAATCTGATGTCGTCGCTTTTGTTAAGAGGTGTTTGATCTGCCAGCAGGTTAAGGCAGAGAGACAGAGACCTGGCGGCGAGTTGAAAAGCTTGAAGATACCGAAGTGGAAGTGGGAACACATTTCCATGGACTCACCTGCCGAGGAGTGCTTCAGGCTTTGATGCTATTTGGGTGATTGTGGATCGATTGACTAAGGTAGCTCATTTCATATGCGACTTTCACCTTTTTGAGGATGGCGCAGTTGTACATTCGAGATGTGGTGAGATTGCATGGGATCCCCATTTCCATAGTGTCGGATCGAGATCCGCGATTCACATCTCATTTTTGGGAAGGTCTTCAGTCAGCCTTGGGAACTGAAGTTAGATTGAGCACTGCTTGTCATCCTCAGACGGATGGCCAGACCGAGCGTACTATTCAGACGCTCGAGGACATGTTGAGAGCTTGCGTTTTGGAGTTCGATGCTTCTTGGCAAGATTCAGTGCCTTTGGTAGAGTTCTCTTATAATAATAGCTACCAGGCGAGTATTCAGATGGCTCCTTTTGAAGCTCTTTATGGCAGACGGTGTAGATCACCCTTGTGTTGGGATGATTTGGACCGTAAATCGGTCGGAGGACCGGAGTTGATTCGGGAGATGGAAGAGAAGATAAAGCTGATAAGGCATAAAATGAAAGCAGCCCAGGACAGACAGGCAGCTTATGCGAACAAACGGCGGAGACTGTTGGAATTTCAGTTGGGAGATAAGGTCTTTTTGAAGATCTCGCCTTTCAGAGGCGTTGTGCGATTTGGGAGGCGCGGGAAACTGTCTCCGAGGTATGTTGGACCGTACGAGATTTTGCAGCGCATTGGCACCTTAGCTTACCGACTAGCTCTGCCGCCTTCTTTATCTGGTATACATGATGTGTTTCATGTATCGATGTTGCGGAAGTATGAGCCGGATCCATCTCATGTGTTACAGCCTTCCGAAGTTCAGTTAGAGTCCGATGTGTCTTATGTGGAACGGCCTGTTAGAATTCTGGATCGAGCAGACCGTAGACTTCGGAACAAAGTGATACCTATGATCAAGGTTCAGTGGGATCGCAGGGGTGTCGAGGAGGCTACGTGGGAGACGGAGCGGCATATGGTGCAGCACTACCCGGAACTATTCTCTGGTATGTGTTTATGTTTAGTTTCTTTTGGGGGTAAGTGCATGTGATTTCGAGGACGAAATCTTATAAGTAGGGGAGTATTGTGATATCCCCGAAATGATTAATTGCAATTTGAGCATTAATTGTGTTTATATGATTAATTATGGTGGTAATTAATTATGTGTTGGATTTATTAATCTTATGGAAATGCTTAGTTAGTCTTGAAGTATTTTAATTGAGTTTGGTATGATTTTGAAGGGTTTTAAAATGGGTTTGTGTGAGTTGGTGTCATTTTGGGTGAGTGTTAGATTTATGGTTGTATGATGTTGTTTTATTGAAGATTTGTAGTGATTTGGTATGGTTGGTGTTTGAATATATGAGTTTGTTTGGGTTGGGGAAGGAGAAGGGTGAATAGTGTGGGGTCCTCTTTACTTAATCCATTATGTATCCATTAAACATACATATGTGAGTCTGAATTAAGTAATATACCATGCACAGATGAAGAGTTCATACTAGTTAAGTTGTTTACAAGGTTATCAAAAACCTAACAAACTATACAAAACATGTACATAAACAACCTAATCCAAAAGAACTCCTAGGCAGTGGTTCCCCTCGCAGCGGAATTCATGACTCACGCTCCCCACGTCTATGAGTCCCTACAGAAACATTCACACAATGAGTATAGATAACAAATATCTCAGTGCAATATCAAACCATAATCTCAATATCAATGATAAAGCACAATTAAATCATCAATACGTGAATGTTCTGTATCATGCATCCACAAATGCACTATGTCATGACATGTCTCAACAATTTCCCTATTATCACGAGCCCCATATGAGATGCCTAATCAGCTCAATATGTCAGTGGAACCACATCACATCTGCATATTAGCAGCACATATCATAGTACCATGCTCATCGGTGATAATAGCCAGAGCATATACCCACACCAAGTGTATATCTCTCAAGCCAAAGCATATGTAGTATATCTATCGTGGCAACGATCCTAGCCAAAGCATATACCACACCAGGCATATCTCTCGAGGCAATGATCTCACCAAAGCATATACACATATCTATCAAGGCATCCATCCCAATCATATGAAATCCATGTATGAATATGCATATGAACTACCAATCATATGACACAAGATAACATAAATCATATGATATCAAAACCATAACATCATCATCGCATCATATCTATACTCCGTACGTCAACACGTACCTGTATTGCGACACAAAAGCGATAAATCAGGCGTTGATAGCTAAATGCCTCTTTGCCCCGTCCCCTGAGATGATGCTACAACAATGCCAACAATATACCATGTTATCCTAGGCATTAAAATCAAATTCTACAAAAATATAAAATTTTCAACATTCTACCATCACCGATCGATCGCCTAAAATCTCGATCGATCGCCGAACTGTTCATGCTTCACCGATCGATCGTACAAAATCACCGATCGATCGCCACCTTGCACCGATCGATCGCCTCAAATCACCGATCGATCGCCTCATGCTCAAACCGCCTTACACCTTCACTGGTCGCGGCGATCGATCGAGACCACAGCCGATCGATCGGCCCGATCAGAAAAATGAGCAAATGGCGATTTTCAAGCTTATCTCCATGGTTCTTATCCTATACCTCAAAGTTTAACATGTAAACATAATTCATGCAATCCCTAGTATCATATAAACATGTTTCTAACACCCTAGAAACAAATTCTTGGCAAAGAAACAAGTTATGATTCTAAGCATACATATTTGATATTCCAAGACACATACTTCATTACCAACTACACAATTCAAGTGTAAAATCATAAAATCCTTACCAAGATGGTACAATTTCACTTCACACACCTTCCTAGCTCAATTCACAAGTGAATCCTAAGCTTAAATCTCAAGAAAGGTGAAAGAGAGGGAGAGAAGCTTGGTAGAGATTTTTAGGTGAAAAGTGGTGTATTGTGAGTTTAAGCTCACTAAGCTCTTTCTTATAGCCACTTGGTATAAGCACATGAGAACTCACCTCAACATGTAAATCCAACCACAAATTCACATGCTAATGCAACCTTACATGAAATACAAAGGCATATGAAATTCAAATTCAAATGCAACTCCAATTGCAAGTAAATTCACATGCATATTCCAAAGGCCTACTAGATCATGACTTCATATGTTATTAAATCATTGTTCACCATGTTTCATTATGAGTTCCACCTGAACCTCCAATATCATACCGCCACGTGATATAATTACACCATAATCATATCATAAGTATATAACATAAATCGAGGCATTACAATTCTCCCCCACTTAGTGAATTTCGTCCTCGAAATTGCATATACAGACATAATACATGCATATGAGATATACAACTCAACAATCCTACGATATGAAAATAGGAAACATGATCATGTATGCAACAGTACCATAAAACTGTAAAATCATACCAGAAAACAAATCCGGATACCGTTGCACCATATGCTGCTCCGTCTCCCACGTTGCCTCTTCGACACCCCGTCTGTCCCACTGTACCTTAACCATAGGAATCACCTTATTACGCAACCTGCGTTCAGCTCGATCCAAGATCATAACCGGTCGTTCCTCATATGACACATCTGTATCCAACTGTACCTCAGGTAGCTGTAAGACATGACTCGGATCTGGTTCATACTTTCTCAACAGTGACACATGAAAAACATCATGAATACTACTCAAGGCCGGTGGTAGTGCTAAGCGATATGCCAACGTACCAATACGTTGCAACACCTCATATGGACCAACATATCGTGGAGACAATTTTCCACGCTTACCAAACCGTACTACACCTTTAAAAGGTGAGATTTTCAAGAACACACGGTCACCAACTTGGAATTCAAGTGGTCTACGTCGCTTATTGGCATACGCAGCCTGTCTATCCTGAGCAGTTTTAAGTTTCAATCTAATTACTTTCACTTTCCCTTCCATGTCATGAATCATATCCGGTCCAGTTAAGGAAGACTGATCCACATCATCCCAATACAATGGCGATCTACATCGTCGCCCATACAAAGCCTCAAATGGTGCCATCTGTATACTAGACTGATAACTGTTGTTATATGAAAATTCTACTAATGGCAACGAATCTTGCCAAGAGGTATCAAACTCTAATGCACAGGCACGCAACATATCCTCAAGCGTCTGTATCGTACGCTCTGTTTGTCCATCTGTTTGCGGATGATATGCTGTACTCAACCGCACTTCAGTTCCCAACGCTGTCTGTAACCCTTCCCAGAAATGAGAAGTAAATCTCGGATCCCTATCCGATACAATGGAAACTGGAATACCATGTAGTCTTACTACATGTTGAATGTATAACTGTGCCATTCTCAGATATGTATATGTCATACAATATGGCACAAAATGAGATACTTTGGTGAGTCTGTCAACAATCACCCAAATGGCATCGCAACCAGAAGACGTCCGTGGTAAATGAGTCACAAAATCCATCGTGATATGTTCCCATTTCCACTGAGGAATTTCCAAACTATGTAATTCACCTCCTGGTCTTTGTCTTTCCGCTTTCACTTGTTGACAGATCAAACACCGTTTCACAAAGCTCAATACATCCTGTTTCATACGTTTCCACCAAAATTGTGTACGTAAATCATGATACATTTTCTTCCCTCCAGGATGTATACTGTATCTACTACAATGAGCACGTTGTAGTAGTTCTTGGCGTAGTCCTAATGAAGCAGGTACTACCCAACAATTTCTATACTTCAACGTTCCATCACTTGTAAGTACAAATTGAGATAATTGTCCTTGACTTATCCTTTCCTTCCACTGTTGTACTTCATCATCAGTCATTTGTGCCGTTCTGATTTTCTCAAATATGTCGGGTTCAACCAACAATGTTGATACCCTTACTGGCACTAGTTCCATATCAAAATCATAACCCAAAGTACAACAAGAATCATCAATGCGGATAAATGAATTACCTCATTAGCCGTGTGATTTACCTTTAAACTCAAGGCATCTGCTGTAAGATTAGCTTTTCCTGGATGATATTCAATCTCACAATCATAATCTTTCAACAGATCCATCCATCTCCTTTGTCTCATATTCAACTCCGCTTGAGTGAATAAAAATTTTAAACTCTTATGATCTATGTATATGGTAAAAGACGTACCATATAAATAATGTCGCCATATCTTCAATGCAAAGACAATGGCAGCCAATTCCAGATCATGTACTGGATATCGTATTTCATGTGGCTTCAACTGTCGTGATGCATAAGCCACTACATTATCCTGCATCAATACACAACCCAAACCAAGTAAAGATGCATCAGTATAAACTGCAAACCTGTCATGCTCAGATGGAATGATCAAGACTGAAGCTGTAGTCAATCGATGTTTTAATTCTTGAAAACTACGCTCACACGCCTCTGACCATTGAAATGAGATTCCCTTCTGTGTCAAATGCGTCAATGGTATGGCAATCGCTGAAAATCCTTCAACGAACCGTCTATAATATCCAGCCAAACCTAAGAAACTATGAATCTCTGGCACAGAAGTAGGTGCTGACCAATTCAACACTGCTTCCACTTTCTTTGGATCGACTGATATACCTTCTTCTGAAATAACATGTCCCAAAAAGCCGACACTAGTCAACCAAAACTCACACTTACTGAGTTTGGCATACAACTGATGTGTCCTCAACAATTGCAATACCATATGCAAATGTTGAACATGTTCGGCATCACTCCGTGAATAGATCAGTATATCATCGATAAAGACAATCACAAATCGATCAAGGTATTCCTGAAAAACCCGATTCATTAAACTCATAAAGACAGCAGGAGCATTTGTCACTCCAAAAGGCATTACCAGAAACTCATAATGTCCATAACGAGTTCTGAATGCTGTCTTCTGTATATCTCCTTTCCTCACACGTATTTGATGATATCCGGACCTCAAATCAATTTTAGAATAAATCCTTGATCCCTGCAACTAATCAAACAAATCATCAATACGAGGAAGAGGATATTTATTCTTTATGGTTACCTTGTTCAATTGTCTATAATCTATACACAATCTCATTGTCCCATCCTTCTTCTTCACAAACAATACCGGAGCACCCCAAGGCGATACACTAGGACGTATGTACCCCTTGTCCAATAAATCTTGCAATTGCGTTTTCAACTCTTTCAATTCAGTTGGTGCCATCCGATAAGGAGCCCGTGAAATTGCAGAAGTACCAGGTATCAAATCAATACCAAATTCCATTTCTCGACTTGGTGGAAATCCAGGTATTTCATCTGGAAACACCTCCGCATATTCTGCAACCACTGGTATCTCCTCCACTTTCCTTTCTCTTTTCTGTTCATTTACATCAAGGGCATAAATCAAATAACCCGCATGTCCACGCTCTAACAAACGCGATATTCGGATTGCTGATATCAAAGGAATCTTTGCCCTCGATCCCTGGCCATAGAATAACCATTGATTGCCAGTATCAGACTGAAATCTCACAATCTTTTGACTACAATCCACAACAGAGTGATATTTACTCAATACATCAATTCCAAGGATGCAATCAAAATCGGACATAGCTAACACAATCAAATCAGCTTGTAGTCCATACTCAGTCTCAAACTGAATAGTACAATCAGACACACTCTGACAAGTCATTACAGTAGTTCCCATGGGTGTCGAGACATAAAGAGGCATCAACAGTGGAGACGAGCATATATGATACTGATCAACAAAAGCTTGTGCAATAAAAGAATGTGATGCACCAGTATCAATCAACAGAAAAGCAGGATAAGTAAATAAAGTACACTTACCCGCTATCACAGTATCAGGAGCTGCCTCTGCTTCCTCCCTATTCAGTGCATACACCTGAGCCTGAGGTGTTCCTGTCCTCTGTCCTCCACCAGACTGTGGTACACCCTGTGGTCTCTGCTGCACTGTATTCTCTGACACTGGTCCTCTCCTCTGTTGTCCACCCACTTGAGGACAATCACGGATCACATGTCCTGGTTTCCCACAACGGAAACAAACCAATGTATCAAACTGTGGACAATTCCTTTGATAATGTGGCCCTCCACATTTAAAACATTGTAATCCACGTCCACTACTACTACTACTGCCTTGGGACTGTCCTTTCGATTTGCGATCACCCCCTTTTTGTGATCCAAAATGTTTTCCACTAAACCTAGATGAAGATGCACCACCTCGTGGTGATTTAAATGATTCCCCTCTAGGTCTCATACTGTCAGATGTAGGTGGTTGAGCTTGTCCAACATCTGTATATACCCCTACAGCAATCTCAGCCATCTCCGCTCTAGTCAACGCTTCTTCATATGATGTAGGGTTATTGGACATTACCCTATCAAACAATTCAGGCCTCAACCCTTTCACAAACTGTCTGATCTTTGCCTTGGTGTTAACAGCAATATGTGGCACATACCGGAGCAAAGAAGAGTAATGCACAGCATAATCAGATACTGTCATTGATCCCTGTCTCAAATGCGTAAATTCATCCTCTTTCCTCTGCCTTGGAGCAACAGAGAAATAATGCTCCAGGAACTTCGTTCGAAATACATCCCAGTTAGCCGTATGTCCTTGAGCCCTCAACTCAAGTACTGTGGACTTCCACCACATCATAGCTTTCTTAGCTAACTGGAATTCAGCTAAGCGTAACCACGCAGTCTTGGCACATGGTGCAGATACAAATATCTGTTCCACACGTTCCAGCCACTCCTCTGCTAGTTCCCCTGACTCAGTCCCCTCAAACCTCGGTGGCTGATAGCTCAGAAATTGCGTCAATGTCAATTCTCCAGGCAACAGTACCTGTTCCACTGGTCCTTGCTCAATCGGTGGTGGTGGCACAGGCACCATCCTTACACTAGCATTGCCACTCAAGGCATCCCCAACATCCTCATGATACCCTCTGTCTGTCATAGCTGTATAACAAGGGTTAACAATAACATTCACAAGTATATAACATGTTAGAATAACATCATATTCCACAACTAACATGCTATTACCATTCGCAAAGTGTTTAGGTAACTCCCTAATACACTTCCTCTACCCATGTTCACCCCGTTCTCGAACCACTGCTCTGATACCACTAATGTGGGGTCCTCTTTACTTAATCCATTATGTATCCATTAAACATACATATGTGAGTCTGAATTAAGTAATATACCATGCACAGATGAAGAGTTCATACTAGTTAAGTTGTTTACAAGGTTATCAAAAACCTAACAAACTATACAAAACATGTACATAAACAACCTAATCCAAAAGAACTCCTAGGCAGTGGTTCCCCTCGCAGCGGAATTCATGACTCACGCTCCCCACGTCTATGAGTCCCTACAGAAACATTCACACAATGAGTATAGATAACAAATATCTCAGTGCAATATCAAACCATAATCTCAATATCAATGATAAAGCACAATTAAATCATCAATACGTGAATGTTCTGTATCATGCATCCACAAATGCACTATGTCATGACATGTCTCAACAATTTCCCTATTATCACGAGCCCCATATGAGATGCCTAATCAGCTCAATATGTCAGTGGAACCACATCACATCTGCATATTAGCAGCACATATCATAGTACCATGCTCATCGGTGATAATAGCCAGAGCATATACCCACACCAAGTGTATATCTCTCAAGCCAAAGCGTATGTAGTATATCTATCGTGGCAACGATCCTAGCCAAAGCATATACCACACCAGGCATACTCTCGAGGCAATGATCTCACCAAAGCATATACACATATCTATCAAGGCATCCATCCCAATCATATGAAATCCATGTATGAATATGCATATGAACTACCAATCATATGACACAAGATAACATAAATCATATGATATCAAAACCATAACATCATCATCGCATCATATCTATACTCCGTACGTCAACACGTACCTGTATTGCGACACAAAAGCGATAAATCAGGCGTTGATAGCTAAATGCCTCTTTGCCCCGTCCCCTGAGATGATGCTACAACAATGCCAACAATATACCATGTTATCCTAGGCATTAAAATCAAATTCTACAAAAATATAAAATTTTCAACATTCTGCCATCACCGATCGATCGCCTAAAATCTCGATCGATCGCCGAACTGTTCATGCTTCACCGAACGATCGCACAAAATCACCGATCGATCGCCACCTTGCACCGATCGATCGCCTCAAATCACCGATCGATCGCCTCATGCTCAAACCGCCTTACACCTTCACTGGTCGCGGCGATCGATCGAGACCACAGCCGATCGATCGGCCCGATCAGAAAAATGAGCAAATGGCGATTTTTAAGCTTATCTCCATGGTTCTTCTCCTATACCTCAAAGTTTAACATGTAAACATAATTCATGCAATCCCTAGTATCATATAAACATGTTTCTAACACCCTAGAAACAAATTCTTGGCAAAGAAACAAGTTATGATTCTAAGCATACATATTTGATATTCCAAGACACATACTTCATTTCCAACTACACAATTCAAGTGTAAAATCATAAAATCCTTACCAAGATGGTACAATTTCACTTCACACACCTTCCTAGCTCAATTCACAAGTGAATCCTAAGCTTAAATCACAAGAAAGGTGAAAGAGAGGGAGAGAAGCTTGGTAGAGATTTTTAGGTGAAAAGTGGTGTATTGTGAGTTTAAGCTCACTAAGCTCTTTCTTATAGCCACTTGGTATAAGCACATGAGAACTCACCTCAACATGTAAATCCAACCACAAATTCACATGCTAATGCAACCTTACATGAAATACAAAGGCATATGAAATTCAAATTCAAATGCAACTCCAATTGCAAGTAAATTCACATGCATATTCCAAAGGCCTACTAGATCATGACTTCATATGTTATTAAATCATTGTTCACCATGTTTCATTATGAGTTCCTCCTGAACCTCCAATATCATACCGCCACGTGATATAATTACACCATAATCATATCATAAGTATATAACATAAATCGAGGCATTACAAACAGTGCCCGAAAATCGCATGTGCAAGACTCGGTGATCGATCGGCGCCTCCAGCGATCGATCGCGAGTTGCAGGGCTGAAGGCAGTGGCCTTCAGCGATCGATCGCGAGTTTGGCGCGATCGATCGGCGAGGTCGCGATCGATCGGCGCAAACTCGGCGATCGATCGCGAGTTGAAAATTTTTGTTGCTCGAGACAGTGTGGTCTCGCGATCGATCGGGGCTATATGGCGATGATCGCGAGACACCAAATTGGGTGTTTTTGGATTTTTTTGTGGGATTTTTGGTATTGGACTATTATTGGGTTCTAATATTGATTTGTGTGAATGTGTAGAACCATCCCAGGTGGCAACACATCCAAGGCATTGAAGTCCTACCATATCCTACATTTTGGAAAGGTACGTAGAGGACGTACGGGCACCCAACGGTACATATATCTAGTATACTCATTGTTATGCATTGTGGATGCGAGTATATATGTTATTATGCATTGTGGATGCAAATACATGTTGAATTATGCATGATGATTGTATATGCATATGATGGTTATTGGTGCACATCCCATGAGTCGTGGTCATCCTTTGATGATTTTAATGCTTGCCGCTATTTGGTTTGTTTCCGCTAAGTGTGAAGAGAGGGGTGGGAGCGCCGCATGTCACATTTGAGCGTGGTTATCATATAGGGCGAGGAAAGAATATTTGCCGCTCAATGTGAAGCGAGGGGTGGGAGCGCCGCATGTCCATTGAAGCGAGGTTATTCTATGCCGCCTATATGTAAATAAGCGAGGGGCATTAAAATACATTGTGATGGACAGACTAGGGAATGGTGACCGATATTTGATATTGATGAGATGGTATTGTGTCATGACATGTCTAGACCATTAAAAATAATCTATTGATTATACTCATGAGTTATGGTACAGGGACAACCAAACTGGAAGCGTTTTGAAATGCATGGGAAAAACAGGAAGTGTTTTAATTGTGTTTTATGCATTTACGCTTTATATTCATATTGTGTTGAATATGGATGATATTATTGCTCATGTTTGGGGGTTGTCCTTGTAGGTACACTTTTGGCATGATAGAAGGGCTAAGCGGGTTGAGGTGGTGAGCTTGTGGAGAATTCTTTTGACCCAGGCAGGACAGGATTATTTTTGTATATTGTCTACTGTAGGAGTAGTGTAAAACTATAGTTGATAACATTCTTTTGATGGGGAATGTAATTAATCCATGGATAGTCCTCATTTTGGCATGTAATTATTAAAGCTCATAGACTCAACACGATTAATTCACTCTGATCATTTATATTAGCTCTATTTATGCCTTTGATCCGCACTTAAGGATTAGGGTCCTTACACGTGGCCTCCTCGACACCCCTATGATCCCACTGAACCTTGATCATATGAATGACTTTGTTCCGAAGCCTGCGGTCTGCTCTATCCACGATCCTGATAGGCCGCTCCACATAGGTAACATCGGACTCAAACTGTACCTCTGAAGGCTGCAATAGATGCGAAGGATCTGGCTCGTACTTCCTCAGCATAGATACATGGAATACATCGTGTATACCAGACAGAGAGGACGGTAAAGCCAAACGGTACGCCAGAGTACCAACACGCTGCAAGATCTCATACGGCCCTACATATCTTGGGGATAACTTTCCCCGCATCCCAAACCGTACCACACATCTGAAAGGTGAGATCTTCAGAAAAACTCTGTCGCCTAACTGAAACTCCAACGGCCTTCGCCGCTGATTGGCATACGATGCCTGTCTGTCCTGAGCTGCCTTCATCTTTCTCCTGATAACATTTACCTTTTCTTCCATATCCTGGACCAACTCTGGTCCTCCGACCGATTTACGGTCCACATCATCCCAACACAAAGGCGACCTGCAACGCCTGCCATATAGGGCTTCAAATGGAGCCATCTGTATGCTAGCCTGGTAACTGTTATTATAAGAAAATTCCACCAAGGCTACTGTGTCCTGCCAAGAAGTGTCCAACTCCAGCACACAAGCCCTCAACATATCTTCGAGCGTCTGTATCGTACGCTCGGTCTGTCCGTCCGTCTGGGGATGATAGGCTGTGCTCAACCTCAACTCTGTACCTAGAGCTGACTGAAGACCCTCCCAGAAGTGAGATGTGAACCGCGGATCTCGATCAGACACAATCGAAACAGGGATCCCGTGCAGTCTCACCACGTCTCTGATATATAACTGTGCCATCCTCAAGTACGTGAAGGTCATACAGTAGGGACTGAAATGAGCACTCTTAGTCAATCTGTCGACGACTACCCATATAGCATCAAAACCCGAAACAGTCCTCGGTAAGTGGGTCACGAAATCCATAGACACGTGCTGCCACTTCCACTCGGGTATCTCCAAACTCCTTAGCTCACCACCGGGCCTCTGCCTCTCAGCCTTCACCTGCTGACAAATCAAACAGCGCTTGACGAATGAGGTGACATCTTGTTTCATACGCCTCCACCAGAACTGGCTGCGTAGATCCTTATACATCTTCTTCCCGCCCGGGTGGACACTCATCCTGCTGCAATGAGCTCGCTGTAATATACCCCGACGCAACTCGGGTGTATCTGGAACCACCCATCTGTCGCCAAGCCTCAGAGAACCATCCTCAGCCACTCTGAATCTCGATGGCTGACCTAAATGAACCACTGACATCCATCTCTGAACCTCTGCGTCAGTCTCCTGAGCCTTCCTGATGTGATCATAAATAACAGGCTCAGCTAACAAGGTCAAAATCTGTACCGGTGAAGCAGACACATCATAATCAAATCCCAAATGGCAGTAGGAGCCCAACATAGCTGATAGACACATGGCATCCTCTGCTGTGCTCCTCACCTTCCGACTCAAAGCGTCGGCTGTCAAGTTTGCTTTTCCCGGATGGTATTCGATTTCACAGTCATAGTCCTTCAGCAGGTCCATCCATCTCCTCTGCCTCATATTCAGTTCAGCCTGTGTAAACAAGAACTTCAGGCTCTTGTGATCAGTGAAGATGGTAAATGAGGTACCATATAAGTAGTGTCGTAATATCTTCAGGGCGAACACTATAGCTGCTAACTCCAGATCATGGACTGGATACCTCGTCTCGTGTGGCTTCAACTGTCTCGAAGCATAAGCCACTACATGTCCGTCCTGCATCAGTACGCATCCTAGGCCCTGTAGCGATGCGTCAGTATAAAGAACAAATCCTTTGTTCTCCCTGGGAATCACCACAACTGGTGCAGTAGTCAGTCTGTGCTTTAATTCCCGGAAACTCTGCTCGCAAGCCTCTTACCAACAAAATGGGACTCCCTTCTGAGTCAGCTGTGTAAGTGGCTTGGCGATCTTTGAGAAACCCTTGACGAAACGTCGATAATAGCCAGCCAACCCAAGAAAACTTCGAATCTCACTGACTGAAGTAGGGACAGACCAATCCATAACTGCCTCTATCTTCCTCGGGTCTACTGATATCCCCTCTCGTGATATGATATGGCCCAAGAATGCCACACTGCTCAGCCAGAACTCACACTTGCTGAGTTTGGCGTACAACTGGTGATCTCTGAGAATCTGTAGTACTGTCCTCAAATGATCGGCATGTTCCTCCTCACTCCTTGAGTAGACAAGGATGTCATCAATGAACACGATCACGAACTGATCGAGGTACTCTTGAAATACTCTATTCATCAAACTCATAAAAACTGTAGGTGCATTTGTCACACCGAAAGGCATCACCAAGAACTCATAGTGTCCATACCGAGTTCTAAAAGCTGTCTTCTGGACATCATCAGCTCTAACCCGCACCTGGTGATAGCCCGACCTCAAATCTATCTTTGAGTAAACCTCTGTACCCTGAAGCTGATCGAACAGATCATCAATCCTCGGAAGTGGATACCTGTTCTTCACTGTGGCCTTGTTCAGTTGCCTGTAGTCAATGCACAGACGCATTGAACCATCCTTCTTTTTCACGAACAAGACTGGTGCACCCCAAGGCGATACACTAGGACAAATGTATCCCTTGTCGAGGAGCTCCTGTAACTGCACTTTCAGCTCTCTCAGCTCTCTCAGCTCTGCCGGTGCCATCCTGTATGGGGCACGAGAGATGGCTGATGTCCCCGGCAGTAGCTCAATGGCAAACTCCACATCTCTGATCGGCGGAAACCCTGGAATCTCATCCGGGAATACATCAATGAACTCCGCCACAACCGGAATGTCCTCGACTCTCACTTCCTTCTCTTCTGATGCATTCACGGCATAAATAAGGTAGCCCATGTGGCCGCGTTCCAATAACCGCGACATCTTAACCGCTGAGATTACTGGAATCTTTGGACGAGAGCCGTCCCCATAAAAAGTCCACTGGAACCCCTGATCAGACAGAAAACGTACCATCCTTTGTCGGCAATCTACTATAGCTCGGTATCTGCTCAACACATCAATGCCGATAATGCAGTCAAAATCTGCCATCTGTAACTGAATCAGATCGGCCCTCAGATCATTGCCCTCAAAATAAATGAGGCAATCAGATAACAGTCGGTCTGCAGTCGCATACTTTCTCGTGGGTGTCGAGTCCATGAGAGGCGTGGGTAACAGAGACGAGCACAAGCGGTGTCTCTCCACAAAAGCAGCAGATACAAAGGAATGGGAAGCACCTGTATCTATCAATAAAAATGCAAGGTACGTAAATAAATGACACGTACCAATGATGACCTCCTCCGGGGCTGCCTCAGCCTGCTCCCGAGTCAGTGCATACACCTGCCCCTGCGGCGGCCCTGCCGCCTGACCTCCCTGTGGTCGAGGTGCAAACTGCTGTCTCTGTGGTGCCGTCCTAGCGTCAAATCTTGACCTATTCGGCCCTGAGTCTGCTTGACCTGCCCGATTGGGGCAACCTCGAGCCAAGTGGCCCATCCTGCCACAAACATAGCAACCCTGACAGTCACGTGACAAGTGCCATCCTCCACAGTTGTTACATCGGTTTCCTCTTGTCTTACTTCCCTAGGATGGCCCTCGGTTACTTTGCTTCTGACTTTGAGACTTCTTCCCACTGAATCTAGAAGATGAAGAGGCCCCACGAGGCTTGAACTGGTCCCCTTGTGGCCTCAGGCTATCAACAGCTGGTCTCTGTGGTGGTACAAAAGGGGGTACAACGTCCTAGTACGCGCCCACTGCAATCTCTGCCAACTCTGCCCGTGTCAGGGCGTCATCAAAAGAGCTGGGGTTGTTGGAGACAACCCGATCAAACAGCTCTGGCCTCAGTCCCTTCAGAAAATTTCTCATCTTGGCATGACTGCTGACAGCAATATGAGGTACATACCTCAGCAGTGAGGAATACTGCATAGCATAGTCTGACACTGACAGGCTGCTCTGCTTCAAATTATTGAACTCGTCTTCCTTTAATTGTCTGGCAGCTGCAGAAAAGTACCGGTTAAGGAACCGGTCCTGAATACAGTCCAATCAACCGTCATACCCTGAGCTCTCAGCTCCATGACTGTGGTCTTCCACCACATGGAAGACTTCTTCGCTAACTGGAACTCTGCCAACCTCAGCCAGGCAGTCCGTGCACAGGGTTCCGATACGAATATCTGTTCCAGTCTCTCAAGCCATTCCTCGGCTGCTTCCCCAGTCTCTGTCCCTTCAAATAGCGGTGGATGATAGCTCAAGAACTGGGTCAGACTTACCTCCCCTGGTAGCAGTACCTGTGCAATAGGCTCCAAGCCTACAGTAGGTGGCGGTAACGGATTCGTCTGAGCAATACTAGCGTTCATACTGCCCATATCCCCTACCTCTTCATTGAGGTTCTCCGGGTTAATAGTCGCCATGCTGCAACACAAGAGTTAACAACAATACCAAAAGCAGTTCATAATATAAGTTGTTAGATAACAAGAGTATCATATTCAAAAGCATGTTAGTATAACACTTATACAACAATATGCATCACATGCATAACATGCCCAACAATGAACACCTAGCCAACTTGTCTCTAAAGGCTACCCGTCACTCTTCCCTGGTTATCTAACCACTGCTCTGATACCACTAAATGTAAGACCCCCGTTATCAAAACAAGATACTAAGGTGCAATTAAGAGAATTAAACATACTTAATCAGAGTATTTAGATCGTGTTGACAAATTGAGCTGAAGTCTACATGTAAGAAAAAGACATGCCAAAAGAACTTGTTACACTCTTTAACAATTTGGGTAAAGCTACTTCTACTGTACTCCTAGTAGAACTATACAAAAATAGGTCTTTATCTTGTTATCGTGTAGCACTCCTTACAGCTCAGCTTATCAACCTGACCCTGATTCTCCTTAGTAAAAGCACCTACAAGAACAACCCCAACACATGAGCACATCATAATTCATATTCAACATAATCGAGGTGTGGCAGTAGGTTTTGGGACTTTGGGTATGCTTAGAGATACCCGAGTCTATTGCTTTGAGTGTGCCTGTTGTGTTGGTGTTTAGACATGTATACCCGTGTGTGTATACGAATGCCAACTCTATTTCGTTTTTTGTTGAACGTCGGGTTAGTGTGTTCGGTTTGATGAATCTCCGGTGGGAGATTGTGGCAATTTGAGATTGGTAATCTCGATGGCATGATGTATTCTGAGGAATAATCGTGAAGTTAGTTGACTCCCTTTGAGGAGGGATTATCTTCTGTGGGTTGAGATGTTTCCTTGTTGGTGTTTCCCTTCGAGTTATTCGATAGCCTCCCCAGGTTTGGATTGTTAAATCCTAGGGTTATCAAGGGATGGCAGGAATTCGGATTTGTTGAGTGTCGCTGTCGACACAAGCGTTGAGTTGTGCTGACGCTCTTTGACGTTATGATGGATTTGGAAGTCTATTCCACTCCAGAGTTTGACACGAGGTCAACGTTCTCACGGTTGAGGTGTCATTCATGATGCATTCATACTAGTTGTATTAGAACTAAGGATGACTGTCCGATCTACAGTCGTAAGTATTGGTTGTTTTGCAGTCATGAGAGACTGACTTTTGGGATGACCCGCATCGAGGTACGTTTTGCCTCTTGGGTGATATGTTGGTTTTGGTAAGTCGCTCTGTTTCAGAGTTTGATGTGAGGTAAGTATCCTCGCGTTTATTAAAACGATTCTAATATGGTCAAGGATCGAGGTTATGGCTTCATGTTGTTGTATAGCCTGGGTGTTACGTATTACACCGGTGCAATTTCGAGGACGAAATTCTTTTAGTAGGGGATATTGTGATGTCCTGGGATTATTGGTGTTAATCCCAGAGTATTAATGACCCCTAAAGTTGTTTTTACGTGGCGATTTGGAGTTTAATCGCGGTGTTGGGCCTCCCGAGCTCGTCTATTTGGGTAGTTGGGATCGTTGGATCCCGAGGTTGAGATTGTATTCTCATTTCGGTGAAAAACCAATGAGTTGGGTTTTTAGTGTGACTCGGGATCTTGGGTGCTTTGTGTGGGCACCGGTATGGGTTTTTGAGGTTAGGGAGAGAGTTTTTGAAAACAGATGATTTTTATTGAATCATGATGTATTTGTGGGGCTATTGGTATTTCGGGGTAATTTTGCTATAAATACCAGTTGAACCCGATTTTTAATTTTAGAAATCATTTCAGCTCCTTGCCCGCCTCTCTCTCTCTCCCCGTCTGCCCTTCCCGTCTCCCCCAACCCTCGCCCGTAAAACCGTGCGCCCGCCACCGTCCAGGTACCATCCGGCGCGTCCGGACCGCCGTTGGCTTCGTCTCTTCCAGGTGCAACTTTCCACACCAGGAATTTGAAGTTTCGTCAAGATTTGCGTTCGGATTTTCAGAAAAGCGCAGAGGTCCGTTTTTAGGGTTCTTCGATTTTCGATCGATTTCCTTCCGATTTTTGATTGGGTAACCTTCCTTACCCCTTTTTCGTTCTTCTCCTGTAATTCCCTGCTAATTTTGGTGTTATTGGTTCGAATTTTTGCCTGCATGCGTGAGGGTTGTGTTCGATTTTAGGGGTTTTGGCAGGAGGGGCGATTGTTCATGATGTGGATCGATTATTTCATGTTTTAGTTGAATTATGGTGCTTAGTTGGGTTCGAATTGTGATGTTAGGGTTTGAAAATTGAAGGGTGGTTCTTGAACAATTTTCGTTGATGTCTCATTCGTTTTCCCTCCCTGCATGTGCCCTGCCCTGGGTCTTTTAAATGGTTAATTGTCGTGTGTTGACAATATTTTTGTATAAGGGTTATGGGTGTGGTTGAGCATGGGTTTGCATGTTCGTAAATAATTGTGAATTATTTATCGTATTAGCACATCATTCCTCGGGGCATGGAACCCAAGCAAGGTTTGGCTTGGACTACGGAGATTTAAGGTACGTGCGACGTACGAGCATTACTTTATATGAGAGCATTTGTGAAATGCATAATGTATTTTGATTGCATTAGATGGTTGTGCGTATGGTTATATATATGTGTTGATATAGCTATGGAACGACCTAATCTTGATATCGCCGCCACAAGCGTGCGTGATATTAGAGTAGTATAACCTTATAAGATATATGGGGTACTGGATGTATAGGACCATTGTAGGGCATTGAGATGCCTGAGAATGATCGTGGAATCATGTATTCATTATAAGACATTTGAGATGTCTAAGTATAATGAAGAATTGGTAAAATAAATGCTAGGCATTTGAGCTATCTGTGATTGATAGCGAAGTTGAGAAATCAGTATTTGATATTGAGATATCCATATTTGCATGTATAATGAATTTGGAATCACTATCTATTGATATTCGAGAATTAGGCATGCGATGAGTTAAATCAATGTGTTGATTTACTGATTTTTGAGATTTGATGAGTTTGATGATTGTGAGAACAGGGACAATACACGGAATCCCGGATGAGGACGTTGCCATCCAGGGAGTATCATTTAAAATTCATTAGTATTTACTTTTGTTGTAAATTATGAATTTCATTATTGTGATTATGAGATTTTGTGTATTGGTATGCTCACCCCGTTGGGGGCTGTCTCTGTTGGGGCAGGTGAACAGGTACATCGATGGCTTTGGAGCTGAGCTCGAGCTGTTGATTGGAGGTACTCCCAGGATCGTGGTACCAGGGCTTGATGGAGCACGGTATCGTATAGGGTACTTATATACACCTGAGGATTATATACACATTCATGATGCTCGCATGTGAGCACGATCATGCTTGTATATGGGTTGTATATAAAGGCATGAGCCTTTCTCTCTTTCATTCTATGTTGCATGCAATTAGTGGTAGAATTGCTAAATGATATGAGAGTCATTGGTGTATTATGTGGGTGTTGAAACCCACTTTTGTCGTCTTTTGTGTGGTGCCTTCCCTGGCTGGGAATTTACTTAGTGTTTCTGTATTCTGTTGTGTATTGTCTTTTTCCCTGGCCGGGAATCATGTTATGTGATGTGCTTTTATTTCGGGATAGCTCAATTTATGGGGAGACTCTGCCCAAATTTTTATAAAAGTCCACAATGAAAAAAAAAAGTGGCGTAATGGGGATGGTAATGGGCGAAATCTATGAGTCTATTTGTTGATAGAGATGATAGTATCATTCATGGTATCTGGTAGACTATCCTTATACATTAGATACACGCTCATTCATTGGGTGCTCTCATGTGAGTACATTTTACGTGTAAATGGGATGTATAAATGGGCTACGGCTCTTCTCTGTTCATGTATGGTTTGCACGCAATTAGATATGGAATTGCTAAATGAACTAAGAGTATGTTAGTGTATTATGAGGGTGCATGTTATATGAATAATCTTGGTTGGGGAATTTGAATATTATGTGGATTGAATGCAAGAAATTTTCTGGATAACATATGGTGTTGCACTTGCATATGGTTTTTCCCCCTGATAGTATGATTATATGCACTAATGGTATGGCTTAATACACTAATAACGGGTTAAGGGCACGGGGGTCCTTACATTAGTGGTATCAGAGAAGTGGTTAGCTCTTTGGGGCTGTTGAAGGCCCGGAACATGCTGATAGGGATGGGTAGCACATATTTATGCATGATAGTAGTTAGTGTTGTGTGACATAACTATTTTGCTTATGTGCATTTGTGATATGTGATCATAGTGAAACGATTATATGTCATGACATCTATAGAATCATAATATAACATGTTGATTTTGATTGTGAGTTGTGACACAGGAACAACCAAATGGAGCATTTTGAAATGCAATGGGATACAGGAAGTACTTTGTACTCATAGTTTATGCATTTACTCATTATAATCATATTGTGAGGAATATGGATTATCGTATGCTCATGGTTTGGGATTGTTCCTGTAGGGACACTATGACGCGAAAGGCTAAGGCCAGGGTTGAAAGACACGAAATGGTAACCTGCGTTTTATATACATCATGGAATTATGCATTGTGGTTGCATGTGTATAATGGAGTGATGATTTTAATGCTCCGCCGCCAAATGTTGAAGCGAGGGGTGGGAGTGCCGCATGTCGCATTTGAGCGAGATGCATTAAAATACACTCATGATGATGTATGTTGGAATATGGAATATGCTTTGTGTTGCAGGTATAGACGGAATACTTGGTGAATATCCCATGAGTCATTGTTATGGATGAGTGATGATTTTAAATGCTTGCCGCTATTTATTGTTTTGTGCGCTAAAATGTGAAGCGAGGGGAGGGAGCGCCGCATGTCACATTGAAGCGTGGTTATCATATGAGGCGAGGAAAGAATATTTGCCACTAAAATGTGAAGCGAGGGGTGGGAGCGCCGCATGTCCATTTAAGCAAGGTTATTCTATGCCGCCTATATGTGAAGCGAGGGGTGGGAGTACCGCATGTTTTATTCGAGCGAGGAGCATTAAAATACACTACCGTGACAATGACTAGGGACCGGCTATTCTATTGGCGATGGTTTATGCCGCCGGATATATTGATAGCGATGGTTCATTCCGCTATATTGATTGGCGATGGTTCATTCCGCCAGATGTATTGATTGGCGATGGTTCTTGCCGCCAGGTATATTGATAGCGACGGTTCATTCCGCTATATTGATTGGCGATGGTTCATTCCGCCAGATGTATTGATTGGCGATGGTTCTTGCCGCCAGGTATATTGATAGCGACGGTTCATTCCGCTATATTGATTGGCGATGATTCTTGCCGCCGGATATATTGATAGTGATGTCTCATTCCGCTATTCTATTGGCGATGGTTCATGCCGCCGGGTATTCTATTGGCGATGATTCGTGCCACCGGATATTACATAGCGACGGGTCATTCCGCTACACCTATGGCGATGGTTCATACCGCCGGATATCTATAGCGATGTCTTATGCCGCTGACACTATGACGAGGGATCATGCCACTAATTCTATAGCGATGGGTTATACCGCTATGTACGTAGCGCTGGATTATGTCTCCTACGAGCGATGGGTGCTGCTTGTGTACCGCTGGTGGACGATGGATACATGTATTCCGCTATCTTGATAGCGATGAGGTATGACATATTACTTTTGTTAGCATTATTGTGGATACTACGTGTTGTTATATACGTCATGTGTTTGACGATGAGATTATGGATGTCGTGTATTGACATGTACCGTCATATGTTTGACGATGTTAATTGGATGTCATATGTTGACATATGCCGTCACCGGATGACAATGACATAGCGGGTGTTCTATGTAGACGTGTAGCGTCGTTTTGATGATTAATACATTTATGTTTATGTATTTGGTTGTATGGTTCGAGTGCCTTTGGTGAGCACATGGTAGTGTCTGGGTCACTAGTTGACGAGACCATTATGCCGAGCAGGTTGCTTGAAGAATTATTGGGTGCACCGTACATGAATTGTACCACATCACATATTCGAAGTATATATTGTTCGAGTAATGATATCCTTTGGGTATACTCGCTGGTTCGGCTAAGGCCAAGTGATTGGGTGGTAAGAGTAGTCATCGAGGAAACTACTCGCTTGTTACTATGATGTGTGTTAGGCGTGGTCACACCCACCCTGAGGGTGTGGGATAAGTCCTAATGGATTAGGATTGCTTCTTGGTTGAGCAAGGACATCGGGATGTCCATTATGCTTTGGTTTTAGAGAAATATTGGGTGATGACCCACTACTCTAAATGGATGATACGGTATGGTATACCGAGTGAACGTATGAGACGTTGGTAGGCTTGATATAAGCCTTTGGAGGCAGCGCTTGTTAGCCAGATATCGTGGCAATGTTATAGCGTGCTTTTGATAGCCGTTATACTACTCGTTGGATTCGAGTTCAGTGAATCGTATGATGATACGATGAGGACTTTTGTAGACTCTTGTAGTCTCTTTGTGGCATGATAAATGAGGCAGGGAATACCTCGCGGAGACGTTTATATGTCAAATGTTTTAAGAGACTTGTTTTGGGACAACTCAATTTTGATGGAAATACCAACGTGAACGTCGACAAGTCGTTGTTAGCTCTGGTTGAGCATCTTTGCATATGGTATGCGACGGAAGTCGCAATTGGAATTGTGTGGTATAGTTAGTGGAGTGACACTACTATTTTGACTTTATCTCTTGGAGAGATTTGGATTGTACTGTCATGGAGGCAGCTAGTATTAGTTGAGGGTTGATCATGAATCAACCAGGGTAAGGCCTACTAGTGTTGGACTAGGTGATGGCTTCGTACTTCCAGTGAGACGTTCGAGGAGACGTCTCCGGGGGATGCTCGAGTTGTGTAAGTACTATGACAATAGTACAGGGCATCGTTGGTTGAGTATACCTGGCGTATACGAGTTTCGATTTGATAATAGTGGCTTCGATGCACTATTCTGAACCAATTGCATATTTTGGTCCCGAGATATATGTTGGTATGTATATATCCAGTTTTCCGGACGGTGGTTCGAGGTTGGAGGGTCATGGATTCATGACACTATCCTTGTGGGAAAGGCGGTATTGATATACCTGCCGGTTGAATCTTTTGGGAGATTCGTTGCTTTGGTTATGTGGTGTTGATGTTGAAATCACACCCTTTGGCTTTGGTCCGTTGACCACTATTCTCCGTGGAGTGAGAATAATCGAGGTTTGGCAGTAGGTTTTGGGACTTTGGGTATGCTTAGAGATACCCTAGTCTATTGCTTTGAGTGTGCCTGTTGTGTTGGTGCTTAGACATGTATACCTGTGTGTGTATACGAATGCCAACTCTATTTCGTTTTTTGTTGAACGTCGGGTTAGTGTGTTCGGTTTGATGAATCTCCGGTGGGAGATTGTGGCAATTTGAGATTGTAATCTCGATGGCATGATGTATTCTGAGGAATAATCGTGAAGTTAGTTGACTCCCTTTGAGGAGGGATTATCTTCTGTGGGTTGAGATGTTTCCTTGTTGGTGTTTCCCTTCGAGTTATTCGATAGCCTCCCCAGGTTTGGATTGTTAAATCCTAGGGTTATCAAGGGATGGCAGGAATTCGGTTTTGTTGAGTGTCGCTGTCGACACAAGCGTTGAGTTGTGCTGACGCTCTTTGACGTTATGATGGATTTGGAAGTCTATTCCACTCCAGAGTTTGACACGAGGTCAACGTTCTCACGGTTGAGGTGTCATTCATGATGCATTCATACTAGTTGTATTAGAACTAAGGATGACTGTCCGATCTACAGTCGTAAGTATTGGTTGTTTTGCAGTCATGAGAGACTGACTTTTGGGATGACCCGCATCGAGGTACGTTTTGCCTCTTGGGTGATATGTTGGTTTTGGTAAGTCGCTCTGTTTCAGAGTTTGATGTGAGGTAAGTATCCTCGCGTTTATTAAAACGATTCTAATATGGTCAAGGATCGAGGTTATGGCTTCATGTTGTTGTATAGCCTGGGTGTTACGTATTACACCGGTGCCATTTCGAGGACGAAATTCTTTTAGTAGGGGATATTGTGATGTCCTGGGATTATTGGTGTTAATCCCAGAGTATTAATGACCCCTAAAGTTGTTTTTACGTGGCGATTTGGAGTTTAATCGCGGTGTTGGGCCTCCCGAGCTCGTCTATTTGGGTAGTTGGGATCGTTGGATCCCGAGGTTGAGATTGTATTCTCATTTCGGTGAAAAACCAATGAGTTGGGTTTTTAGTGTGACTCGGGATCTTGGGTGCTTTGTGTGGGCACCGGTATGGGTTTTTGAGGTTAGGGAGAGAGTTTTTGAAAACAGATGATTTTTAATGAATCATGATGTATTTGTGGGGCTATTGGTATTTCGGGGTAATTTTGCTATAAATACCAGTTGAACCCGAGATTTTAATTTTAGAAATAATTTCAGCTCCTTGCCCGCCTCTCTCTCTCTCCCAGTCTGCCCTTCCCGTCTCCCCCAACCCTCGCCCGTAAAAACCGTGCGCCCGCCGTCGTCCAGGTACCATCCGGCGCGTCCGGACCGCCGTTGGCTTCGTCTCTTCCAGGCGCAACTTTCCACACCAGGAATTTGAAGTTTCATCGAGATTTGCGTTCAGATTTTCAGAAAAGCGCAGAGGTCCGTTTTTAGGGTTCTTCGATTTTCGATCGATTTCCTTCCGATTTTTGATTGGGTAACCTTCCTTACCCCTTTTTCGTTCTTCTCCTGTAATTCCCTGCTAATTTTGGTGTTATTGGTTCGAATTTTTGCCTGCATGCGTGAGGGTTGTGTTCGATTTTAGGGGTTTTGGCAGGAGGGGCGATTGTTCATGATGTGGATCGATTATTTCATGTTTTAGTTGAATTATGGTGCTTAGTTGGGTTCGAATTGTGATGTTAGGGTTTGAAAATTGAAGGGTGGTTCTTGAACAATTTTCGTTGATGTCTCATTCGTTTTCCCTCCCTGCATGTGCCCTGCCCTGGGTCTTTTAAATGGTTAATTGTCGTGTGTTGACAATATTTTTGTATAAGGGTTATGGGTGTGGTTGAGCATGGGTTTGCATGTTCGTAAATAATTGTGAATTATTTATCGTATTAGCACATCATTCCTCGGGGCATGGAACCCAAGCAAGGTTTGGCTTGGACTACGGAGATTTAAGGTACGTGCGACGTACGAGCATTACTTTATATGAGAGCATTTGTGAAATGCATAATGTATTTTGATTGCATTAGATGGTTGTGCGTATGGTTATATATATGTGTTGATATAGCTATGGAACGACCTAATCTTGATATCGCCGCCACAAGCGTGCGTGATATTAGAGTAGTATAACCTTATAAGATATATGGGGTACTGGATGTATAGGACCATTGTAGGGCATTGAGATGCCTGAGAATGATCGTGGAATCATGTATTCATTATAAGACATTTGAGATGTCTAAGTATAATGAAGAATTGGTAAAATAAATGCTAGGCATTTGAGCTATCTGTGATTGATAGCGAAGTTGAGAAATCAGTATTTGATATTGAGATATCCATATTTGCATGTATAATGAATTTGGAATCACTATCTATTGATATTCGAGAATTAGGCATGCGATGAGTTAAATCAATGTGTTGATTTACTGATTTTTGAGATTTGATGAGTTTGATGATTGTGAGAACAGGGACAATACACGGAATCCCGGATGAGGACGTTGCCATCCAGGGAGTATCATTTAAAATTCATTAGTATTTACTTTTGTTGTAAATTATGAATTTCATTATTGTGATTATGAGATTTTGTGTATTGGTATGCTCACCCCGTTGGGGGCTGTCTCTGTTGGGGCAGGTGAACAGGTACATCGATGGCTTTGGAGCTGAGCTCGAGCTGTTGATTGGAGGTACTCCCAGGATCGTGGTACCAGGGCTTGATGGAGCACGGTATCGTATAGGGTACTTATATACACCTGAGGATTATATACACATTCATGATGCTCGCATGTGAGCACGATCATGCTTGTATATGGGTTGTATATAAAGGCATGAGCCTTTCTCTCTTTCATTCTATGTTGCATGCAATTAGTGGTAGAATTGCTAAATGATATGAGAGTCATTGGTGTATTATGTGGGTGTTGAAACCCACTTTTGTCGTCTTTTGTGTGGTGCCTTCCCTGGCTGGGAATTTACTTAGTGTTTCTGTATTCTGTTGTGTATTGTCTTTTTCCCTGGCCGGGAATCATGTTATGTGATGTGCTTTTATTTCGGGATAGCTCAATTTATGGGGAGACTCTGCCCAAATTTTTATAAAAGTCCACAATGAAAAAAAAAAGTGGCGTAATGGGGATGGTAATGGGCGAAATCTATGAGTCTATTTGTTGATAGAGATGATAGTATCATTCATGGTATCTGGTAGACTATCCTTATACATTAGATACACGCTCATTCATTGGGTGCTCTCATGTGAGTACATTTTACGTGTAAATGGGATGTATAAATGGGCTACGGCTCTTCTCTGTTCATGTATGGTTTGCACGCAATTAGATATGGAATTGCTAAATGAACTAAGAGTATGTTAGTGTATTATGAGGGTGCATGTTATATGAATAATCTTGGTTGGGGAATTTGAATATTATGTGGATTGAATGCAAGAAATTTTCTGGATAACATATGGTGTTGCACTTGCATATGGTTTTTCCCCCTGATAGTATGATTATATGCACTAATGGTATGGCTTAATACACTAATAACGGGTTAAGGGCACGGGGGTCCTTACATTAGTGGTATCAGAGAAGTGGTTAGCTCTTTGGGGCTGTTGAAGGCCCGGAACATGCTGATAGGGATGGGTAGCACATATTTATGCATGATAGTAGTTAGTGTTGTGTGACATAACTATTTTGCTTATGTGCATTTGTGATATGTGATCATAGTGAAACGATTATATGTCATGACATCTATAGAATCATAATATAACATGTTGATTTTGATTGTGAGTTGTGACACAGGAACAACCAAATGGAGCATTTTGAAATGCAATGGGATACAGGAAGTACTTTGTACTCATAGTTTATGCATTTACTCATTATAATCATATTGTGAGGAATATGGATTATCGTATGCTCATGGTTTGGGATTGTTCCTGTAGGGACACTATGACGCGAAAGGCTAAGGCCAGGGTTGAAAGACACGAAATGGTAACCTGCGTTTTATATACATCATGGAATTATGCATTGTGGTTGCATGTGTATAATGGAGTGATGATTTTAATGCTCCGCCGCCAAATGTTGAAGCGAGGGGTGGGAGTGCCGCATGTCGCATTTGAGCGAGATGCATTAAAATACACTCATGATGATGTATGTTGGAATATGGAATATGCTTTGTGTTGCAGGTATAGACGGAATACTTGGTGAATATCCCATGAGTCATTGTTATGGATGAGTGATGATTTTAAATGCTTGCCGCTATTTATTGTTTTGTGCGCTAAAATGTGAAGCGAGGGGAGGGAGCGCCGCATGTCACATTGAAGCGTGGTTATCATATGAGGCGAGGAAAGAATATTTGCCACTAAAATGTGAAGCGAGGGGTGGGAGCGCCGCATGTCCATTTAAGCAAGGTTATTCTATGCCGCCTATATGTGAAGCGAGGGGTGGGAGTACCGCATGTTTTATTCGAGCGAGGAGCATTAAAATACACTACCGTGACAATGACTAGGGACCGGCTATTCTATTGGCGATGGTTTATGCCGCCGGATATATTGATAGCGATGGTTCATTCCGCTATATTGATTGGCGATGGTTCATTCCGCCAGATGTATTGATTGGCGATGGTTCTTGCCGCCAGGTATATTGATAGCGACGGTTCATTCCGCTATATTGATTGGCGATGGTTCATTCCGCCAGATGTATTGATTGGCGATGGTTCTTGCCGCCAGGTATATTGATAGCGACGGTTCATTCCGCTATATTGATTGGCGATGATTCTTGCCGCCGGATATATTGATAGTGATGTCTCATTCCGCTATTCTATTGGCGATGGTTCATGCCGCCGGGTATTCTATTGGCGATGATTCGTGCCACCGGATATTACATAGCGACGGGTCATTCCGCTACACCTATGGCGATGGTTCATACCGCCGGATATCTATAGCGATGTCTTATGCCGCTGACACTATGACGAGGGATCATGCCACTAATTCTATAGCGATGGGTTATACCGCTATGTACGTAGCGCTGGATTATGTCTCCTACGAGCGATGGGTGCTGCTTGTGTACCGCTGGTGGACGATGGATACATGTATTCCGCTATCTTGATAGCGATGAGGTATGACATATTACTTTTGTTAGCATTATTGTGGATACTACGTGTTGTTATATACGTCATGTGTTTGACGATGAGATTATGGATGTCGTGTATTGACATGTACCGTCATATGTTTGACGATGTTAATTGGATGTCATATGTTGACATATGCCGTCACCGGATGACAATGACATAGCGGGTGTTCTATGTAGACGTGTAGCGTCGTTTTGATGATTAATACATTTATGTTTATGTATTTGGTTGTATGGTTCGAGTGCCTTTGGTGAGCACATGGTAGTGTCTGGGTCACTAGTTGACGAGACCATTATGCCGAGCAGGTTGCTTGAAGAATTATTGGGTGCACCGTACATGAATTGTACCACATCACATATTCGAAGTATATATTGTTCGAGTAATGATATCCTTTGGGTATACTCGCTGGTTCGGCTAAGGCCAAGTGATTGGGTGGTAAGAGTAGTCATCGAGGAAACTACTCGCTTGTTACTATGATGTGTGTTAGGCGTGGTCACACCCACCCTGAGGGTGTGGGATAAGTCCTAATGGATTAGGATTGCTTCTTGGTTGAGCAAGGACATCGGGATGTCCATTATGCTTTGGTTTTAGAGAAATATTGGGTGATGACCCACTACTCTAAATGGATGATACGGTATGGTATACCGAGTGAACGTATGAGACGTTGGTAGGCTTGATATAAGCCTTTGGAGGCAGCGCTTGTTAGCCAGATATCGTGGCAATGTTATAGCGTGCTTTTGATAGCCGTTATACTACTCGTTGGATTCGAGTTCAGTGAATCGTATGATGATACGATGAGGACTTTTGTAGACTCTTGTAGTCTCTTTGTGGCATGATAAATGAGGCAGGGAATACCTCGCGGAGACGTTTATATGTCAAATGTTTTAAGAGACTTGTTTTGGGACAACTCAATTTTGATGGAAATACCAACGTGAACGTCGACAAGTCGTTGTTAGCTCTGGTTGAGCATCTTTGCATATGGTATGCGACGGAAGTCGCAATTGGAATTGTGTGGTATAGTTAGTGGAGTGACACTACTATTTTGACTTTATCTCTTGGAGAGATTTGGATTGTACTGTCATGGAGGCAGCTAGTATTAGTTGAGGGTTGATCATGAATCAACCAGGGTAAGGCCTACTAGTGTTGGACTAGGTGATGGCTTCGTACTTCCAGTGAGACGTTCGAGGAGACGTCTCCGGGGGATGCTCGAGTTGTGTAAGTACTATGACAATAGTACAGGGCATCGTTGGTTGAGTATACCTGGCGTATACGAGTTTCGATTTGATAATAGTGGCTTCGATGCACTATTCTGAACCAATTGCATATTTTGGTCCCGAGATATATGTTGGTATGTATATATCCAGTTTTCCGGACGGTGGTTCGAGGTTGGAGGGTCATGGATTCATGACACTATCCTTGTGGGAAAGGCGGTATTGATATACCTGCCGGTTGAATCTTTTGGGAGATTCGTTGCTTTGGTTATGTGGTGTTGATGTTGAAATCACACCCTTTGGCTTTGGTCCGTTGACCACTATTCTCCGTGGAGTGAGAATAATCGAGGTTTGGCAGTAGGTTTTGGGACTTTGGGTATGCTTAGAGATACCCTAGTCTATTGCTTTGAGTGTGCCTGTTGTGTTGGTGCTTAGACATGTATACCTGTGTGTGTATACGAATGCCAACTCTATTTCGTTTTTTGTTGAACGTCGGGTTAGTGTGTTCGGTTTGATGAATCTCCGGTGGGAGATTGTGGCAATTTGAGATTGTAATCTCGATGGCATGATGTATTCTGAGGAATAATCGTGAAGTTAGTTGACTCCCTTTGAGGAGGGATTATCTTCTGTGGGTTGAGATGTTTCCTTGTTGGTGTTTCCCTTCGAGTTATTCGATAGCCTCCCCAGGTTTGGATTGTTAAATCCTAGGGTTATCAAGGGATGGCAGGAATTCGGTTTTGTTGAGTGTCGCTGTCGACACAAGCGTTGAGTTGTGCTGACGCTCTTTGACGTTATGATGGATTTGGAAGTCTATTCCACTCCAGAGTTTGACACGAGGTCAACGTTCTCACGGTTGAGGTGTCATTCATGATGCATTCATACTAGTTGTATTAGAACTAAGGATGACTGTCCGATCTACAGTCGTAAGTATTGGTTGTTTTGCAGTCATGAGAGACTGACTTTTGGGATGACCCGCATCGAGGTACGTTTTGCCTCTTGGGTGATATGTTGGTTTTGGTAAGTCGCTCTGTTTCAGAGTTTGATGTGAGGTAAGTATCCTCGCGTTTATTAAAACGATTCTAATATGGTCAAGGATCGAGGTTATGGCTTCATGTTGTTGTATAGCCTGGGTGTTACGTATTACACCGGTGCAATTTCGAGGACGAAATTCTTTTAGTAGGGGATATTGTGATGTCCTGGGATTATTGGTGTTAATCCCAGAGTATTAATGACCCCTAAAGTTGTTTTTACGTGGCGATTTGGAGTTTAATCGCGGTGTTGGGCCTCCCGAGCTCGTCTATTTGGGTAGTTGGGATCGTTGGATCCCGAGGTTGAGATTGTATTCTCATTTCGGTGAAAAACCAATGAGTTGGGTTTTTAGTGTGACTCGGGATCTTGGGTGCTTTGTGTGGGCACCGGTATGGGTTTTTGAGGTTAGGGAGAGAGTTTTTGAAAACAGATGATTTTTAATGAATCATGATGTATTTGTGGGGCTATTGGTATTTCGGGGTAATTTTGCTATAAATACCAGTTGAACCCGAGATTTTAATTTTAGAAATAATTTCAGCTCCTTGCCCGCCTCTCTCTCTCTCCCAGTCTGCCCTTCCCGTCTCCCCCAACCCTCGCCCGTAAAAACCGTGCGCCCGCCGTCGTCCAGGTACCATCCGGCGCGTCCGGACCGCCGTTGGCTTCGTCTCTTCCAGGCGCAACTTTCCACACCAGGAATTTGAAGTTTCATCGAGATTTGCGTTCAGATTTTCAGAAAAGCGCAGAGGTCCGTTTTTAGGGTTCTTCGATTTTCGATCGATTTCCTTCCGATTTTTGATTGGGTAACCTTCCTTACCCCTTTTTCGTTCTTCTCCTGTAATTCCCTGCTAATTTTGGTGTTATTGGTTCGAATTTTTGCCTGCATGCGTGAGGGTTGTGTTCGATTTTAGGGGTTTTGGCAGGAGGGGCGATTGTTCATGATGTGGATCGATTATTTCATGTTTTAGTTGAATTATGGTGCTTAGTTGGGTTCGAATTGTGATGTTAGGGTTTGAAAATTGAAGGGTGGTTCTTGAACAATTTTCGTTGATGTCTCATTCGTTTTCCCTCCCTGCATGTGCCCTGCCCTGGGTCTTTTAAATGGTTAATTGTCGTGTGTTGACAATATTTTTGTATAAGGGTTATGGGTGTGGTTGAGCATGGGTTTGCATGTTCGTAAATAATTGTGAATTATTTATCGTATTAGCACATCATTCCTCGGGGCATGGAACCCAAGCAAGGTTTGGCTTGGACTACGGAGATTTAAGGTACGTGCGACGTACGAGCATTACTTTATATGAGAGCATTTGTGAAATGCATAATGTATTTTGATTGCATTAGATGGTTGTGCGTATGGTTATATATATGTGTTGATATAGCTATGGAACGACCTAATCTTGATATCGCCGCCACAAGCGTGCGTGATATTAGAGTAGTATAACCTTATAAGATATATGGGGTACTGGATGTATAGGACCATTGTAGGGCATTGAGATGCCTGAGAATGATCGTGGAATCATGTATTCATTATAAGACATTTGAGATGTCTAAGTATAATGAAGAATTGGTAAAATAAATGCTAGGCATTTGAGCTATCTGTGATTGATAGCGAAGTTGAGAAATCAGTATTTGATATTGAGATATCCATATTTGCATGTATAATGAATTTGGAATCACTATCTATTGATATTCGAGAATTAGGCATGCGATGAGTTAAATCAATGTGTTGATTTACTGATTTTTGAGATTTGATGAGTTTGATGATTGTGAGAACAGGGACAATACACGGAATCCCGGATGAGGACGTTGCCATCCAGGGAGTATCATTTAAAATTCATTAGTATTTACTTTTGTTGTAAATTATGAATTTCATTATTGTGATTATGAGATTTTGTGTATTGGTATGCTCACCCCGTTGGGGGCTGTCTCTGTTGGGGCAGGTGAACAGGTACATCGATGGCTTTGGAGCTGAGCTCGAGCTGTTGATTGGAGGTACTCCCAGGATCGTGGTACCAGGGCTTGATGGAGCACGGTATCGTATAGGGTACTTATATACACCTGAGGATTATATACACATTCATGATGCTCGCATGTGAGCACGATCATGCTTGTATATGGGTTGTATATAAAGGCATGAGCCTTTCTCTCTTTCATTCTATGTTGCATGCAATTAGTGGTAGAATTGCTAAATGATATGAGAGTCATTGGTGTATTATGTGGGTGTTGAAACCCACTTTTGTCGTCTTTTGTGTGGTGCCTTCCCTGGCTGGGAATTTACTTAGTGTTTCTGTATTCTGTTGTGTATTGTGTTTTTCCCTGGCCGGGAATCATGTTATGTGATGTGCTTTTATTTCGGGATAGCTCAATTTATGGGGAGACTCTGCCCAAATTTTTATAAAAGTCCACAATGAAAAAAAAAAGTGGCGTAATGGGGATGGTAATGGGCGAAATCTATGAGTCTATTTGTTGATAGAGATGATAGTATCATTCATGGTATCTGGTAGACTATCCTTATACATTAGATACTTGCTCATTCATTGGGTGCTCTCATGTGAGTACCTTTTACGTGTATATGGGATGTATAAATGGGCTACGGCTCTTCTCTGTTCATTTATGGTTTGCACGCAATTAGATATGGAATTGCTAAATGAACTAAGAGTATGTTAGTGTATTATGAGGGTGCATGTTATATGAATAATCTTGGTTGGGGAATTTGAATATTATGTGGATTAAATGCAAGAAATTTTCTGGATAACATATGGTGTTACACTTGCATATGGTTTTTCCCCCTGATAGTATGATTATATGCACTAATGGTATGGCTTAATATACTAATAACGGGTTAAGGGCACGGGGGTCCTTACACGACCGGAACTTTTTGATCGGGTTATCTCCAACAACCCCACTTCTTTTGATGATGCTCTCATTAGAGCGGAGCTAGCAGAGATTGGAGTTAGTGCTTACCCGGATATTGCACCCCCACAATTCCCACCGCCGAGGCCAGTGTCTAATAATCTGAGGCCACGAGGAGAATCATTTAAACCTCGTGGGGCTTCTTCCTCATCTTCTCGGTTTGGTGGGAGACGAATGGATAACCGGAGGGGTGGTGCGCCTAGCAATAGAGGGCAGACTCAATTGAGTAGGAGTGGAGTGGTGAAGTGTCACTTTTGTGGAGGACCACATCACATGCGAGATTGTACTGCTTGTTATAAATGTGGCAAGATGGGCCACATATCTCGATTTTGTCAGAATTGTGATGGTCAGGTGGATCTTAGAGGAGGCAGAGGGAGGTTTTCTACTGGGACAGTACAGCAGAGGCCGCCGATGGTGCCTCGACAGATGGTGGGACAGGCGATGGGGCCGCCTCAGGGACAGGTCTATGCATTGACCACGGAGCAGACCGATGCAGCCCCAGAGGAGGTTATAGCTGGTACGTGCCTACTATTTACATTTTCCGCCTTTATTTTGATAGACACAGGTGCTTCGCACTCCTTTGTGTCTGCGGACTTTGTGGCGAGACATCATATGTGCACGTCTCAGTTACCCACGTCCCTATTGGTCTCGACACCCACCGGAAAGAAAGTTGTTGCTGATCAGTTTCTGATGGACTGCCTCATTTATTTTAAGGGCAATGAGATAAGAGCAGATTTGACTGTTTTGAGGATGTCAGATTTTGACTGCATTGTGGGCATCGATATTCTGAACAGATATCAGGCAGTGGTAGATTGTCGGCAGAGGACAGTTCGATTCAGATCTGGTATGGGAGTTCAGTGGACTTTTTATGGTAACGGGTCTCGTGCGAAGATTCCATTGATTTCGGCAATCAAAATGTCCCAATTATTGGAACGTGGACACACGGGCTACCTCATCTATGCCGTGGACACGTCGGGAAAGGGTAAAGAGTTAAAGGTTGAGGATGTGCCAGTGGTAGCAGAATTTGCTGATGTGTTCCCGGAGGAGATTCCCGGATTTCCACCGGCTAGGGAAGTCGAGTTTGGGATTGAGTTATTACCGGGGACATCCGCTATTTCTTGTGCCCCTTATCGGATGGCACCGGCAGAGTTAAGAGAACTGAAGGATCAGTTGCAGGAGCTCCTTCATAAAGGATATATACGCCCTAGCGTATCGCCTTGGGGCGCACCTATTCTTTTTGTGAAGTAGAAGGATGGCTCGATGTGTTTGTGCATCGATTACCGGCAACTGAATAAGGCCACAGTAAAGAACAAGTATCCTCTTCCGAGGATTGATGATTTATTTGATCAGCTGCAGGGTACTAGGCTTTACAGCAAGATTGATTTGAGATCCGGGTACCACCAGATACGGGTAAGGGAGGAGGATGTACAGAAGACAGCATTTCGGACTCGGTATGGGCACTACGAGTTCTTAGTGATGCCGTTCAGTGTGACGAACGCCCCGACTGTCTTTATGAGCTTGATGAATCGAGTGTTCCAACCCTATCTGGATCAATTCATCATTGTGTTTATTGACGATATACTCATCTACTCCCGGAGCGAGGAAGAGCACGTGAGACACTTGAGGACAATGCTCCAGATCCTCCGAGATCACCAATTATATGCCAAGCTCAGCAAGTGTGAGTTTTGGTTGAGCAGTGTAGTATTTCTGGGGCATGTCATATCTAGCAGTGGGATTTCAGTAGACCCAGGAAGATTGAGGTTGTAATGGAGTGGGCTGCACCCACTTCTGTGCCCGAGATTCGGAGTTTTCTTGGTCTGGCTGGTTATTACCGACGTTTTGTCGAGGGATTTTCTAAGATTGCTAAGCCACTGACGCAGTTGACCCAAAAGGGAGTACCCTTCTTTTGGTCAGAGGCTTGCGAGGAGAGCTTCCAAGAGTTGAAGCACCGATTGACGACGGCACCGGTATTGGTGATTCCTACGGAGAATAAAAGATTTGTCCTTTATACTGACGCATCACTGCAGGGCTTTGGTTCTGTACTGATGCAAGATAAGCATGTGGTAGCTTATGCATCGAGGCAGTTGAAGCCGCATGAGACTAGGTACCCCGGTCCATGATTTGGAGTTGGCGGCTATTATCTTTGCCCTGAAGATTTGGAGGCACTATCTGTATGGTACATCTTTTACCATATACACGGATCATAAGAGCCTAAAATTCTTGTTTACTCAGGCGGAGTTGAATATGCGTCAGAGGAGATGGATGGATTTGCTCAAAGACTATGATTGTGAGATAGAGTACCACCCGGGGAAAGCCAATTTGACAGCAGACGCTTGAGTCGGAAGGTGAAGAGTACTGCTGAGGAGGTCATGCATTTGTCGGCTATGATGACTTCATATTGCCTTCTGGGCTATGACTTCGATGTGGACACATCACCGGTTTGGGTATCGACTTTATTGGCTGAGCCAGATATCTATGAGCATATTAGGAGAGCTCAGAGGACAGATGTTGAGATTCAGAGATGGTCATCATTGGCACTTCAGGGGCAGCCATCGAAGTTTAGAGTGGCTGAGGATGGTTCTTTGAGACTTGGTAATCGATGGGTAGTTCCATGTACGCCAGAGTTGCGTAGAGGAATCTTGGAGCGAGCTCATAGTAGCCGATTTAGCATCCACCCGGGAGGGAGGAAAATGTATAAGGACTTATGTGATCAGTTCTGGTGGAAACGGATGAAACTTGATGTGATCTCATTTGTCAAGAGGTGTTTGATCAGCCAGCAGGTTAAAGCAGAGAGGCAGAGACCCGGTGGCGAGCTAAGGAGCTTAGAAATACCGGAGTGGAAGTGGGAGCACATATCTATGGACTTTGTGACCCACTTGCCGAGGACTACTTCGGGTTGTGATGCCATTTGGGTGATCATTGACAGGCTGACGAAGGTAGCTCACTTCGTCCCCTACAGCATTACGTACACATACTTGAGGATGGCTCAGTTGTATGTCCGGGACATAGTGAGACTGCATGGGATTCCAGTATCTATTGTGTCGGACAGAGACCCGCGGTTCACATCTCATTTCTGGGGAAGTCTTCAGTCAGCATTGGGTACTGAGGTGAGATTGAGTACGGCATATAATCCCCAGACGGACGGTCAGACAGAGCGTACTATACAGACGCTCGAGGACATGCTATGAGCTTGTGTGTTGGAATTTGATGCCTCATGGCGAGATTCTTTGGCCTTGGTAGAGTTCTCATACAACAACAACTATCAGGCGAGTATTCAGATGGCACCGTTTGAAGCTTTATAAGGTAAGCATTGTAGGTCGCCTTTATACTGGGATGACTTGACCAGTAAAGCAGTGGGAGGACCCGAACTGATTCGGGAAATGGAGGATAAATAAAGGTTGTCCGTCAGAAAATGAAGGCAGCCCAGGACAGGCAGGCAGCCTATGCGAATAAACGGCGGAGACCGTTGGAGTTTCAGTTGGGTGACAGGGTCTTTTTGAAGATTTCACCTTTCAGGGGTGTGGTTCGGTTTGGTATGCGTGGTAAATTGTCTCCGAGATATGTGGGACCGTATGAGATTTTACAGCGCATCGGTACCTTGGCTTACCGTTTGGCGTTGCCACCGTCGTTGTCTGGTATTCACGACGTGTTCCATGTATCTGTGCTACGGAAGTATGAGCCGATCCGTCGCATGTATTACAGCATTCTGAGGTTCAGTTGGAATCTGATGTATCATATGAGGAGCGGCCAGTCAGGATTCTGGATAGGGCTGATCGCAGACTTCGGAATAAAGTGATACCGATGGTCAAGGTTCAGTGGGATCGCAGGGGTGTCGAGGAGGCCACGTGGGAGACAGAGCGGCACATGATGCAGCACTACCCGGAGTTATTTTCTAGTATGTGATTTATGTTTGGGTTTCGGTTTGGGTATGTGCATGCGATTTCGAGGTCGAAATCTTATAAGTAGGGGAGTATTGTGATATCCCCGAAATAATTATATGCAATTTGGGCATTAATTATGCTTATGTGATTTTTATGGTGATAATTAATATATGTCTTGGAATTAATTATCTTGGTAAAATGCTTAGTCACATGGTAGGCGTGACCCGGTAGGCCATTTCAGGGTGCATGTTTTACATGTTGAGTATTTGAGTATTATAATGGTTTATATGAAATGGTTTGTGTTTATATGGTAAAGCATGATTTTAATAAGGATTTTGGTGCATTTTGGTGAAATGCCTTTTAAATATCATGTTGGGATATTTAATACATCATGTTAGTTGTGGGGATACAAATTTACTTACTTTAAGACCCACTACTCCCACCTTTACCAATCACTTTACTAAATCCCCCAAAATCATCCCCTCAAACCCTATTCTCCTATTTTCGTTTTGGCTAAAAAAAGTGGGAGAGAAATCCTTCCAAAACCTTGATTTGTGGAAATTGTAGGGAGTTTTGGAGTCCCCAAGAGGTATGGATACCTCCCTAATGTTTTTATTGTGTTTGGTTTGGGTTTGAAATGATTTTGGAATGGTTTTGAAATGGGGTAATTTGGGTGTTGGTATTATTTTGGTTGGATGTTGGATTTATGGGTTGTTTTACAAGTGTATATTGAAGGTTTATGTTGTTTTGATGTTATTGTTGGACTGTTATTTGAGTTGGAATGGATTGGGAAGGTTTAAGGTTGGAAAATGGCGATTTTCATGTGCAGGTCGCGGCGATCGATCGCCCAAAATGGAGCGATCGATCGCGCACAACCAGTGGCGAAAAATGTCTTATGGCGATCGATCGCCATGTTGAGGCGATCGATCGGTGAGGCGAGCGATCGATCGCCTCAAAAATGGCGATCGATCGCCTAGCGCCAGATTTTGGCAATCAAGGCTGCTGGACCTCGCGATCGATCGGGACTCCACAGCGATCGATCGCGAGATGCCAGAATGTTTTTTTTGGTTATTTTGTGGGATTTTTGGTATTGGTTCATAAATTGGCTTCTAATATTGGTTTGTATGGTTGTGTAGAACCATCTCAGGTAGCCACACAACAAAGGAGATAAAGTCCCTCGACATCTCCACTTTTGGAACCAAGGTACGTAGTGAGACGTACGTGCATCGGACGGTAAAACGTATTTATTACGCTTTGAATTGGTTATGCACTATGGTTGCACACATGGAATTGATTATGTATTGTGGTTGCATATGTTGTCTTGTTTATGCATCATTGATTGCATACCTTGTTTGGTCAGGCATTTTGGTTGCATGTGTACATTGGATGCATTGTTGCATGTGATTGTGAGTCGGGATTTATATTCCAGTGATGGAGAATACTTGCCGCCAGTGGCGTAGCGATGTGAATACTTGCCGCTGTCATACCGTAGCGATGAGAGAATATTTGCCGCAAATATGAAGCGAAGAACACGACCCCTGTCATATTAATAGCGAGGGATATTAGTGCCGCTGGTATTGTCTAAGCGAGGGGTATTTCCTTTGTCATGTTAACGCGAGGGGTATTATGCCACTGATATATAAGACTCGGGAATTGAACACGGTATATATGGAAATTGGTGCATGTCATGACATACATTATTGGTAATATAACCTATTGGTTATGATTGTGATACAGGGACAACCAATGGAGCTTTTAGATGTATTATATACAGGGAGTGAATTGCATTTACAGTTTATGCATTTAAATTACAATCATATTTTGTGAATATGATTTATATACATGCTCATGGTCTTGGGGTTGTTCCTGTAGGTACTTTTGGGCGGACGGGCTAAGGCGGGTTGATGCGGTGAGCCAGTGAGGAGTGCTTTTGGCATAGCAGGCCTAATTCTTTTGCATAGTCTCTACTCTAGGAGTAGTGTAAAGCTATAGGATTAACATTCAGTTGGTTGGGAATGTAATTAATCCCTTTTGGAAATTTTATTTTGGCCTGTAATCTTAACGGCTCAATACATCAACACGAACTTTATATTATTAGATGCATGTTTAGCTCTATTACGCCTTTAATCCGCACTTAAGGAACTAGGGTCCTTACATAATTTGTTTGAGTGTGGAAAGAGTATATTAAACTCAAATCAGATTTATTAACACATACTTTACCTTAAAACACCTACAAATCACTACACACTCCCTATCAAACCCTTGCTTACTCTTGCATCTTGTCTTGGACTTGAGCTCGGAATTAAAGGGAATGTGACCTAGAAGTTAATCTAGTGAGTAAGAGGTATGTGTATGTGTTTTATGTAAGGCACCAAGATTTGATTACTGTTAATTAAATATAATTTGGGAAATTATTAATAATTAATTTTGGAATTAATTAATTAGAAGTGAAATTGACAATATAAATGTCAAATGACAATTTAATAGGAACATGACATATTTTTAAAATGGTAAAATAAGCTCCAAAAATATTTTAAAAATAAATTAGTAAAATTAAGTTAATTTTGTGAGTATATTAGTGGATATAAATCCCAAGTATGGTCTGTATATCTAATATATCAGTACATCGATGACACTCCGATGTACATACCTGGACTAGAAACAATGTTATTCACACACAAAAACATGTAAACACACACACATCAGACCCGATTCTTTCTCCTTCACCTGCACCCTGCCTCGCGTCTGACCACTACGCGGAAAAGAGCTGCGCCCTGCGCCGTCCGGCCGCCTCCAGGTGCGTCCGACCTAACACCATGTTCCTCACTCTCAGGCGCAAATTTCACCACCAAGAATTCAAGGTGAGAGTTTCTGAAACCAGTCAATTTAGCCCTAAAATTATCGAGTTCGATTTCAAGGGTTCTTCAGAATATCATGTTCGATTTCTTCGTTTAATCTTAAATTGTTTCGATTATGTGATATCCCAGAAATAATTATATGCATTTGGGCATTAATTATGTTTATGTGATATTTATGGTGTTAATTAATTTGGTGTTGAGTTAATTAATGTGGTGAAATGCTTAGTCAAATGGTGGACGTGACCTGGCAATGCATTTCTGGGTGCATGTAATGCATGTTGGGGATTTGGGTGTTAACATGGTGTAATTGTGATGGTTAATGATATTTGGTAAAGCACGTATTTAATTGATGTTTTGGTGCATTTCTGGGAAGTGCTTTTAAAATATCATGTTGGGATATTTTATACATCATGCTAATTAATGGGGTACATGTTTTAATTAACCCCACTTATACCCCCACTACCCTCATAACTCACCACTCTTTACAAAACACCCAACCCTTCCCCCAAAACCCCCCATTTCGTTATTGTCTTGCAAAATTCTTGTTTGTGGGATTCTTGGTAGGATTTGAAGTCCATAAGAGGTATGGATTCATCCTTGTTAATTTTATGAAGATTGGTTTTGAAATGGGTTGGTATTTTGGGATTTAAAATGGTTGATTTTGGGTTTGTTTTGGGCATTTGAAGTTTTGGTTGGGTGTTGAATTTTGATGTTGTTAAGGTGTATTTTGAAGGTTTATAGTGTTTTGTTGTTGTGGGTTTGTTGTTATATGAGTTGGTGTGGATTGGGGAAGAAAATGGTGTAAAAATGGTGATTTTCGGGTTGCAGGGTAGCGGCGATCGATCGCCCATTTTTGGCGATCGATCGCTCGCAAGCAGTGCACGGCAGGAGCATTTGGCGACCGATCGCCAAGTTTTGGCTATCAATCGGTGGGTCTCGCGATCGATCATGCCAAACATGGCGATCGATCGCCGAAGGCAGAAAAATGTTGGCTCGGACAGTGTGATCTCGCGGTCGATCGGGGCACTGTAGCGATCGATCGCGAGACACCAAAAATGTGTGTTTTGTTTTTTTTGTGGGATTTTTGGTATTGGACTATTATTAGCTTCTAATATTGGTTCATGTGAATGTGTTGAACCATCCCATGTGGCCACACAGCCTAGAAGATAAAGTCCCACGACACACCACATTTTGGAACAAATGTACTTTGTGAGATGTACGGGCATCGGAAGGTAAAACGTATTTTTACGCATTGAATTGGTTATGCATTATGGTTGCATACATGGGTTGGATATGCATTATGGTTGCATGTGTATATTGTATGTGTTGGGTTTTGAGAACCCGAATAATCTTGGTTTTGATGTTAACAAAACTTGTTATTGTGTTGCTAACATATTTCATCAAGTGTGCAGTTCATAGATCATAATTAAGAGCTTGATGAATTACAAAGAGGTAGCTTGGAAATATCAAGCTGGGCCGAGACTGAAATCCTGGCAGAGCGGATTGTTTCGATCATATCTAATAACCCGGATATCAAAATGGCGTGCTTCTAAAGAGATTGAACAGCCAACTCAAACTACTAAAAGTCATATTTCCCAACAGATTGGCTAGTTCGAATGTTATCAAGGAGAAAAGACGCCTACAAGATCGAGCTGTACCGTGAAGAAACAACAAGCTATTTCAGCAAGCAACTGTCAGTCTGGTGGGCATAACGCTTAGCTCGCTTATCGGAACGGAACGATTCAGTATGGGTTGGAAAGCTACGACAAAGAGCTACAAGTCATCTTTGGAAGTCAAAGACTGATTCGAAGGTTAAGATGGCCAAAAAGCTTCTGCAAGTAACAACATGTGCTGCTGCATCCAGCAAAACAGACAGCAGGAGCATTGCCTCGTATTTCAAGCATAACTCTCTCATACAAACTCTAAATCGAGCGATTCTTGATTCCATGGAAAGCTAAGAGAAAGGGCTACAACTTTCATGTAGATCACTTTGCCCAGAAATCAAAGAATCAAGAGCTACAAGCAACAGATCAGAAGAGTAAGTTTATCAATCGGTTTTGTATCAAGCTGATTGTCCAGACTGATCCGGCCAGACTGATCTGCCTAGGCTGATCCAGACCAGACTGAGCTATCCAGACCAGACTGATCTGCCCAAGCTGATCTGTCCAAGCTGATCCGGCTAGATGATCTGCCCAAGCTGATCCGGCCAGTCCGGTCCGAAATACAAAGAGCCCAGAAACCAGAATATTAGTGCAGAACCTTTTCCAACAGGCATATTCTTGTGTCTAACGTATATATCAATACTTGGGGCTATATATACATGATTTGGAAGCTCAATAAAAGCTGATTGAAGATCAATCCAAGCCTTCCAAAGCAAACCCACTTGGGATTCAATTGAGGAACTTAAAAGACAAAAGCTGCTAAATGAATAGCACTCCTCAAACCTTTGGCACCTCTTACCTTGTTGTATCAGATCTAGTTAGATATCATTTGTGCCTTTGTAGTCACTCTATTCATTGTATTTGAGAGCTTAATAGAAGAGTGAATACCATTGTAACAGTTGATGATTTATCACAACCGATGAGAGGTCTTTGTATGTGAGACATTAAAGAACATACATAGTTGAGTTGCTAGGAGTTCTAGTTGGATGGGGCATTCCCAACTAGATCGTGTTTGTACAACGAGATTGTATAAATCAAAGTCTTCTAGTGGAATCCTTCCATGAGGTGGAAGAAGGGGAGACGTAGAAGGATTACACCACCTTCGAACTTCCTTAAACAAATGCTTGTTTATTTACTTTAATTGCATATCTTTAAAATGCCTTTCAAATGTTTAATCGGTTTTAGAGCGGGTTATGTCGAGTGTCTTCCGCTCGGTTTTGTAACCGAACTCGATATAATCTCTCGGTGCATCATTTCAAGAACACGAGCTATTGAAGCTCAAGTTGGTTGAACTCGGGTGTGGAATGGCAATCCACCCCCGAAATCGATCCTAACAGTATGCATTAGTGCATGTGATTGTGAGTCGAGGTTATATTCCTGTGATGAAGAATACTTCCCGCCTTCATGTCGAAGCGATGATAGAATACTTGCCGCTGTCATATTATAGCGATGAAGAATATTTGCCGCAAATATGTCGAAGTGAAGGATAATTCCACTATCATATTACTATTGCGAGGGATATTATGCCGCAAATATGTCGAAGCGAGGGGTATCCGTATTAATGCCGCTGTCATGTAAACGCGAGGGGTATTATGCCACTGATATAATAAGACTGGGAATGGCCATTGGCATACATGGAATGGATGCATGCCATGACATACATTGTTGGTATTATAATCTATTGATTATGATTGTGGTACAGGGACAACCAAATGGAGCATTTAAATCTATTAAATACAAGAAGTGATTAGTATTTACAGTTTATGCATTTCTATATTACAATCATATTATTGTGAATATGGTTTGTTACATGCTCATGGTTTTGGGGTTGTTCCTGTAGGTACATTTTGGGCGGAAGGGCTAAGGCGGGTTGATGCGGTGAGCTAGTGAGAAGTGCTTTTGGTATAGTAGATGTGATTCTTTTGTCATAGTTTCTACTCTAGGAGTAGTGTAAAGCTATAGGATTAACAGTCATTTGGTTGTGAATGTAATGAATCCTTTTGGAAATTTACTTTGGCAATGTAATCTTATCAGCTCAAGGCATCAACATAAATTTTATACTCTGTTAGATGTATGTTAGCTCTACTTGCCTTTAATCCGCACTTAAGGAACTAGGATCCTTATATTAGTGGTATCAGAGCAGTGGTTAGAGAACCTGGGAATGAGTGAAGGGTAGCCTTAGCAACAGGTTGGCTAGGTGTTTATATTCGAGCATGTTTATGCATGTGGTGCATATCGGTGTATATAATTGTTATACTAACATGCTTATTGTCATTCATGTTATCTAACGGTGTATTATATGTATTGTTTTGGAATTGTTGTTAACCCTTGTATTACAACATGGCGGCCATAAATTCTGGGAACCTCAATGAGTAGGTAGGCGATACAGGAAGTGTGAATGCAAGTATTGCTCAGACGAATCCTTTACAGCCACCGGCTTTGGGCGTGGAACCGATAGCACAGTTGTTATTGCCTGGGGAACTAAGTCTGACGCAATTTCTGACTTTCCATCCGCCCAGATTTGAAGCGATAGAGACAGGGGAGGAAGCTGAGGAATGGTTAGAAAGAATTGAGCAGATATTCGTGTCTGCACCTTGCGCTAGGACTACATGGTTGAGGCTGGCAGAGTTCCAACTAGCAAAGAAGTCTTCAATGTGGTGGAAGACGACAGTGATGGAGTTGAGGGCTTAGGGCATGTTGATAGACTGGACTCTATTCAGGACGCAGTTTCTGAACCGGTACTTTTCTGCTGCTGCTAGGCAGATGAAAGAGGATGAGTTCACCAATCTGAAGCAAGGAATCATGGCTGTATCGGACTATGTCATGCATTATTCTTCACTGTTGTGGTATGTCCCTCATATCGCTACAAATGGGCATGCCAAGATGAGGCATTTCTTGAAGGGATTGCGGCCAGAACTGTTTGACCGGGTTATTTCCAAAAACCCCACCTCTTTTTACGATGCTCTTACTAGAGCGGAACTGGCGGAGATATGAGTGGGTGCTTATACTGATGGTGTGCCCCCACAAGTTCCGTCGCAAAGATCTTCATCTGATAATCTGAGGCCTCGGGGAGGATCTTTTAAATCACGTGGGACTTCTTTCTCTTCCCGGTTTAGTGGGAAGCGGACGGATAGCTGGAAGCAAGGGGACAAGAGGGGTGGTGCATCCACCTTTGGAGGACCAACTCAAGCAAGTAGAGTTGGAGAAGTAAAAGTGTCACTTTTACGGAGGGCCGCATTTGATGCATGATTGTTCTGCGTGCTATTGATGTGGCAAGCTGGGCCACATTGCTCGACGTTGTCCTAATCGTGAAGGACAAATGGACCTTAGGGAAGGCAGAGGAAGGTTTTCTAGCGGGACAGTGCAGCAGAGCCAACCGATGGTGCCTCGACAGATGGGAGGTCAGGCGATGGGGCCACCTCAAGGACAGGTTATGCACTGAATATGGAGCAGGCCGATGCAGCTCCAGAGGAAGTGATAGCTTGTTCGTTCCTTTTATTTACATATTCTGCCTTTATTTTGATAGACACAGGTTCTTCGCACTCTTTTGTGTCTGCGGACTTTGTGGAGAGACATCATATGTGCACGTCTCCGTTACCCACGCCTCTTTTGGTCTTGACACCCACCGGAAGAAATGTTGTTACTGATCAGTTTCTTACATACTGCCTCATTTATTTTGAGGGCAATGACTTGAAGGTAGATTTGATTTTGTTGGGTATGTCAGACTTCGATTGCATTGTGGGCATCGACATACTGAACAGATATCAGGCAGTAGTGGATTGTCGGCAGAGGACTGTTCGGTTCAGATATGATATGGGAATTCAGTGGACTTTCTATGGGAACGGTTCTCGTGCAAAGATTCCGTTGATATCGGCTGTCAAAATGTCCCGATTATTGGAACGTGGACATACGGGCTATCTTATCTATGCCATGGACACGATGGGAAAGAATAAAGAGTTGAGGGTGGAGGATGTACCCGTGGTAGCAGAGTTTGATGATGTGTTTCCGGAGGAAATCCCAGGATTCCACCAACTAGAGAAGTCGAGTTTGGGATTGAGTTATTAACGGGAACATCCACTATATCTCGGGCTCCTTATAGGATGGCACCGACGGAGTTGAGAGAATTAAATGAGCATTTACAGGAACTCCTTAACAAGGGATATATACGCCCTAGCGTATCGCCTTGGGGCGCACCGGTTCTTTTTGTAAAGAAGAAGGATGGCTCGATGCGTTTGTGCATCGACTACCGGCAACTGAATAAGGCAATGGTAAAGAACAAGTATCCCCTACCAAGGATTGATGACTTATTTGATCAGTTGCAGGGTACAAAACTGTATAGCAAGATTGATTTGAGGTCAGGGTACCACCAGATTCGGGTCATAGAGGAGGATGTGCAGAAGACAACATTTCGGACTCGGTATGGGCAATACGAGTTCCTAATTATGCCGTTCGGTGTGACGAACGCCCCGGCTGTCTTTATGAGTTTGATGAACCGGGTGTTCCAACAATATCTTGACAAGTTCGTCATAGTGTTTATTAACGACATACTTATATACTCTCGGAGCGAGGAGGAGCACGTGAGACACTTACGGACGGTGCTCCAGATCCTCAGAGATAATCAGTTATTTGCCAAGCTCAGCAAGTGTGAGTTCTGGTTGAGCAGTGTGGTGTTTCTGGGGCATGTTATTTCTAGCAGAGGGATTTCAGTAGATCCCAGGGAGGTAGAGGCTGTGATGGAGTGGTCTTCACCCACTTCTGTACCCGAGATACAGAGCTTTCTTGGTTTGGCAGGATATTACCGACGTTTCGTAGAAGGTATTCTAAGATTGCTAAGCCATTGACTCAGTTGACTCAAAAGGGAGTACCATTCTATTGGTCTGAGGCTTGTGAGCAAAGCTTCCAAGAGTTGAAGCACCGGTTGACTACAGCGACTGTATTAGTGATCCCTACGGAAAACAAGAGGTTTTTTTTGTACACTGATGCATCACTACAGGGCTTGGGTTGTGTGCTGATGAAAGATAAGCATGTGGTGGTTTATGCATCGAGGCAGTTGAAGCCGCATGAGGCTAGATATCCAGTCCATGACTTGGAGCTGGCGGCTATCATATTTTCCTTGAAGATTTGGCGGCATTACTTATATGGTATGTCGTTTACCATTTATACGGATCACAAGAGCCTGAAGTTCTTGTTTACTCAGGCGGAGTTGAATATGCGACAGAGGAGATGGATGGATTTACTCAAGGATTACGACTGTGAAATAGAGTACCATCCTGGGAATGGGAACTTGACGGCAGACGCCTTGAGTCGAAAGGTAAAGAGTACTGCTGAGGAGACCATGCAACTATCGGCTATGATGACTTCTTACTGCCATCTAGGCTATGATTTTGATGTGGATGCATCACCGGTACGGGTATCGACTTTATTGGTAGAGCCGGACATTTATGAGAATATCCAGGAGGCTCAGAAGACGGACGAGGAGATTCAGAGATGGTCATCGTTGGTACTTCATGGACAGCCATCAAAATTCAGAGTGGCTGAGGATGGATCTTTGAGGCTCGGTAACCGTTGGGTAGTTCCAAGTACGCCGGAGTTGCGTAGAGGGATCTTGCAGCGAGCTCACGGCAGCTGATTTAGTATCCACCCAGGAGGGAGAAAAATGTATAAGGATCTATGTGATCAATTTTGGTGGAAACAAAGAAGCGTGATGTTATCGCTTTTGTCAAGAGGTGTTTAATCTGTCAGCAGTTTAAGACAGAGAAGCAGAGACCTGGTGGCGAGCTAAGGAGCTTTGAGATACCGGAATGGAAGTGGGAACATATATCCATGGACTTTGTGACCCACTTGCCGAGGACTACTTCTGGTTGTGATGCCATTTGGGTGATCGTGGATAGGCTGATGAAGGTAGCTCACTTCATTCCCTACAGTATGACGTACACATACTTGAGGATGGCTCAGTTGTATGTTCGGGATATAGTTAGACTACACGGGATTCCAGTGTCTATTGTATCTGACAGAGATCCGCGGTTTACATCTCATTTTTTTGGAGGTCTCCAGTCAGCTTTGGGTACTGAAGTGAGATTGAGCACGGCATATCATCCCCAAACGGACGGTCAGACTGAGCGTAATATGCAGACGCCCGAGGACATGCTACGGGCTTGTGTATTAGAGTTTGATGCTTCATGGCAAGATTCATTAGTCTTGGTAGAGTTCTCTTACAACAATAGCTATCAGGCGAGTATTCAGATGGCTCCATTTGAGGCTCTGTATGGTCTGCGTTGTAGGTCGCCATTATACTGGGATGATTTGACCAGTAAATCAGTTGGAGGACTCGAATTGATTCGGGAGATGGAGGATAAGATAAAGGTTATCCGACAGAAAATGAAGGCAGCCCAGGACAGGCAGACAGCCTATGCAAATAAACGACGGAGACCGTTGGAATTTTAGTTGGGAGACAGGGTCTTTTTGAAGATCTCGCCTTTCAGAGGTGTAGTACGGTTTGGTATGCGCGGTAAATTATCTCCGAGGTATGTGGGACCGTTCGAGGTTTTACAGCGCATTGGTACCTTGGCTTACCATTTGGCTTTACCACCGTCATTGTATGGTATTCATGACGTGTTCCATGTATCTATGTTGCGGAAATATGAGCCGATCCGTCACATGTGTTGCAGCCTTCTGAAGCACAGTTAGATTCTGATGTGTCCTACGTGGAACGGCCAGTCAGGATTCTGGATAGAAATGATCGCAGACTTCGGAACAAAGTGATACCGATGGTCAAGGTTCAGTGGGATCGCAGGGGTGTTGAGGAGGCCACGTGGGAGACGGAGCGGCATATGGTGCAGCACTACCCGAAACTATTTTCTGGTATGTGATTTATGTTTAGTTTCGGATTGGTAAGTGCATGCGATTTCAAGGGCGAAATCTTATAAGTAGGGGAGTATTGTGATATCCCTGAAAATTATATGCATTTGGGCATTAATTATGTTTATGTGATATTTATGGTGTTAATTAATTTGGTGTTGAGTTAATTAATATGGTGAAATGCTTAGTAACCTGGTGGACGTGACCTGGTAATGCATTTCTGGGTGCATGTAAATGCATGTTGGGGATTTGGGTGTTAACATGGTTTAATTGTGATGGTTAATGATTATTTGGTAAATCACGTATTTAATTGAGGTTTTGGTGCATTTCTGGGAAGTGCTTTTAAAATATCATGTTGGGATATTTTATACATCATGCTAATTAATGGGGTACATGTTTTAATTAACCCCACTTATACCCCCACTACCCTCATAACTCACCACTCTTTACAAAACACCCAACCCTTCCCCCAAACACCCCCATTTCGTTCTTGTCTTGGAAAAGAGGAGGAAACCCTTGCAAAATTCTTGTTTGTGGGATTCTTGGTAGGATTTGAAGTCCATAAGAGGTATGGATTCCTCCTTGTTAATTTTATGAAGATTGGTTTTGAAATGGGTTGGTATTTTGGGATTTAAAATGGTTTGATTTTGGGTTTGTTTTGGGTATTTGAAGTTTTGGTTGGGTGTTGAATTTTTGATGTTGTTAAGGTGTACTTTGAAGGTTTATAGTGTTTTGTTGTTGTGGGTTTGTGGTTATATGAGTCGGTATCGATTGGGGAAGAAAAATGGTGTAAAAATGGTGATTTTCGGGTTGCAGGTAGCGGCGATCGATCGCCCGTTTTGGCTATCGATCGTGCGCAAGCAGTGCGCGGCTGGAGCATTTGGCGATCGATCGCCGAAGGTAGAAAAATGTTGGCTCGGACAGTGTGATCTCGCGATCGATCGGGGCACTGTAGCGATCGATCGCGAGTCACAAAAAATGTGTGTTTTGTTTATTTTTGTGGGATTTTTTGTATCGGACTATTATTAGCTTCTAATATTGGTTCATGTGAATGTGTAGAACCATCCCAGGTGGCTACACAGCCTAGAAGATAAAGTCCCACGACACACCACATTTTGGAAGATATGTACGTAGTGACATGTACGAGCATCGGACAGTAAAATGTATTTTTATGCATTGAATTGGTTATGCATTATGGTTGCGTACATGGATTTAATTATGCATTATGGTTGCATACATGGTCTTGGTTATGCATCATGGTTGCATACATGGGTTGGATATGCATTATGTTTGCATGTGTATATTGGATGCATTGGTGCATGTGATTGTGAGTCGAGGTTATATTTCAGTGATGATGAATACTTGCCGCCTTCATGTCGAACCGATGATAGAATACTTGCCGCTGTCATATTATAGCGATGAAGAATATATTCCGCAAATATGTCGAAACGAAGGATAATTCCACTGTCATATTACAATTGCGAGGGATATTATGCCGCTAATATGTCGAAGCGAGGGGTATTAATGACGCTGTCATGTAAACGCGAGGGGTGTTATGCCACTGATATAATAAGACTGGGAATGACCATTGGTATACATGGAATGGATGCATGTCGTGACATACATTTTTGGTATTATAATCTATTGATTATGATTGGGGTACAGGAACAACCAAAGGGAGCATTTAAATGTATTAAATACAGGAAGTGATTCGTATTTACGGTTTATGCATTTCTCAGTTACAATCATATTATTGTGAATATGGTTTGTTACATGCTCATGGTTTTGGGGTTGTTCCTGTAGGTACATTTTGGGCGGAAGGGCTTAGGCGGGTTGATGCGGTGAGCTAGTGAGGAGTGCTTTTGGTATAGCAGATGTGATTCTTTTGTATAGTCTCTACTCTAGGAGTAGTGTAAAGCTATATGATTAATATTCATTTGGTTGGGAATGTAATTAATCCTTTTGGAAATTTATTTTGGCAATGTAATCTTATCAGCTCAAGGCATCAACACGTACTTTATACTCTGTTAGATGTATGTTAACTCTACTTACGCCTTTAATCCGCACTTGAGGAACTTTACAGATTATGCATGTCTAATATCTTCCCCTTACCATGACCGATATTTTCCCTCCGGCCTCCGCCCTTATCGCCGCCGTGAGCCACCAGAAACCACCCTTGAAGGTCTCGGTTACTGTTCACAGACGTGTAACAGTGTGAGTTTCGATTTCCAGTCTTTTTATCTATCGATTTGGATATATTTGAAATTATTTTGACAAAATAATGTGGCTTAACAGATTTGAAATGTAGTAGTTTGAATTTATTGCATTGCATGTGGAGTTTGGTTCGATTTTGGCAATGCATGTTGATTCGAAAGTCTTGCTGCCTTTTCCCTCTAAACGGAGTTTTGGAGTAGAATAAGCCGACCTTGGTTAAATGTCTACTATTTTGGGTTGAAATTTATGTGTTGTTTTATCTTGAATTATGGTTCAATCTTGATCGATGAATGTTTAGGGAATACCAATCGAAATTCCTGCAAGTAAGGGGTATAAGTGCTTAAATAATGTCTTGATCAATTTTAACTCAATTGACTCATGTCTTGCTTTTTATTGAGAACTTATGCAAAATATGGATTTTCTTGACATCTTTAAGTTAGAGAATATAAATCCAGGTTTACGTTATCTGAAATTATGAGAATACTCGTTTGATAAGCTATATATAATTTAAGGAGTCTCAGACATTAGTTATATCATGTTTTTACGATTTCATGAGAAAATAATGAAGTATATAGATGATTAAGGAATATGATGATAAGTATATTTGGAATTGCATGAAAATCTAACCATGATAGATTGAGATGAATCTTCAATATAAATGAATAAACAACAGTTAGAATGATGTTGTTTGTCGTGTATTGATAAGTTAAATGGCATGATAGAGTGAATGATGTATTGCCTAAATTGTGTAGAGTACACTAATTTGTTACATCGGAGTTGCATTAAAGTGATCAATTACCTCAATAATACGCAACAAGAAATAGGTATGTTGCAATCAGTAACATATGACAGTTCTGATTATTTGATACATGAATTGCTGAACTTACGTGAATTACGTGAAACTACTTGGCTATGTGAAACTACTTGGCTATGTGATTTTAATTGAGTTATGAGCATTTATAGCATCTTAATTGCCATATCGAGGTATGAAAATAAATGTTTTGTTAACACACATCATTTTGATAAACATACATCGATATATGATTCATGGGCATATAATATTGATTTATTCACTTCTTTGATATCCTTGATGATGACTGAGTTGATTTACTCTTAGTGTCGGGGACGACGGGCACGGCGATGACAGGCAGTTTAGGTAGCAACTGTAGTCACGCGCATTGCTACCGGCGTTGCTACCAGATCTAGACACGAGGGATGACGAGCACAGCACATGATGATTCTCCTAGCGCAACGTGTGTGATGCCACCCTCTGCTCGAGCTTGATATTGATTGATGACACCTTTCTTTGGACTCTGATCTTTCGGGTATCTTGAGATTCGATTCTTGTACCTTACATGTACGTAATTCACATTATACGTAAACAGGATTAAGATCCTGTCACTACTGATTGAGATTTGTCATTATGTCTTTCACTTACATTATTCATATACAATACATCTTGTATATCCTTTACATAGTACAAATCATCAAATCTCGCTCAGTTTAACACCTAGCAGTAGAAGATAGACTCACAATCACAACTCTCCCTAGCTATGAGTCCCTACAGAACAACCATACAAAAACATGAGTATTGAAATGATGTTCACAATAACATCAAAAAATGCATCAATACTATATAAACAACTTCCTGTAAATCATGCATTTGCAATACTCCTCTTTGGTTGTTCCTCTACATATCCCTGTACATACCTCATAACACAAAATACAAATTTATCATGATATGTCTCATCTATCACCCTGTTATAACGGGACAAATATGATTTGCCTATCTCAGCTCAATATGTCAGTGGAACCTCCTCACAACTTCATATTAGCAGCACAAACCATATTTCCATCCTCACCCATTGTAACAGTCCAAGCATATACTCAACCGGAGTATACCTCTCATGCCAAAGCATATGCTCAACAAAGGCATACCTATCGTGGCATCACTCTCAACAACATATGTACAACATGCCCAACAATGGCAACATGACCGATATGATATGCCTATCTCAGCTCAATATGTCAGTATCTCAGCCTTCATGTGATGCCCGGGGATTAATGATGCTAATCACGGTGTAGTAATAATCCGTAATGGTTTTAATTGTGGCAATTATGAATTAATTACGGTTTTGAGACTCCTGGGATTTTAAATACTGTTTTTGGAGTCATTGGATCCAAAGGTTGAGATTGTATTCTCACCGTGGTGAAAAACCTTGGAATTGGGTTTGTGGTGGGATCTGGGGTCCGGAGTACTTTGTGCTGGGGCTGGTAGTGGAAATAGAGATTGAGAGATAATTATTGAAAACATATGATTTTTAATGAGTCATGATGTATTTGTGGAGGACTTGGAATTTTTGTGACTTGGTACTATATATATGCCAAGAGGGCTCGGTGTGTAACCATTTTCCCCTCTTCCATCTCTCTCCTCTTCCACGCCTCTTCCCCCATTTCCCCAAACCCTCCTTTTTCTCCTCCCATGGAAGAATCGAGCAAGACTCGATCTCGGAGCCGGATTTCTCGAAGATAATCAGGTGTTAATCTTCCCCTCGTCCTTATCTTCGATTTGATAGTAGTATGGTGGATTTTGGTTAAGAATTATGTTGGGTTTGGAAATTGGGGATTTTGGTAAAAATCCAAAGTTATGTTTTTAGTGTTTTTATGAGTTTTAATGGAGTTTATAAAGTGTTGTGGTTGTTGGTAATTGTTGCTATGAGTTTGGGGAAGGATTTGAGGTGCTAAAATTGTGATTTTCGAGTTTCAGGGTTCTACCGATCGATCGGTAGGAGTTACCGATCGATCGGTCGAATACCGTAGCCAAAAATGAGAAATCTGGGTTCTACTGATCGATCGGTAGGGATGAACAGTAACTTTTTTTTAAAAAAAATCTCCTTAAATTTTTACGAGATTTTATTGGTACATTGATGATGTATTTGGGAGTTTGATTCATGCTTGGGTATGTGTTGTGTGCTCATATATAATTGTGAGTTATTTTCGTGTGTTAGCACATAATTAATCGGGTCATGGGTGTGATATCCCCGAAATAATTATATGCAATTTGGGCATTAATTATGTTTATGTGATTTTTATGATGATAATTAATATATGTGTTGGAATTAATTATCTTGGTGAAATGCTTAGTCACATGGTATGCGTGACCCGGTGGTGCATTTCGGGGTGCATGTTATGCATGTTGGGAAATTGGGTGTTATAATGGTTTAAATGTGTTGGTTTGAAATTTTTGGTGAAACATGTATTATTTATGGTTTTGATGCATTTTGGAAAATGCTTTTAAAATATCATGTTAGGGTGTTTTATACACCATGGAAGTGTGGAGTGCAATTTATTTTAAAACAACCCACTTTATACCCCCCAATCCCCAATATACCATCACTTTTCTACTTTCTCAAATAACTCATCCAAAATCCTTCTTCTCCTTAAATTTTCGAAATTGGGCAAAGAGGTGAAGAGAAATCCTTCCAAGCTTGATTTGTGGAGTTTGTTGGGAGATTTGGAGTCCCCAAGAGGTATGGATACCTCCTTGTTGTTTTTGTTGTGTTTGGATTGGATTTGTTGTGGTTTTGTATGGTTTTGAAATGGGTTTTATGGGTTGGTATTATTTTGGTTGAATGATGGATTTTTGGGATGTTTAAAGTGTACTTTGAAGGTTATTATGTGTTTGATGTTGTTGGTTTGAAGGTAGGAGAGTTGGTATGAATTGGAAAAGATTTTTGGAGCAAAAATGGTGGTTTTTTGGGTTACAGACATTGGCGATCGATCGCCCATTTCAGGCGATCGATCGCGCGCTGGCAGTGCGCTTTTGGAGCGCATGGCGATCGATCGCCACTCTTGGGCGATCGATCGGCGAGGCTGGCGATCGATCGCGCCATTTGTGGCGATCGATCGCCAAAGCAAGGAAATTTCAGAATCGGGCAGTAGGGTCTCGCGATCGATCGCCCGCCCCAGGCGATCGATCGCGAAAGGCAAAATTTGGTGTTTTTGGATATTTTTGTGGAATTTTTGATATTGGACTATTATTGGCTCCCAATATTGATTTGTGTGAATGTGTAGAACCATCCCAGGTGGCCACACAGCTTAGGAGATAAAGTCCACGATATCTCCACTTTTGGAACTAAGGTACGTAGTGAGACGTACGAGCATCGGACGGTAAAACGTATTTATTACGCTTTGAATTGGTTATGCATTATGGTTGCATATATGGTCTTGTTTATGCATTATGGTTGCATACATGGTTGGAATATGCATTATGGTTGCATGTAATTGTGAGTCGAGATTATATTGCAGTGATGAAGAATACTTGCCGCCTTCATGTCGAAGCGATGATAGAATACTTGCCGCTGTCATATTATAGCGATGAAGAATATTTGCCGCAAACATGTCGAAGCGAAGGATAATGCCGCTGTCATGTTGATGCGAGGGATATTATGTCGCTAATATGTCGAAGCGAGGGGTATTAATGCCGCTGCCATGTAAACGCGAGGGGTATTATGCCACTTATATAATAAGACTTGAACTGGCCATTGGTATACATGGAATGAGTGCATGTCATGACATAAATTATTGGTATTATAATCCATTGATTATGATTGTGGTACAGGGACAACCAAATGGAGCTTTTAAATGTATTACATACAGGAAGTGAATCGCATTTACGATTTATGCATTTGAATTGCTATCATATTATTGTGAATATAATTTATATACATGCTCATGGTTTTGGGGTTGTTCCTGTAGGTACTTTTGGGCGGACGGGCTAACGCGAGTTGGTGCGGTGAGCTAGTGTGGAGTGCTCTTGGTAGCAGGCACATTCTTTTGTGTAGTATCTACTTTAGGAGTAGTGTAATGCTATATGATTAACATTCATTGGTTGGGAATGTAATTAATCCCTTTTGGAACTTTATTTTGGCACTATAATCTAATAGCTCAAGGCACCAACACAACTTTGTATACTCCGTTTATGCATGAAAATTTTATTTACGCCTTTAATCCGCATTTAAGGAACTAGGGTCCTTACATTAGTGGTATCAGAGCAGTGGTTAGAGAACCCGAGAATGAGTGAAGGGTAGCCTTAGCATGGTTGGCTAGGTGTTTACATTTGGGCATGTTTATGCATGTGGTATATGTTGGTGTATAAATTGTTATACTAACATGCTTATTATCGTTCATGTTATCTAACGGCATAACATATATATTGGTTGGAATTGTTGTTAACCTTTGCGTTACAGCATGGCGGCTATGAATGCGGGGAACCTCAATGAAGAGGTGGGTGATGTTGGGAGCATGAATGCTAGCATTGGTCAGACAAATCCTTTACCTCCACCTGCTGTGGGCATGGAACCGGTTGCTCAGTTGCTATTACCAGGGGAGCTTAGCCTGACTCAGTTTCTGACCTTTCACCCGCCCATGTTTGAGGGAACAGAAACAGGGGAAGAGGCCGAGGAGTGGCTGGAGAGATTGGAACAGATATTTGTGTCTGCGCCGTGTGCTAGGACGGCTTGGTTAAGACTGGCAGAATTCCAACTGGCAAAGAAGTCTTCTATGTGGTGGAAGACGACTGTGATGGAATTGAGGGCCCAAGGCATGGTAATCGATTGGACTTTATTCAGAACTCGATTTCTAAACCGATACTTCTCTGCTGGGGCAAGGCAAACGAAGGAGGACGAATTTACAAATCTGAAGCAAGGGAACCTGGCGGTTTCGGACTATGCACTGGTTAGAGCGGAGTTAACAGAGATAGGGGTGAGTGCTTATCCTGAGGCCATACCCTCACCCGTTCCATCACAAAGATCTTCATCGGAGAATCTGAGGCCCCGGGGAGGATCTTTCAAGTCAAGAGGGACTTCTTCTTCCTCCCGGTTTAGTGGAAGGCGGCCGGATGGCCGAAGCAAGGGGACCGAAGGGGTGGTGCATCTACTCATGGGGGACCGACTCAAGCTAGTCGAGTTGGAGATATTAAGTGTCACTTTTGCGGACGGCCGCATTTGATGCGTGACTGTTCTGCGTGCTACATATGCGGCAGGTCGGGCCACATTGCTCGGCATTGTCCTAATCGGGAAGGCCAGACGGATCTCAGGGAAGGTCGAGGGAGGTTTTCTAGTGGTACAGTTCAGCAGAGACCACCGATGGTGCCTCGACATATGGGGGGACCGGCTATGGGGCCACCTCAGGGACATGTCTATGCATTGACCAGGGAGCAGGCCGATGCAGCTCCAGAGGAGGTGATAGCTGGTACGTGCCTTCTATTTACATATTCCGCCTTTATTTTGATAGACACAGGTGCTTCGAACTCCTTTGTGTCTGCGGACTTTGTGGCGAGACATCATATGTGCATGTCTCTGTTACCCACGTCTCTATTGGTCTCGACACCCAATGGAAAGAAAGTTGTTGCTGATCAGTTTCTGATGGACTGCCTCATTTATTTTGAGGGCAATGAGATAAAGGCAGATTTGATTGTATTGGGGATGTCAGACTTTGACTCCATTGTGGGTATTGATATTCTGAACAGATATCAGGCAGTGGTAGATTGTCGGCAGAGGACAGTTCGGTTCAGATCTCATTTGGGAGTTCAGTGGACTTTTTATGGCAACGGGTCTCGTGCGAAGATTCCGTTGATTTCAGTAATTAAAATGTCCCAATTGTTGGAACGTGGACACACGGGCTACCTCATCTATGCCGTGGACATGTCGGGGAAGGGTAAAGAGTTAAAGGTTGAGGATATACCAGTGGTAGCGGAATTTACAGATGTGTTCCCGGAGGAGATTCCCGGATTCCCACCGGCAAGGGAAGTAGAGTTTGGGATTGAGTTATTACCGGGGACATCCGCTATTTCTCGTGCCCCTTACCGGATGGTACCGGCAGAGTTAAGAGAACTAAAGGAACAGTTGCAGGAGCTCCTTGATAAAGGATATATACGCCCTAGCGTATCGCCTTGGGGCGCACCGGTTCTTTTTGTGAAGAAGAAAGACGGTTCGATGCATTTGTGCATCGATTACCAGCAATTAAACAAGGCCACGGTGTAGAACAAATATCCTCTCCCAAGGATTGACGATTTGTTTGATCAGTCGCAAGGCACGGAGCTGTATAGCAAGATTGATTTGAGATCCGGGTACCACCAGATACGGGTCAAGGAGGAGGATGTACAAAAGACAACATTTCGGACTCGGTATGGGCACTACGAGTTCTTTAGTGATGCCGTTCGGTGTGACTAACGCCCCGGCTGTCTTCATGAGTTTGAGGAATTGGGTGTTCCAACCCTATCTGGATCAGTTCGTCATTGTGTTTATTGACAATATACTCATCTACTCCCGGAGCGAGGAAGAGCACGTGAGACACTTGAGGACAGTACTCCAGATCCTCAGAGATCACCAGTTATATGCCAAGCTCAGCAAGTGTGAGTTTTGGTTGAGCAGTGTAGTATTTCTGGGGCATGTCATATCTAGCAGTGGGATTTCAGTGGACCCCAGGAAGATTGAGGCTGTGATGGAGTGGGCTGCACCCACTTCTGTGCCCGAGATACGAAGTTTTCTTGGTATGGCTGGTTATTACCGACGCTTAGTCGAGGGATTTTTTAAGATTGCTAAGCCACTGACGCAGTTGACCCAAAAGGGAGTACCCTTGTTTTGGTCAGAGGCTTGCGAGGAGAGCTTCCAAGAGTTGAAGCACCGATTGACGACGGCACCGGTATTGGTGATTCCCTCAAAGAACAAGAGGTTTGTCCTTTATACTGACGCATCGCTACAGGGCTTGGGGTGTGTATTGATGCAAGATAAGCATGTGGTAGCTTATGCATCGAGGCAGTTGAAGCCGCATGAGGCTAGGTACCCAGTCCACGATTTGGAATTGGCGGCTATGATCTTTGCCCTGAAGATTTGGAGGCATTATCTGTATGGTACATCATTTACCATATATACGGATCATAAGAGCCTGAAGTTCTTGTTCACTCAGGCGGAATTGAATATGCGTCAGAGGAGATGGATGGATCTACTAAAAGACTATGACTGTGAGCCAATTTGACAGCAGACGCCTTGAGTCGGAAGGTGAAGAATACTGCTGAGGATGTCATGCATTTGTCGGCTATGATGACTTCTTATTGCCATCTGGGCTATGACTTCGATGTGGACGCATCGCCGGTTTGGGTATCGACCTTATTGGCTGAGCCAGATATCTATGAGAATATCAGGAGAGCTCAGAGGAGATGATGAAGTTCAGAGATGGTCATCATTGGCACTTCAGGGATAGCCATCAAAGTTCAGAGTGGCTGAGGATGGCTCTTTGAGACTTGGTAACCGATGGGTAGTTCCATGTACGCCGGAGTTGCGTAGAGGAATCTTGGAGCGAGCTCATAGTAGCAGATTCAGTATCCACCCGGGAGGGAAGAAGATGTATAAGGACTTGTGCGATCAGTTCTGGTGGAAACGGATGAAGCGCGATGCGATCGCTTTTGTCAGGAGGTGTTTGGTATGTCAGCAAGTTAAGGCAGAGAGGCAGAGACCCAGAGGTGAAATGAGGAGCTTAGAGATACCGGAGTGGAAGTGGGAGCACATATCTATGGACTTTGTGACCCACTTGCCGAGGACTACTTCGGGTTGTGATGCTATTTGGGTGATCATCGACAGATTGACGAAGGTAGCTCACTTCATTCCCTACAGTATGACGTACACGTACTTGAGGATGGCTCAACTATATGTCCGGGACATAGTGAGACTACATGGGATTCCAGTATCTATTGTGTCGGACAGAGACCCGCGGTTTACGTCTCATTTCTGGGGAGGTCTTCAGTCGGCATTGGGTACTGAGGTGAGATTGAGTACGGCATATCATCCCCAGACGGACGGTCAGAATGAGCGTACTATACAGATGCTTGAGGACATGCTACGAACTTGTGTGTTGGAGTTTGATGCCTCATGGCAAGATTCTTTGGCCTTGGTAGAGTTTTCTTACAACAACAGCTATCAGGCGAGTATTCAGATGGCACCGTTTGAAGCTTTGTATGGTAGGCGTTGTAGGTCGCCATTATACTGGGATGACTTGACCAGTAAAGCAGTGGGAGGACCGGAGTTGATTCGGGAGATGGAGGATAAGGTAAAGGTTATCCGTCAGAGAATGAAGGCAGCCCAGGACAGGCAGGCAGCATATGCGAATAAACGGCGGAGACCGTTGGAGTTTCAGTTGGGAGACAGAGTCTTTTTGAAGATCTCACCTTTCAGGGGTGTGGTTCGGTTTGATATGCGTGGTAAATTGTCTCCGAGATATGTGGGACCGTATGAGATTTTACAGTGTATCGGTACCTTGGCACTGCCACCGTCGTTGTCTTGTATTCACGACGTGTTTCATGTATCTATGCTGCAGAAGTATGAGCCGGATCGTCACATGTATTACAGCCTTCTGAGGTTCAGCTGGATTCTGATGTATCCTATGAGGAACGGCCGGTCAGAATTCTGAATAGGGCTGATCGCAGGCTTCGGAACAAAGTGATACCAATGGTAAAGGTACAGTGGGATCGCAGGGTGTCGAAGAGGCCACGTGGGAGACGGAGCAGCATATGATGCAGCACTACCCGGAGTTATTTTCTGGTATGTGATTTATGTTGGTTTCTTTATGGGTAAGTGCATGTGATTTCGAGGGCGAAATCTTATAAGTAGGGGAGTATTGTGATATCCCCGAAATAATTATATGCAATTTGGGCATTAATTATGTTTATGTGATTTTTGTGATGATAATTAATATATGTGTTGGAATTAATTATCTTGGTGAAATGCTTAGTCACATGGTATGCGTGACCCGGTGGTGCATTTCGGGGTGCATGTTATGCATGTTGGGAAATTGGGTGTTATAATGGTTTAAATGTGTTGGTTTGAAATTTTTGGTGAAACATGTATTATTTATGGTTTTGATGCATTTTGGAAAATGCTTTTAAAATATCATGTTAGGGTGTTTTATACACCATGGAAGTGTGGAGTGCAATTTATTTTAAAACAACCCACTTTATACCCCCCAATCCCCAATATACCATCACTTTTCTACTTTCTCAAATAACTCATCCAAAACCCTTCTTCTCCTTAAATTTTCGAAATTGGGCAAAGAGGTGAAGAGAAATCCTTCCAAGCTTGATTTGTGGAGTTTGTTGGGAGATTTGGAGTCCCCAAGAGGTATGGATACCTCCTTGTTGTTTTTGTTGTGTTTGGATTGGATTTGTTGTGGTTTTGTATGGTTTTGAAATGGGTTTTATGGTTGGTATTATTTTGGTTGAATGATGGATTTTTGGGATGTTTAAAGTGTACTTTGAAGGTTATTATGTGTTTGATGTTGTTGGTTTGAAGGTAGGAGAGTTGGTATGAATTGGAAAAGATTTTTGGAGCAAAAATGGTGGTTTTTTGGGTTACAGACATTGGCGATCGATCGCCCATTTCAGGCGATCGATCGCGCGCTGGCAGTGCGCTTTTGGAGCGCATGGCGATTGATTGCCATTCTTGGGCGATCGATCGCCAAAGCAAGGAAATTTCAGAATCGGGCAGTAGGGTCTCGCGATCGATCGCCCGCCCCAGGCGATCGATTGGGAAAGGCAAAATTTGGTGTTTTTGGATATTTTTGTGGAATTTTTGATATTGGACTATTATTGGCTCCTAATATTGATTTGTGTGAATGTGTAGAACCATCCCAGGTGGCCACACAGCTTAGGAGATAAAGTCCACGATATCTCCACTTTTGGAACTAAGGTACGTAGTGAGATGTACGAGCATCGGACGGTAAAACATATTTATTACGCTTTGAATATGTTATGCATTATGGTTGCATATATGGTCTTGTTTATGCATTATGATTGCATACATGGTTGGAATATGTGTGATGTCCGTGGATTAATGGCGTTAATCCCGGTGTGGTATTAATCCTTGATGGATTAATAAATTGTGGCAATTAGGAATTAATTACGATTTTGGGTCTCCCGAGGTTGTGAAATCGGGCATTTGAGATCGTTGGATCCAAGGGTTGAGATTGTATTCTCATTTTGATGGAAAACCTATGAGTTAGGTTTTTAGTGGGACTTGGTGTCCGGGGTGCCTTATGTTGGGGCCAGTCTGAGGATTTGATGTTGGAGAGAGAGTTTTTAAAAACAGATGATTTTTAATGAATCATGATGTATTTGTGAAGGTATTGGTATTTTGGGGCATTTTTGCTATATATACCAGTTGGACTCGGGGTTCCATCATTTGGAATCCATTTCTCTCATCTCCTCTCCCTCACGCCACTCTCTCACCCCAAACCCTTCCCGTTTCCCTTTGATGAGCAAAATCGATGGAGGCTCATCCTGGGAGCCGGATTTCTCGAAGATAAGTTGGTAAGTTTCTTCCCCTCGTCTTTGTCTTCGATTTGATAGTGGTTTGGTGTGTTTTGGTTGAGTTTTTGGGTTGGATTGGTGTTTGGGGGTTTTGGTTTAAAATCTAAAATGTTGATTTTAGTGTTTTTATGGAGTTTAAATGTTGTATTTTAAGTGTTGGTGGTGTATGGGGTGTTGGTTTCGAGTTTGGGTGTCAAAAACACCATGGAAGCTCGAATTTTTCAGAAAATCGCAGGTGGCGATCGATCGTCGAGGTGGGGCGATCGATCGCTACGTGCAGCTGCAATTTTGGGTGACGATGAACAGTACTGGCGATCGATCGCGAGGATTGGCGATCGATCGCGAGAAGGCACTGGTTTGGCCACTGGAGTGTGGCGATCGATCGCGATAAAGGTGGCGATTCGCGATCGATCGCCACCCGAAGGAATTGTCTTTTTTTGGAAATTTTGGAAAATGTCGGGATTTTGGAACCGAGGTTTAAAGGGGCCGTTTCGGGGGCAATGTCTACATTCCAATGGGAATATTATACTTTTAAAATTGATTTGTTGGAGCCAAAATTAGTTAAACGGAATTTTTGGTTGGGTTTTTGGCTATCTTTTAAACTTGTTAAAAGGTATATTTTGGGTATTATGCATGCTTAGCCAGAGGGCTTTTATTTTGGTAATCGTCATGAACTGACGATATGTTTGGGAGTTGAACGTGCTTGGGCACGTGGTTGCATGCTTGTGTTTGATTGTGTATTGTTTATTTGTTAGCACATAATTCATCGGGTCGTGGGACTCATGCAAGGTGGGACTCGAAATACGGAATTATAAGGTACGTATGACGTACGAGCATAGCCTATTATAATGTTGAAACCGTAAAATGCATGGTATGTGATAATTGCTTTAAATGGGCATTGGAACACATGGTGTGTGATATTTGCATTAAATGGGCACTGAAACACATGGCGTGTAATAATCGCATTACAGAGACATTGAAATACGTAGTAGGTGGTAATTACATCAAATAGGCGTTGAAATGCATGGTACATGATACTTGCTATAAATGGCTAGCGATATGCATGATAAATGGTATTTGCGTTAAATGGTTATACAAGGGAACCATACGGTGCCGCTATTGAGCGAGCAATGATTTAGTATGCTGTCGTCGTTGAGCGACCATCGGTTATAATGCCACTATTGTTGAGCGTGCGCGGGGTTTAGAATGCAGCTATTGTGGAGCGAGCGATGAAATAGGAACATGGAATCATTGATTAGATTTATGTGATATCTACGGCCTTTTATATGATGATTTTACCATATTGATTATGGAACTGGCATAATAGAACGGTATTAGTTAATCTATATGACGATTAACTGGCTTTGGGAATTTGATGAGTTTGGTTATTTTGAGAACATGGACAATACAGGGGATCCTGGATGAGGGTGTTACCATCCAGGGAGTATCATTTAAATTATGGCATTTACATTCTGTAAATTATGAATTGCAATGTTATGATTATTGGATTGGTGGTATTGGTATGTGTTGGAATCGAAGAGGGGGGGTGAATGAGATTCCTTGGCTACTTTAGCGTTTTAAAATGAGTTTGAAAAACTAAAAGAGTTTTGTGCTTTGCGGAAGCCTTGAGTCAATCGATAAATAAAAAGAATAAGTAAATAAATGCGTAAAGGAATAATGCGGTAAATGACAAGGATATTTGTTATAGAAGTTCGGCGATGAATCGCCTACGTCTCCTCTTCCCGGTTAGATAACCTCCAACCGAGGTTCCACTAGAACAATTGGTCTTGGCCTTGAGGGCTCCAGGTTAGCCACACAACAACTCTTCCCGAGTGACAACGCTCTTCCCGAGCACACTACTCTTCCCGAGTACACAAGCTCTTCCCGAGCACAATGCTCTTCCCGAGTATACAAAGCTCTTCCCGAGCTACCAACACTCTTCACGAGTCTTCTTGGCCTTAAGGGCTCCAAGGATAGCCACACGCTTGCCCCAACAAGACTTGTTGATGACTTTACAATTCTCCAACTTGCTTTGGTGTTGGAGGACCTTTACAAGAAATCAAACCAAAAACACCTTCACAGTGTACCAACACGAAGTAAACAAGACTCACACACAATAAAAGAATTACAAGCTCCAATACAATAACAATGTATGGAGATTGCAAAGCTTAAATCAAATAATAATTATCAAGACTTTTGTATAAGTTGTAGGCTTGTTCCTTAGCTTCAAAATGCTCCAAAGCATCCATATTTATAGTGTAGAAGGCCCCCTAGGCTCCTACTAGCCGTTGCTACTCATAAGGCTGAAATCACTCCAAGATCACCTCGGACATCACCTCAGGCGATCACCATCGCCGCGCCCCAACGGTCACCAAAAATCACGCATCGCCTCAGGCGATCGCTGGATCGCCTCAGGAGATCCAAAGCCAAAATCAAGGCCGTAGCCTCAGCTCCTTCAAATCTTGCATCGCCTCAAACGAACTCCAGATCGCCTCAGGCGTTCGTGCCATCGCCTCGGGCGTTCAGCCCATCGCCTCGGACGATCTCCCTGCGCGCATGCCCGCGCCATGCCTCGGCGTCGCTCCAGTCGATGTGCGGGGCGAAGTGCCAGAAGGTTGCCATCACCTCAGGCGTTGTTCACCATCGCCTCAGGCGATCTTCCTCGCATGCTCGCCTAGCCATCGCCTCTGTCGATGTGCGTGGCGATGCCTGGCCTGACACCCATTGCCTGGGGCGATGCTCACCATCGCCTGGGGCGATCCAGGCCAGAATATGCACACTTGATTTTCTTCAATCCAAACTACATTTCATCACTTAATCTGCACACTAAGTAGATGCATTAGTATAACAAACACAAGTTTTGTTGATCATCAAAACTCAAAGATTGACCGGGGATAATTTAACGCATTAAACGCAACCATGCGTTTAAGGCTCAACAATCTCCCCCTTTTTGATGATCACAAAACTTGATAAACTTGAATAAGTAATATGCATGAAATGTGAGTAAAAATGACTCCCCTTAACAATTGCATACACTACAAGTTACCAAGTAAAGCAATAAACAAATAACTCTCCCCCTCAAATCATGCATACATAAGCTCTCCCCCTTAAACTATGCATGTATTAAGGTTCAAGTTTATCACAAAATTCTCCCCTTTTTTGTGATAATCAAAAAGCATAAAATTCAAATAAACATGGCATAATTTATATGTTGACATATAGTTTCAAATTACACATGTTCCTCATCAAACAAGATTAAATCATATAGAGGTGAACCACAACCATGTGTTTAAGGCATTCAACAATTAATTCTAAAGGTTGCAATGTGTGCATATGTTCATGCATTCATGCCCAATAAACAATAAAATAATCAAAACATTATAACAAATCATATAATTGCACATTTTCACATAGCATATTCAAATTTGAATGCAAAGCATATCTAGCTACTTACTATAAAAAGATAAGCATACATCATGCACTTAACAATTATGCTAAGGGGTTATGCATTTTACTCCAATGAGTATTGAGCTTCAATATTTATTGATCACAATTGATTTGTGCCAATGAATTTTTGAATTGCTCTTTAAAAAAGAATCAAATAAATTTTACCCTTGATGACAAGAGTTAGTTCTTGTCATAGGTCCAACGCCTCTCGTTTCTTCTATGGTGGTGAATAGAATAAACTCCTCCTTTGAGTTGCTTGGTCCTTCATCCTCCAATCCATGGTTGTCCCTACAAGACAAATTAATAATAGAAGGATCTTTGGTACCCATTTGATTTTCGGGTTCTTGATGGTTAGCTTCCTTAGGCACCTTTGGGATCCATTTCCACCTTTTGTTAGGTTGGTATTGGATTCTCGCAAATCTACATTTGTTCTTGGTATGACCATTTTTGCAACAATAATTGCAAGTAGTAGAGTCATGCTTTGCTTTGGCCAATAAGCTAGAAAAGGATTTTGATTTGCTTGAGTAGCCTAACCCGGCTTTGTCAAAGCTACAACGTTGTAAGCCAAGCAATTCATTCATCTTTAAACTACTATCACTAAACTTGGCAAGAAAAGTCTTTAAATCAAGCACTTGGTTTTTCAAAATAATATTTTCTTCTTCCTTCTTAGCCAAGTCTAGTTTAAGCACTTTGTTGCTCTTCTTGGTTTTACCAAGACAATCAATGAGTTCATTATAAGCATTTAATAATTCATCATAAGATGGTACCTCATCATCATCATCTTCATCTACATCTCCAAGAGCCATTAGACAAAGATTTTTGGCTTCTTCTTCATCGGAGTCGCTATCACTCCATGTGGCTATAAACGCATTCTTCTTGCCTTTGTCCTCATTCTTCTTCCTAGGACATTTGTTAGCATAATGGCCTATTTCTTGACAATTGTAACAAGTGACCTCATTTTTGGATTCTTGTTTGGTGGCATTGGAGGTCTTTGACTTGCTATGTTTGTTGAAGAGCTTCTTGAACTTCTTTGTGAACAACCTCATGTCTTCATCATCATCATCTTCTTCATCATCGGAATGGTCTTTCCTTCCAACCAAGGCAATCCCATTTCTTTTTGATCCATCCTCCTCCTTCACTTCTCTCCTTGTGGCAACTTCAAGCTCATGGGTCACCAAGGTGCCATGGAGCTCATCAAGATCATAAGATGAGTTCTCCCCTTTGTTGACTCGATAATAGCCGTCCTCTTGGCATCCCATTCCTTTGGTAAGGCTCTTAGTGCTCTCCTCCATATTTGCTTTGGAGGATACTTCTCTCCAAGTTGAGCAAGCTCGTTGATAATTAGGGTGAGCCTCCTAAACATAGAATCCACCTCTTCTACGGACTCCATCTCAAATGTCTCATATTTGAGTTGTAGAAGATCAATCTTGGTCTCCTTCACTTGATTTGTTCCTTCATGACAAATTTGTAATTTGTCCCATATCTCCTTTGCCGTTGAGCACATCGAGATCCGGTTGTACTCCTTCATATCTAAAGCACAATGTAAAATATTAATAGCTTTAGCATTTTGAGAAATTAAAATCATATCCGCTCTAGTGAAATCGTCCATTTCTTTGGGAGTACTTATTCCCCCAACTTCCTTTAAAGGAATATGTGGACCTTTCACTATGATCTTCCAAAGGTCATAATCTATGGATTGGATATATAGAGAAATTCTATTTTTCAAATACCCGTAGTTATCACCCTTGAAGAGCGGAGGTCTATTTGTCGATTGACCTTGAGCAAACTCATTTGCTAGATTAGCCATAAAAAAAGATTTGATTTAAAAAACAAAAATCAAATGGCTCTGATACCACTTGTTGGAATCGAAGAGGGGGGTGAATGAGATTCCTTGGCTACTTTAGCGTTTTAAAGTGAGTTTGAAAAACTAAAAGAGTTTTGCGCTTTGCGAAAGCCTTGAGTCAATCGATAAATAAAAAGAATAAGTAAATAAATGCGTAAAGGAATAATGCGGTAAATGACAAGAATATTTGTTATAGAAGTTCGGCGATGAATCGCCTACGTCTCCTCTTCCCGGTTAGATAACCTCCAACCGAGGCTCCACTAGAACAATTGGTCTTGGCCTTGAGGGCTCCAAGTTAGCCACACAACAACTCTTCCCGAGTTACAACGCTCTTCCCGAGCACACTACTCTTCCCGAGTACACAAGCTCTTCCCGAGCACAATACTCTTCCCGAGTATACAAAGCTCTTCCCGAGCTACCAACACTCTTCACGAGTCTTCTTGGCCTTAAGGGCTCCAAGGATAGCCACACGCTTGCACCAACAAGACTTGTTGATGACTTTACAATTCTCCAACTTGCTTTGGTGTTGGAGGACCTTTACAAGAAATCAAACCAAAAACACCTTCACGGTGTACCAACACGAAGTAAACAAGACTCACACACAATAAAAGAATTACAAGCTCCAATACAATAACAATGTATGGAGATTGCAAAGCTTAAATCAAATAATAATTATCAAGACTTTTGTATAAGTTGTAGGCTTGTTCCTTAGCTTCAAAATGCTCCAAAGCATCAATATTTATAGTGTAGAAGGCCCCCTAGGCTCCTACTAGCCGTTTCTACTCATAAGGCTGAAATCACTCCAAGATCGCCTCGGACATCGCCTCAGGCGATCACCATCGCCGCGCCCCAACGGTCACCAAAAATCACGCATCGCCTCAGGCGATCCAAAGCCAAAATCAAGGCCGTAGCCTCAGCTCCTTCAAATCTTGCATCGCCTCAAACGAACTCCAGATCGCCTCAGGCGTTCGTGCCATTGCCTCGGGCGTTCAGCCCATCGCCTCGGACGATCTCCCTGCGCGCATGCCCGCGCCATGCCTCGGCGTCGCTCCAGTCGATGAGCGGGGCGAAGTGCCAGAAGGTTGCCATCGCCTCAGGCGTTGTTCACCATCGCCTCAGGCGATCTTCCTCGAATGCTCGCCTAGCCATCGCCTCTGTCGATGTGCGTGGCGATGCCTGGCCTGACACCCATCGCCTGGGGCGATGCTCACCATCGCCTGGGGCGATCCAGGCCAGAATATGCACACTTGATTTTCTTCAATCCAAACTACATTTCATCACTTAATCTGCACACTAAGTAGATGCATTAGTATAACAAACACAAGTTTTGTTGATCATCAAAACTCAAAGATTGACCGGGGATAATTTAACGCATTAAACGCAACCATGCGTTTAAGGCTCAACAGTATGCTCACCCCGTGTGGGGGCTGTCTCTGTTGGAACAGGTGATACAGGTTTAGCAGCAGCTTGGGAGTTGAGCTCGGACGGTTGATTTGAGATACTTCCAGGATCGAGGTACCAGAGCTGGTTGAACAAGTGCATAGATCCAGAGATGAGATCGGGTTGTGCTTGGGAGGTACTTCCAGGATTGAAGTGCCAGTAACGGTATCCGGCAGAGTCTTTTATACATTAGATGCACGCGCGTTCATTGGGTGCTCTTATGTGAGTACATTTTACGTGTATATGGAATGTATAAATGGGCTACAGCTCTTCTCTATTCATTTATGGTTTGCATGCAATTAAATATGGAATTGCTAAATGAACTAAGAGCATGTTAGTGTATTATGAGGGTGCATGTTATATAAATAATCTTGGTTGGGGAATTCGAATATTATGTGGATTAAATGCAAGAAATTTTCTGGATAGCATATGGTGTTGCACTTGCACATGGTTTTCCCCATGATAGTATGATTATATGCACTATGGTATGGCTTAATACACTAATAACGGGTTAAGGGCACGGGGGTCCTTACAATATGCATTATGGTTGCATGTAATTGTGAGTCAAGATTATATTGCAGTGATGAAGAATACTTGCCGCCTTCATGTCGAAGCGATGATAGAATACTTGCCGTTGTCATATTATAGCGATGAAGAATATTTGCCGCAAACATGTCGAAGCGAAGGATAATGCTGCTGTCATGTTGATGCGAGGGATATTATGCCGCTAATATGTCGAAGCGAGGGGTATTAATGCCGCTGCCATGTAAATGCGAGGGGTATTATGCCACTGATATAATAAGACTGGAACTGGCCATTGGTATACATGGAATGAGTGCATGTCATGACATAAATTATTGGTATTATAATCCATTGATTATGATTGTGGTACAGGGACAACCAAAGGGAGCTTTTAAATGTATTACATACAGGAAGTGAATCGCATTTACGATTTATGCATTTGATTGCTATCATATTATTGTGAAAATGATTTATATACAAGCTCATGGTTTTGGGGTTGTTCCTGTAGGTACTTTTGGGCGGACGGGCTAAGGCGAGTTGGTGCGGTGAGCTAGTGAGGAGTGCTCTTGGTAGCATGCACATTCTTTTGTGTAGTATCTACTCTAGGAGTAGTGTAAAACATTCATTGGTTGGGAATGTAATTAATCCCTTTTGGAACTTTATTTTGGCACTGTAATCTAATAGCTCAATGCACCAACACAACTTTTTATACTCCGTTTATGCATAAAAATTTTATTTACGCCTTTAATCCGCATTTAAGGAACTAGGGTCCTTACAATGGGACTAAGGCAAGGTTTTGATTCAGACTACGGAATTATAAGGTACGTATAACGTACGAGCATAGCCTGTTATAATATTGCAATTGTGGAATGCATGGTATGTGTTACTTGTAATAGATGGATAGTGAAATGCACGGTATATGGTACTTGCTATAAATGGATAGTGAAATGCGTGGTATATGGTAATTGCGATAAATGGACATACATTGGGAATCATATGCGCTGCTTTTGAGCGAGCAATGATGTGGATGTTGTTGCCATTGAGCGACCATCGGGTATAACGCCGCTATTGTTGAGCGTGCGTGGGGTTTAAAATGCCGCTATTGTAGAGCGAGCTGTGAAATGGAACTATGGAATCAATGGCTAGATATATGTGATATCTATGGTACTCTATTTGACGATTTATCTATATTTGATTGTGAAACTGGTATAGTAGGATTGGTTTTAGTTGATAAATGAGATGATCAACTGGCTTTTGAGAATTTAATGGTTTGGTTATTTTGAGGACAGTGACAATACAGGGGATCCGGATGAGGATGACACCATCCAGGGAGTATCATTTAAATTCGTAGCATTTACATTCTGTAAATTATGAACTACAATAATATGATTATTGGATTGGTGGTATTGGTATGCTCACCCCGTGTGGGGGCTGTCTCTGTTGGGACAGGTGATACAAGTGCAGTAGTGGCTTTGGAGTTGAGCTCGGACTGTTGATTTGAGGTACTTCCAGGATTGAGGTACCAGAGCTGGTTGAATAAGTACGTAGACCCAGAGTTGAGATCGAGCGGTGCATGGGCGGTGCTTCCCAGATCGAAGTACCAATAACCGCCTTCGGTAGAGTATCTTATACATTAGATACACGTTTATTCATTGGGTGCTCTCATGTGAGTACGTTTTTACGTGTATATGGAATGTATAAACGGACAATGACTTTCTCTCTTCATTTTATTGTTTGCATGCGATTAGATACAGAATTGCTAAATGAACTGAGAGCATGTTAGTGTATTATAAGGGTGCATGCTATGTAAGGATCTTGGTTGGGGAATTTGAATATTATGTGGATCAAATGCAAGAAATTTTCTGGACAGTATACGATGTTATACTTGCATATGGCTTTTCCCCCATGATAATATGATTGTATGCACTAATTGCATGGGTTAATACACTAATAACGGGTTAAGGGCTAGGAACATGTTAATGGGAATGAGAAGCACATACTTATGCATGATGATAGTTAGTGTTGGGTGGCACAACTATATTGCTTATGTGCGTTTATGATATGTGTTCATAATTGGAATATGTTATTGCTAACCATGGTGGTTGCAGGGTCATACGAGACATGAGTTATGCATTACGGTTGCATATATATGAGAGTGATGATTTTAATGCTTTGCCGCTAAATGTTGAAGCGATGGTAAAATTCCGCATGTCACATTTGAAGCGAGGTGCATTAAAATACACTCATGGCAATGTTTATTGGGATACGGATTATGCATTACGGTTGCATGCATGGCGTAGCGATGTGAATACTTGCCGCTGTCATATTATAGCGATGAAGAATATTTGCCGCAAATATGTCGAAGCGAAGGATAATTCCGCTGTCATATTACTATTGCGAGGGATATTATGCCGCTAATATGTCGAAGCGAGGGGTATTTCCGCTGTCATGATAAAACGAGGAGTAGTGGCGCCGCTGTCATACCATCGCGATGAAGAATTTTTGCCACTTAAGCGACGGATATTATACCGCTAATATGGCGTAGCGATGAGCTTTCCGCTGTCATATGATAGTGATGGAGGATATTTGCCGCTTAAGCGAGGGATATTATGCCGCTGGTATGTCGAAGCGAAGTAGCGAAGAGGGATATTTGGCGCTGTATAGCGAGGGATATCATGACGCTATTCTTTTGGTGATGGTTTATGCCGTCGAATATTCATAGCGATGGTTCATTCCGCTATTCTATTGGCGGTGGTTTATGCCGTCGGGTATTCATAGCGATGGTTCATTCCGCTATTCTATTGGCGATGGTTTATGCCACCGGGTATTCATAGCGATGGTTCACTCCGCTATTCCATTGGCGATGGTTTATGCCGCCGGGTATTCATAGCGATGGTTCATTCCGCTATTCTATTGGTGATGGTTATGCCGCCGGGTATTGATAGCGATGGTTCATTCCGCTATTCTATTGGCCATGATTTATGCCGACGGGTATTCATAGCGATGGTACATTCCGCTACATCTATTGGCGATGATTCATGCCATCGGGTATTCATAGCGATGGTTCATTCCGCTATTCTATTGGCGATGGTTTATGCCGCCGGGTATTCATAACGATGGTTTTTCCACTATTCTATTGGCGATGGTTTATGCCGCCGTGTATTCATAGCGATGGTTCATTCCGCTATTCTATTGGCGATGGTTTATGCCACCGGGTATTCATAGCGATGGTACATTTCGCTACATTTATTGGCGATGGTTCATACCGCCGGGTATTATATAGCGACGGGTCATTCCGCTATTCTATTGGCGATGGTTTATGCCACCGGGTATTTATAGAGATGGTACATGCCGCTACATCTATTGGCGATGGTTCATGCCGCCGGGTATTATATAGCGATGGGTCATTCTGCTACATCTATGGCGATGGTTCATACCACCAGATATCTATAGCGATGTTTTATGCCACTGACTCTATGTCGAGGGATCATGCCGCTGATTCTATAGCGATGGGTTATACCGCTATGTACGTAGCACTGGATTACGCCACCTACGAGCGATGGGTGCTGCTTGCGTACCACTGGTGGACGATGGATACAGTATGCCGCTATCTTGTTAGCGATGAGGTATGCTGTATTACTATTTTATTAGCATTATTGTGGATGTCATGCGTTGTTATACATATACCATCACATGTTTGATGATGAGATTATGGATGCCGTGTATCGACACATACCGTCACGTGTTTGACGGTGAGATCGTGAATGTCAGGTGTTGACATGTACCGTCACGAGTTGACGATGTTATTTTGGATGTCATATGTTGGTATATACCGTCACAGGATGACGATGATATAGCGGATGTTCTATATAGACGTGTAGCGTCGTTTTGATGAATAATACGTCTGGGCATTTGTGTTTAGTCGCATGGTTTGAGTGCCGATGGTGAGCACAAGGTGATGTCTACGTCACTGGTTGACGAGACTATTACGACGAGCAGGTTTGCTCGATGGATTATTGGATGCATTGTACCAATGAGTGTAACACATCATGTAATAGAGGTAAATATTTTCGAGTAGTGATACCTTTGGGTATACTCGCTGGAATGGCTAAGGCCAAGTGATTGGTGGTAAGAGTAGTCATTGAGGAAACTACTCGCTTGTCGTTGTGATGTGTGGTAGACATGGTCACACCCACCCTGAGGGTGTGGAATAAGTCCTAATGGACTAGGATTGCATCGTGGTTGAGCAAGGACACCGGGATGTCCATTATGCTTTGGTGTTAGAGAAATATTGGGTGATGACCCACTACTCTAATGGTTTGTACGGTATGGCATACCGGGATGGAACGTATGGCATGTTGGTAGGCTTGATATAAGCCTATGGAGGCAGCGCTTTGCTAGCCAGATATCGTGGCAGTGATATAGTGTGCTTGTTTGAGCCATTATACTGCACATTGGGACCGAGTTTGGTGAATCGTAACGTGATACGATGAGGGTTTATGGTAGACTCTTGTAGTCTCTATGTGGCATGATGATTGAGGCAGGGAATACCTCACGGGGACGTTTATACGTCAAATGTTAAGGGACTTGTTCTGGGACAACTCAATTTTGTTGGGAGTACCAATGTGGGTGTCGACAAGTCGTTGTTAGCTCTGGTTGAACATCTTTGCATGTAGAATGCAACGGGAGTCACAATTGGAATCGTGGGATATAGTTAGTGGGGTAACACTACTACATTGATTTTATCTCTTGGAGAGATATGGATTGTACTGTCATGGAGACAGCTGGTATCGATCTTGGGCTGATTGTGAATCAGCCACGGTACTCATTACTGGTGTTGGGCTAAGTAATTGCTTTTATTTCTGAGAGACGTACGAGGAGACGTCTCCGGGGAAATGCTTGAGATTGTGTAGTACTATGGTATTAGTACAGAGCATTGTTAGAATGAGTATACGTTGTGTATGCGAATTTCGTTTTATAATAGTGGCATGGATGCACTATACTGGACCAGTTGTGTAATTTATTGGTTATGGGATATGTTTTGGTATAAATATATCCAGGTTTTCCGAGCGAAGTTCGAGGTTGGAGGGTCGTGAGTTCATGACATTTTCATTGTGAGGAAGGCGGTATTGATATACCTACCGATTGGGAATCTATGGGAGATTCAATGAGTCAGGTTGTGTGGTGTTGACCATTGGTTGTTGGTCTGTCAATCATTTATTCTTCGCGAGGTGAGAATAGCTGGGGATTGACATTTGTTTATGGGACTTTGGGTATGATTGGTGATACCCGAGTCGATCGCATTGAGTATGCAGGTTGTATTGGTACTTAGGCATGTGTACCAGTGTGTGTGTACGAATGCCAGCTTTTATTTAATCCTTGTTGAGCATCGGAGTAGTATGCTTGGTTTGATGAATCTCCGGTGAGAGATTGGGGCATCTTGAGATTGGTAAATATCGATGGCACGGTGCATTCTGAAGAATGATCGTGTGGGTTGGTTGACTTCCCCTGAGGAGGGATTGTCGTATCTTAGGCCATGGTAATTCATTTCTGAGTAATTTGATAACATCCCTGTGTTAGGATCGTTGAATCCTAGGGTAAACGAGGGATGACCATGTTTCGGATGTGTTGGGTGTCGTGGTTGGCACGTGAGGCGGGAATGCGATTGATTGTTTTGCATGTCCTTTCGGAAATTTGAGACCTTGTAGAGTCTCGATGATGTGTTGGACCAAGATGTGATTTTCTTAGAACTTATGGATGTGGACATCTTTAGAGATGTGTTTTGAGTTGATCGGTAGCGATGAGTTGCCCGATCCGTGTTGCAATGTGGTGCGACTACTCCTTTGATGGAGATGGATCTGGAAATAGGAATCGGATGTAGTTTAGGTACACTGTTGTGTACTGGTGGTCACTTTGGTAACGATGTATGTTTAACATCGTTGGCTATGTCATGGAGATATCATCGAGGCGATATCTATTTGGAATCACGAATGATTCGTTTGATTTGCAGTTAAGTTTGGCTGACTGCTCTTGGGATGGTTAGCATCGGGGAATTCCGATGTCTTTCGTGGATTTGTGTCAGTTTAGGAGGTTACTCCATTCCAGGTTTTGGTGCGAGGTCGGTATCCTCGCGGTTGGTGTGTCGTTCATGTTAAGTTCATGATTCGACATTGTGGATTCGTTTGGATTGCGTGGTCTCGGTGTTACGTGGAGTACGCCGTGCAAATTTTGAGGACGAAATTTTAGTAGTGGGGGATAATTGTGATGCCCGGGGATTAATGGTGCTATCGGTGTAGTAATAATCCTTAATGGTTTTAATTGTGGTAATTATGAATTAATTACGGTTTTGGGACTCCCGGGGATTTTAAATCCTGTTTTTGGAGTCGTTGGATCCAAAGGTTGAGATTGTATTCTCACCGTGGTGAAAAACCTTGGAATTGGGTTTGTGGTGGGATCTGGGGTCCGGAGTACTTTGTGCTGGGGCTGGTAATGGAAATAGAGATTGAGAGGTAATTATTGAAAACAGTAATGAGTCATGATGTATTTGTGGAGGACTTGGAATTTTTGTGACTTGGAACTATATATATGCCAAGAGGGCTCGGTGTGTAACCATTTTCCCATCCTCCCTCTCTCTCCTCTTCCACGCCTCTTCCCCCATTTCCCCAAACCCTCCTTTTCTCCTCCCATAGAAGAATCGAGCAAGGCTCGATCTCGTAGCTGAATTTCTCGAAGATAATCAGGTATTTTTCTTCCCCTCGTCCTTATCTTTGATTTTATAGTAGTAATGGTGGATTTTGGTTAAGAATTATGTTGGGTTTGGAAATTGGGGATTTTTGGTAAAAATCCAAAGTTATGTTTTTAGTGTTTTTATGAGTTTTAATGGAGTTTATGAAGTGTTGTGGTTGTTGGTAATTGTTGCTATGAGTTTGGGGAAGGATTTGAGGTGCTAAAATGGTGATTTTCGAGTTTCAGGGTTCTACCGATCGATCGGTAGGAGTTACCGATCGATCGGTCGAATGCCGTAGCCAAAAATGAGAAATCTGGGTTCTACCGATCGACCGGTAGAAGTTACCAATCGATCTGTAGGGATGAACAGTAACTTTTTTTAAAAAAAATTCTCCTTAAATTTTTACGAGATTGTATGGGTACATTGATGATGTATTTGGGAGTTTGATTCATGCTTGGGTATGTGTTGTGTGCTCATATATAATTGTGAGTTATTTTCGTGTGTTAGCACATAATTAATCGGGTCACGGGACTAAGGCAAGGTTTGATTCAGACTACGAAATTATAAGGTACGTATAACGTACGAGCATAGCCTGTTATAATATTGCAATTGTGGAATGTATGGTATGTGTTACTTGCAATAGATGGATAGTGAAATGCATGGTATATAATACTTGCTATAAATTGATAGTGAAATGCATGGTATATGGTAATTGCGATAAATGGACATACGTTGGGAATCATATGGCGCCGCTTTTGAACGAGCAATGATGGGGATGTTGTCGCCATTGAGCGACCATCGGTTATAATGCAGCTATTGTTGAGCGTGCGTGGGGTTAAAATGCCGCTATTGTAGAGCGAGCTATGAAATGGAACTATGGAATCAATGGCTAGATATATGTGATATCTATTGTGATGCCCGGGGATTAATGGTGTTAATCCCGGTGTGATGATAATCCTTAATGGATTTTATCGTAGCAATTATGAATTAATTGTGGTTTTGGGACTCCCGGGGATTTTAAATCCTGTTTTTGGAGTCGTTGGATCCAAGGGTTGAGATTGTATTCTCATCATGGTGATAACCTTGGAATTTGGTTTTTGGTGGAATCTGGGGTCCGAAGTACTTTGTACTGGGGCTGATAATGGAATTTGAGTTGGAGAGATAATTATTGAAAACAGATGATATTTAATGAATCATGATGTATTTGTGGATGAGTTGGTATTTTGGAGCTTTGGAGCTATATATACCAAATAGACTCGGTATTCCGTCATTATACGGAATCTCTTCTCCCACTCCTCTCCCTCACGCCACTCTCTCACCCCAAACCCTTCCCCTTTTCCCTTTGATGAGCAAAATCGATGGAAGCTCATCCTAGAAGCCGGATTTCTCGAAGATAAGTTGGTAACTTTCTTCTCCTCACTTTTAGCTTCGATTTGATTATGGTATTGTGTAGACTGGTTGTGATTTATGTTGGACTGAGTTTTGGAATTTTAAAGAATTTTGGGTTGGTTGGGTTGAGGAGTTTTTATGGTGTTTATTTTGAGGATTTATGTTGTAAGGGGTGTGAGGATTGTTGTTGGGCAAAATTTTGCAAGAAAAACGCCATTTTTGGCTGATGCAGGCCGAGGCGATCGATCCCCAGGGTGGGGCGATCGATCGCCGCGACGTTATTGAAATTTTGTGGAAGATGAACAGTAAGGCGATCGACCGCCTCAAAGGAGCCGATCGATCGCCATGAGGAAGTAGCCAAAAATGTTGAGAGGCGACCAATCGCCTGGAAATGAGGCGATCGATCGCCCATGCCTTTCTGCGAGGCGATCGATCGCCTAGGGCGAAACGATCGATCGCCAATGCTTGTTTTTGGAGTTTATTTTTCGTGTTGAGTTTTTGAAGCATGCTTCGCCCGTGGTCTTTTAAAATGGTTAATCGTAATGGATGACGATATAATTGGGGTTTGTGAACGTGCTTGGGCACGTGGTTGCATGCTTGAGATTAATTGTGGATTATTAATCGTGTTTAGCACATAATTCTTCGGTCACGGGACCAAGGCAAGATTGGATTCGAACTACGGGAATATAAGGTACGTATGACGTACGAGCATAGCCCTTTATTATGATTGCAATTGTTGGATGCATGGTACACTATACTGCAATAAATGTATATGAAAATGCATGATGTCCGGTACTAGCAATAAATGTTTATTGGAATGCATGACTTATGGTAATTACTACAATTGGATATATATGCATTGGGAATCATATGGTGCCGCTTTTGAGCGAGCAATGATTGGGAAATTGTCTCCTTTGAGCGAACATCGGATATGACGCCTCTGCTATTGAGCATGCGTGTTGTAGAGCGAGCAATGAAATAGAACTATGGAACCATAAGTGAGATATATGGACTACTTGTAATCATTGTTTAATGATTTGATATTATTGATTATGATATCGGTATGTGGCAAATGAATTTGTTAATCAATGTAATGATTAACTGGCATTTGGGAATTTGATGGTTTGAGTTATTTTGAGAACAGGGACAGTGCAAGGAATCCCGGATGAGGATGATACCATCCAGGGAGCACCCTTTATATTTCATAGCATTTACATTTTGTAAATTATGAATTGTGTTATTGTGATTATTGGATTTGGGATATTGGTATGCTCACCCCGTGTGGGGGCTGTCTCTGTTGGGGCAGGTGATTAGGCACATCGATGGCTTCGGAGTTGAGCTCGAGCTATGGAATGGAGGTGATTCCAGAGATCGAAGTACCAGAGACGGTATTGAGCACGATGTTTTATACATTTGATACACATGGACTTATTCGATGTTCGCATGTGAGCACTTTTATGTGTATATGGTATGTATAAAAAGGCGAGGGCCTTTCTCTCTTCATTTATGAGTAGCAGGCAATTATTATTGAATTGCTAAATGAATTGAGGACATGTTAGTGTATTATATTGGTGCATGAGATTTATGTGGTCATGGTTGGGGAAACTGGACATTATATTGAACAATGTAAAGAAATTTTATTACATGCATGATTGGCTATGATGATAAGTGGTTTTTCCCCTACATGTGAGAATGTGTTTGAAACTTATTTGACCTATTTGCTCTTACATAATTTGGAGTGAAATAGTTGATGTCGATATGTGATTTATATTTGAGTATGCTTAGTCGTGTCGTATTGATGTTGACCACGATATCGATATATTACTGTTTATGTTTGATAAAACTTAGTAGGGAAAGAGTTTACACTCGAGCACCTATGAAACCTGTCATTATTGAGCGAATGTTGCATTAGATTGAATACATACATGAAGAGTATGCATATCACATGAAAACATTTCAACTTATTCATACAATTTTAATGAGTTTGAGGTCATTGAGCAATGAAGTTGCTCTGAACCTGTTGCAAATAACATTATCGGTTGAATTATGAGATAATTGAAATGAGAGTTCTTGAATGGGATTTAGATATCTCTAGGACATAAAGCCATTTTGAATTCGGCATTTCACTGCTGGAAAAGAATGAGATACGACTATGACAAATGAGTTAATGATATGACAGTTTTACAAAAAGTAAAAAGAATGAACTAACGAATATGTTGTATGAAACCATAGTTAGATGCTGGCTTTGATGAAATGAAATATGAGATATAGATCGAGAGCTTTTGGGAAGTCTTATTCTTCGGATAAATTCCCATGTATCTCAAACATTTTGAAATGAAATTTAATACTGAGATGGCTATTTTGAAGTATGACCGAACCTACAGAACATTACTTTCAATAAGTAGTTCGATGTTTATTGATTTATATAAGTAGATGGAATTTTAGGACAGGATGTCTAAGTCGAAATTCCATCTGTGTTGGGATACTTTATAATTTGACTGAGATGGAGTAATAAAGGATTGAACTCTTAAGTTGTTATGTGTTAATAACATAGATGAAACACAAATGCCGTGACTCATCAGCATACATAATAAGAGAATGTACAGATGTGTACATCTGGAACATGAATTGAACGATGCGCAAAAATAATTTAATAAATGCTAAAAATGGTTCGATATATTTGAAAACCATCATGAAATGATTATATACGAACTCTGCGTAAATGTACCATAAAATCTGTTTCAAGCACAGTTGAATTTTCTGAAAGTTGGGTATATTAAAGAATAGAATTTGGCATGGAACTGAATATTAACTTGGTATAGACGTCATGCATTTGTGGTACAATTTTGAGAAAAATTTAAAACTGGTAAAACTTTTGAAGATACTTCTAATGCGATTTGTAAGCATACCGATATAGAGACTTTTACTCGGTATTGAATTTAGACAACTGAAATGATTGTCTTATGTTTAGGATTTACCTGATTCATGATCTTAGGACGATTTTGTACGCCTATGAAAAGATTTGCACTCTGAATGGTATTACTATCCAAAACCAAGATCTGCCTAAATCTATCTTGTGTACTCGACATATGATTATGTCATACGAGTCTTCTAATTCTTGATCTTTTCTTGAACTCGATGAGTCGAATCTTTTGACAAATTCTAATCGAATTGTAATTATTCAAAGATGAAACTAGGATGTGTTGAATATCGGAAACGAATATTTAGATTTCGCATGTGAAAGAATTTTGATCAATCTATCCAACCTGAATGTGGATTGCACAGGATGGTAATCTTTCTATCATGTTATTTTAGCGGGATACTTCTATTGATCTTTCTCATCGATAATGAAGAATATGAAAATCTCACAATTCTTATGCGATTACTCAAGCGAATCAGATATTTCTCTGATCAGACTAGCGTAACTTTGGTTCTTTGATTAACCACTGAATCTGTTTTTGTTATTCCTTCTGACACCAAAGAAATTAGGACAGATATGAATCGATCTTTCAGTTTCATATTAGGAAATGATTTTATTTGCCAAGCTATTAAAATGGAAATTTTGGATGATCGAAGTAATACTCTTGGGCCACTTCATTTCTTGACGTAGCATTTCTGTTAATTCAACCAAGGTCAAAGTAGTGTTAAACTGGCTAAGATCTACCAATGGTTTAACAGGATTCCATATGTCGATTTATCGAAAGGTTTTGTGGTGGGGTTCAACAATTGCCTCTGCTTTGTTATCGGTCGAACATGTGGCGCTTGTGCCAGTGTATGGTTGAAAAGATTGATGTTGCGCCATTACCCTTAACTATAGTTATTGGTAAAGCGGTAAGCGCTCGATCCTACAATTGGTATCAGAGCCAAGGTCGCGTGTTCGATTCCCATGAGTTGCAGAGAGTGCAATTATTGGGGGAGGGATTGTTGGGGTTCAACAATTGCCTCTGCTTTGTGATCGGTCGAACATGTGGCGCTTGTGCCAGTGTGTGGTTGAAAAGATTGATGTTGCGCCATTACCCTTAACTATAGTTATTGGTAAAGCGGTAAGCGCTCGATCCTACATTTTGTTTTTGAAAAGGTGCTAAACCTATTACTCAACTAACACAGAAAAGTTGAAAATGTATTTGGTCAGATGAGTATGAAATTTGTTTTCTTGAGACCCTGTATATAGTTTTGAACTTGTAACAAATGTTTTGTTTTAAAAAGATGACGTCATTATTTATACAGGGGAAAATTTGTTTTTATTCGGCCCACAAGAGCTTATCTATTCCGATATGAATACGAGGCAACGCAGGTTGATAAATCTTTTGAAAGATTACGATGGTGAAACTCAAATGTCGCTACGGCTGTCGTCATTCGTAAAGTCTACCAGTCTATTCTAGCTTATGTTCGCAGAACCAAGTGCATGCTAATATCTGTACTTCTGACTGAGCTTGTCACTCATACCATAAATTCTATTATTGTCTCAGCATTTCCAGTTGAGTCGGAATTTATTCTAAGCATCAAAAAAGCCTAACGAATTGATGTTCAAACTCAGAAATCTTAAGAACTGGTAGCTGTCAGATATCTGCTGATAATTTCTACGACCTAAGGATTCATAAGTTGTTCCTAATAATTCTGATTTGACCTCTGAAATTATTCGATGAGTTCATAACTGTGAATACAATATTCACCCTGAAGATGAAATATACATATGACTCTGAGACCTCAGTTCCGATGAAGATGTATGAGATAAGACATTCCTAAGTTTATTTTTTCAAATGTTGAGGTTGTCAGTAAGTTTAAAATGAATGAATAAAACATAGAGGGTTGCTTGATGGCTTTAAAAATCCCATTGGGATTGAGAATATATGGCTATGGAGTGATACATATTCCTCGATCACCCAGAGACTTTGATGATGTTTTGAACATTTTTGATCTACTTCCTACGTCTGCACTTTTCTTTCCTTGCGAGCAGACTTATCCTTTTACAAATACGACTTTGTTGTTTATCGAGGATATGTGACGCATTGTGGGGAATGATTTTAGGCACGAAGCTTTGCCGATAATAAAAGTTTCTATATTAATAACTACCAAATGAGCTTAGGTTCGACATTTTTTGAAATCTTTTGGAATAGACGTTGTAGATCGCCTCTGCCTTGAAAGAAATTGATGAAAACCAGTTGACTGGACCTGATATAAGATGAGAAACGAATGATAAGATAAGATCCAGTTGTTCAGATAGCAGTGATGGCCGCCCAGGATCGTCAAGCTAGTTATGCTTCTAAACGAAGACGACCCATATAATTTTATCTATGTTTCCTATCAGGAAATGATTCTGTATGCCAAGCTATCTAACTGGAAATTTTGGATGATCGAAGTGACATTCTTTGGCCACGTCATTTCTCGACGTAACATTTCTGTTGATTCAAATAAGGTCAAAGTAGTGTTAAACTGGCTAAGACCTACCAATGTTCATGAGGTTCGATGTTTTATGGTTTAGCGGGAGTCCAAATGTCGATTTATCGAAAGTTTTGTTTTTGAAAATGGCTAAACCTATTACTCAACTAACACAGAAAAGTTGAAAATGTATTTGGTCAGATGAGTATGAAATTTATTTTCTTGAGACGCTGTATATAGTTTTGAACTGGTAACAAATGTTTTGTTTTAAAAATTTGACGTCATTATTTATACGGGGGGAAATTTGTTTTTATTCGCACCACAAGAACTTACAATATCTATTCTTTCAATCCGATCTAAATACGAGGCAACGCAAGTTGATGAATCTTTTGAAGGATTACGATGGTGAAGCTCATAAAATACCCAAGTGGGACAACTGGCCACCAACCTCAATCGTTTGGAGGCTTAAGGATCACATAAATTGCCCTCACAGCCCGTGGAGAACCCAAGGACGAATGTGAGTGCCATCACAGTACAGAGCAGTAAGAAAGAGGAGATCATGGAGAATGTGGTATTGATGCCACCCGGACGAGAAGATTTGAAGAAAGAGAAGGATACCAAAATGGACAGCGAGGAGTCCATGAAAGATCAGGAACCTCGAGGTAAGTCTCCTCAATCTTTGATTATAAAATTGAAGTCCTTTTTCCTCTTTGAAGGAAAATAGGAAGAACGAGAGCGTCAAAGAACTTTATAAAACCTTTCAAAGATACAAAGCGAATATTCCAATGTTAGATGCTATCACGCAAGTCCCTCACTATGCTAAGTTCTTGAAAGAGTTATGCACTGTAAAGCGGTAGCAGAAGTTGAAGGGGTGCCAAAAAGTTGAGTTGGGGGAGAACATCTCCGCTGTGATTCAAAGGAAAATACCAACCAAGTGCAAGGACACAGGTATGTTTACTATCCCTTGCACTATGGGCACAACACAACTTGACCGAGCCATTCTAGATTTAGGAGTGTCAATCAATGTCATGCCTTACTCCATATATGTTTCATTAAATCTGGAGCTTTTGAGCAAAACTAGTGTCATTATTCAATTAGCGGATAGATCCACAGTCCATCCTAGAGGGAGAATAGATGATGTACTTGTGCATGTTAATGAATTAGCTTTCTCCGCTGACTTCTATGTCTTAGACATTGAAAATTATGACCCATCTAGCCCCATCTTATTAGGAAGACCATTCTTGAAAACATCAAAATCAGTCATAGATGTAAATAATGGCACATTAACAATGGAGTTTGATGGTAAGATTGTGAGATTCAATATCTGTGAATCCATTAAAACTCATGAGCAGTCTAGTTGTACTATTAATATCAATGACAAACTTGATTTTAAAATTGAATTTGATGACTTGTATGAGATGGAAAAGGGTACTGAAGGCCTTGTGGATAAATGAGGTACGGATTCAAGTCCTATGCATAATTTTCATAATATTGCTGCTTTACCTACTCATGATATTGCTAACTGTCTATCTTCTCACATGCAGGATCCTACTGTTGAAAGGAAATACTCTACTGATCGACCGAAACAGCCACAAAAAGATGGAGGAGGAACAAAGAATGAAAGTGACCTCTCAAAGAAGTGCAATGCGAACAAACCAAAATTCCGAGGAGTTAAGAAGATATTGAGGTGGAGAAGAAAGGATAGAGCAACATCGCATAACCCACCTGGGGATGCATGATGAAAGACTGATGTCGGGCCATCGACGTTAAACAGAGGCGCTGCTTGGGAGGCAACCCAATGGGAGTTAGTTTCCCTTCTTTTCTATTTTTTTTATTTCTTTCGTAGTCTAATTTCTCTTTCCTTACAATTTTGGCTTACATTGGGGACAATATAAGATTTAAGTATGGGGGAGGGATTGGTAGTGTGTGTTATTGCTTTCTTATTTTAAAAATATAAAAAAATTGAAAAATTTGAATTTTTTTGAGCTCATAGTTAGTGATGAACGCATGCTTAGAATCACTAGCCCATGATGAAACCTAATTGATGACATGTATGCTTTTCAACATAGGTAAATTGTTAACATTGGAACACTTTGAACTCTAATGCAAAATTATGCTTTGACTTCGTAGTTGAATATTTTGAGCATGAATGTGTCATGACTTGTAAGTGTGCATAGCTTAGTGAAGATTGTATGAACTTTGTGATAGTCTTAAGAAGTCTCTGATACATGATATAACTTAACTACATGCTCTTTGAGGCGTATATCTAGACTACTTGTGAACATGAAAGTGATATACGCAATATTTGATGTGTTGAGCATTTCAAGCCTACCATGTAAACAAAAAGTATCCCTAGTACCCATTTTGAGATTTAATGCAAAAAGAATGGTCGTATGCTAAGCATACAAAAGAGCACCATTCAACATTCATTGACTAGCTTATCATCCTTCCCTAATTAGCCTAAATATGAATTTTATCCATACCTTTGAAGGGAGTATGATGTGTTTCATTCACATGTACTTATGTTATCATTGAACATAGATTTGTGAGCTTGTTGTTTAAAGAATGAAATGCATGAAAGAAAAAGGATGCCTTGAGAAAATAGATAAAAATATGACTCCAAGCGGAGCCAAGGCACAAGAAGAAAATAATTGAGTTAAACCTTGAAAAAATGAACAAGGTTTGAAAAATCATGCAAGAAGAGGAGTTTATATTACGCATATCATTATACTCTGTTGTTTGATTCACCTTACCCTTTCTTTCATAAGCCGATACCTAAGACAAGCTACAAGCTAATAAAGACCTACTTGATTATATTTGCAAGTGGCTAAGATAGTGGATAAGGGTGTGCAAGTGAGCTTATACTTGTGTTGGTGTACAACTTGAACTATTGTGGGTTTACATTTATTGGATCTATAATTTTGCATGACACTTGTTTTGTGGCCACACACGTACGTTAGCTGCTTTGTTGAGTATGAGATGTTTAGGGATTGAACTTGTTACACTGTTAACTTTTCACCGCCTTTCATTACTATGCATGTTAAAAATTGTTGAGGCATAAAAGTGAGGACAAGTTAGTTTTTTTATGAATCTATGATCCAACAAAATTATTGTAGTTTTGTCTGATTTACTCGAGGTCGGGTAAAGATTAAGTAAGGGGGAGTTGATGTGACTAGAAATAGACACATCTATTGCGCTTATTTGTCTACGATTTGGTATGTTTTGATGGATAATTTGATGCATATGCTACCTAATCGTATACTTGTGTAAATGTAGGTGGAATCGAAGAAATCGAGCTAACAAGGGCGAATAAGGATCAAAAAATGCATTGTAGTTTACAAGAGATCAAAGTAGACCAAGAAAAATGCATAAAAGTTGACCAAGACAGGCGATCCATCGTCCAGGAAGCAGAGATCGATCGCCTTGAGACAGAAAGTTTAAGCAACAGAATTCATAAGTCAGCGATCGATCGGCAAAATACAGCAATTGATCGCTGAAAGTTTATGCTTGAAAAAATAAAATTGGCGATCGATCGCCAACTTGTCGCGATCGATCGCTAAGGAGTCCGAGGAAAAAAAAAAAAGGAAACTTTGTCTTTTTACCATTTTTGGAAGATTTTTACCTATCCTATCTATCCTCTACCATAATTCGAAAAAGAGGCCTCATAACACGATTATTCAGATATTTTATCAGTTTGGAGATTTAGAAGAAAAATCTCTTGGAAGTTTTGAAGACGGATTGAAGATTCAACACAAAGGCGGGATTACAACCTCGACGCGTGGCGATTCTCATAGTCTGTCTTGATTTTATTTATGATTCCTATACAATATTTTGTTTCTTTTACATTAGTTATGAGTAGCTAAACTCATAATCTTGGTTGAGGAATACAAAACCATTGGAGTTTAATTTATTCATGAGATTTTTGTTTTGAATTGGTGATTTTATTGAGTATCATAAGTTTTTCTATTATTCATGCCATGATCGTGTTGTTTGGTTGTTAGACTAGCTACCTAATGATTTTTCATACAATCTAATGATAAGTTTGATATCAAATCCGTAATTGTTTGATTAATCAAATTTGTGAAGCAACTAGAATTGATAATTCTCTGTTGTTGAGTTTATTAAATTTCTAGGGAAAACTTTTGACTAGATTAAACATAACTGCTGTTGTTTATGTTGTTTAGCTTCACCAATCTTACTCGTTTGCATGATATCATTGGTTTAAATCTTAACTTCTGTTGTTAAAGTTGATTAATTGATAAGGGTTAAGTTTGAATGTTGTTTTCGATTTAACTAAACTTAAGGTGAGATAGGAGTAAAATCTTCAATGGTGAATATTCATGCATAAAAATTACATCTGTGAGAAACTCGATGAATGAATGAATGAATTTCAATGGTAGAGTCGATCGAAACCAAGATCTCTCTTACTTGATTAATTCCTAGTTATTTAATTCTTGCATCCTAGATAATTTAGATAATTGAAAATCTCAAATCCCCATATTTCGATACTTGTTAGCATAAAAATATTCACTTTCCTGTGGGATCGACCCCTACTTTTAGCTACTGTATGCTTCGGTATGACTCATACCTGTTTAATATGATTATGCCGTATTTACATCAGAATTACGGTCGGATATGGATTCGAGGTTGGGTTGAATTGAGTATGATGCATACATCCAAGTGTATGCTTAGATGTTGAGTATAGACAAGTTAATACATTCATAAACTTATAGTGAGAATTGATGTACATAGTTGTTGAACATGTAGCAAGAAAACTAGAGTTACATGTAGTTGAATACCAAATTGATATGCATTTGGCTTAACATTTGATGTGCATGTAAGAGTCATTTGGTTTGGCATATGAGATATATTTGAGTTGCATTTTCCATGGATATAAATATGACTCTCTCAGATTTCCAACACACAATACACTACTTTTCAACACAAATCTCTACCCAAGCTCCTCTCCAATTCTTGCTTGCTCTTGCACTCTTGTCTTAGCATGAAGCTTGGAATCACAAAGTAACGAGGACCCCACAACTACTGCATTAATTTAGTGTTAACTGAGAATAGTTAATTTGGGCGTACACGATAAGCGCGACCAGTAATTGATGTAAATTATGTCATTTTTGAGTATAATGTAATAGTTGACATAGTAATACTCTTAATCGGTATGATTTTTATCTTAATCCTACTTATACATTGTGCAATGATGTGATGCATTAGAGAATTAAGCAGTGAGGCCTCACATTATTGGTAACAGAGTAGTGGTTAGATGACTGGGGTGCATAAATGATAGACAAAGTGAATTACTGAGATGTCTATTCACTTTGAAGCATGTTATTTCCTTTGACGGAGTATAAGATGTTGTACTAACATTTATGTGTTTGAATATTATTGTTGTTAATCCTTGAATTGCAGCATGCAGCTACAATACCTGGACATCCTCAAGAAGAAGTCAGGGATGCCATGAATATAAATGCTAGTGTTGGTTTATCCTGTAACACCATCACCGGTAGGCCAAGGACCAGTGGAACAGGTGTTGTTACCTGGGGAGTTGACATTATCTTTGTTTCTCAGTTACCAGCCACCTTGATTTGCTGGTACTGAATCTGGTGAACACGCTGAGGAGTGGTTAGAGCGTATCAAACAGATATTTGTATCAGCGTCATGTGCAAAGTCAGCCAGGTTGCGTTTGGCTGAGTTTCAGTTGGCGAAGAAGGCAATGATGTGGTGGAAGGCGGCAATAATTGAACTAAAAGCTCAAGGACACATTGTGGATTGGTATGTATTTCGTAGTCGATTTTTGGATCATTATTTCTCTATGGCTGCTAGACAGTTGAAGGAAGATGAGTTTGCAAGTCTGAAACAATGTAATATGAAGGTATCTGATTATGCCTTGTAATACTCGTCTTTATTGAGATATGTTCCTCATATAGCTGCAAACATCAAGGCCAAGATCAGACATTTTGTGAAAGGATTACGCCCTGAGTTATTTGACAGGGTTATCTCTAATAACCCTATATCGTTTGAGGAAGCACTGACTAGGGCAGAGATGGCAGAGATCGGAATTGGTGCATATAAAGATGTAGGACAAGTTCAGAAACCCACATCACATCACAGTATGAGACCCAGAGGAGAACACTTTAACCCATCATGAGGAGGTGCATCATCCTCGAGATTTAGTGGCAAGAGATTTGACAATCGGAGAGATGGCGGACGATTTCCAAAAGGACTGTCGCAGGGAAGCACTTGTAGGGGATTGAAATGCTATAATTGTGGTGGCCACATTATAGGAGAGATTGTCTGCATACAGATGGTCCAGTTTGTTTTTGATGTGGTAGGACATGACACATTCTACGTGATTGTCCTCAGGATGGAGGGCAACCGAATAGAGGTAATGTGTCAGAAAGTACAGTGCAACAGAGACCACAGTTTATACCTCATCCAGGTGGGGACTAATAGCAGGGCCACCCCAAGTTCAGGTGTATGCACTGAATAAGGGGCAAGCAGAGGCAGCTCCTGATGAGGTGATAGCGGGTAAGTGTCACTTATTTACTTATCCTTCTTTCTTCTTTATTGATACTGGTGCTTCTCATTCTTTTATTGCAAAGAATTTTGTTGAGCAGTATCATAAGTGCTTGTCTCCACTGTTGATGCCTTTGTAGGTTTCGACACCCATGGGACAGAATGCTATAGCCGAGCAGATTGTCTATGATTGTTCTATTTAGTTTGATGAACAGGAGATAAAGTCAGATTTGATTGTGTTGGATTTGAATGATTTTGATTGTATTCTGGGTATTGATGTATTGAGCAAATATCGGACTATTGTGGATTATTGTCAGAGAACGGTTGGTTTTCAATCTGAACATGGAAATCAGTGGGTCTTTTATGGGCAGGGATCTCGTGCAAAGATCTCATTAATATCTGCTATCCCGATGTCACGTTTGTTAAAACGTCGACATACGGGATATTTGATTTATGCTATTGATATAGCTGAGAATAAAGTAGAAAAAAGAGTAGAGGATATACCAGTAGTGGCAGAGTATGTAGATGTATTTCCAGATCAGATTCTTGGATTTCCACCAAGTCATGAGGTGGAATTTGAAATTGAATTGCTAGTTGGTACCTCTGTCATTTCGAGAGAACCATATCGAATGGCACCAACTCAACTGAGAGAGTTGAAGACTCAATTACAAGATTTACTTAACAAGGGATACATACGCCCTAGTGTATCGCCTTGTGGTGCTCCAGTGCTGATGGCTCAATGCGATTGTGCATTGACTACAAACAATTGAACAAGGTAACAATTAAGAATAAATACCCTCTTCCACGTATTGATGATTTATTTGATCAGTTGCAAGGATCACTAATCTATTCTAAGATTGATTTGAGATCAGGTAATCATCAAATACGAGTTATGAAGGAAGATTTGCAAAAGACAGCATTCAGAACTCGATATGGACATTAGTAATGCCATTTGGCGTAACTAATGCTCTGTCTTTCTTCATGAGTTTGATGAATAGGGTATTTCATGATTACCTTGATCAATTTGTGATTGTGTTTATTGAAGATAATGTTCTAGGAGTGAAGCATATCATGTCCACCATTTGCATCTTGTATTGCAAATTTTAAGAAAGAATCAAAAGTATGCCAAACTCAGTAAATGTGAGTTTTGGTTGAACAATGTAGTATTTTTAGGACATGTGATCTCCAAAGAAGGTATATCAGTAGATTCAAAAAAAATAGAAGCAGTATTGTATTGGTCAGCGCATACTTCTGTGCCAGATTCGTAGCTTCTTGGGTTTAGCATGATATTACAGATGCTTTGTTGAAGAATTTTCAAAGGTTGCTAAACCACTGACACAGCTGACACAGAAAGGAATACCTTTCGTATGGTCAGATGCATGTGAGCATAACTTTCAGGAATTAAAATATTGGTTGACAACTGGTCCGGTGTTAATAATTCCATCAGAACATGAAAGGTTTGCATTATATACTTATGCATCGTTACTTGGTTTAGGTTGTGTATTGATGCAGGATAAACATGTTGTGGCTTATGTATCAATGCAACTGAAGCCACATGTGGGGTCCTCGATACTTAATCCGTTATGTATCAAATCATTACACAATTATAAAGTAGGATTAAGGACAATCACACTGATCCCAGTGGTTCATCTCGCAGCAGAAGTCGACTCACAACCACACAACATGCGTATTGATAGACAACCATCTCATTCTCATAGTAATAAGAATGCACAATACTATAAATAAACATCGTAAGATCTCAACTGTGATTATTTTGTATCATGCACCGCAAAATGCAAATATGTCATGACATGTCTCATTCATCATCCTGTTATAACGGAACATATATGATATGCCTCTCAGCTCAATATGTCAGTGGCTCAGCCTTCACGTCCCATATTAGCAGCACATATCATATTTCCGGTCTCACAAGTTATAACAACTAAATCGTATGCCCAACAGTAGAATTCCCCTTATGGCATCATCTATATGCCTAAACAACATCAATGTACAACAATATGATTACAAGAATCATGTATCTCAATCTCAACACATGTAATCAACATCACATCAATAATAAGATCAATACTCGTACGTCAACATGTATCTGTCGTGCTATATAGAATATAGAAAATCAGGAGTTAACGCTTAACCTCCTTTCTGACCCGTCCCTTGTGATGGTGCTACATGAACATCAACAATTATCATGTTAAAATAGGCTACACTACCAAACTTTCCAAAAAAATATAACATTTTCAACAATTAATCCTAGCGATCAATCGGTCTTTTAAAGTGATAGATTGCTTCAACTTTGTAACCCGCAATCGATCGGTATTGACATAGCGATCGATCTCTATTTAAGTCAATTTTCCACATAATGTTTCGGCCCCCTAGTGGTCGATCGGTACTCCTTCAGCGATTGATCACCAAAGCTCGAGATCGATCTGTCACATATAGCGATCGATCGCTACGAGTTTCAACCGCTTATAATTTCCCATGTCTCGGCGATCGATCGGTACGCTCCTAGCGATCGATCGCGAGACAGCAAAAGTTCCAAACAATGGTGATTTTAATGTCTATCTTCATGGTTCAACTCTTCCAACTCAATTCCTTCTATCAAAACATGATAAAGGCATGCAATATCATCATTTGAGTATGTTTCCTTAACTAAACAACTCAACTCTTTACATTCTATCATATATGAATTCAAGAATTACCAAACTAATGTGATTATACTCCAACTCAACCTAAACCAATACATAACAAGCAAATAAAACACATACACATACCTCTTACCAACTAGATTCAACTTCTAGGTTACAATCCCTTTAATTCCAAGTTCAAGTCCAAGACAAGAGTGCTAGAGAAAACAAGTTTGATAGGGAGTGTGTATATAGATTTGTAGGTGTTTTAAGGTAAAGTATGTGTTAATAAATTTGATTTGATTTTAATAAACTCTTCCCACACTCACACCAAATGCATGTCAAATTACTCTCAAATTCAAATGCATGTGTAACTCATGATCTTCTCTTGGTTCCTATCTCATCAAATCATGTACACATAACACACCAATATCATTTAGTTGTATGTTTAACCATGTACTAAACCAAATCCTATAATGGTTCATACTCAACTATACCTCTTGCTACAAATTCAACAACAATATATTCACCAACATGTTTAGCTCATTTCTTTGCCAAATATAACATGAACATTTCGTCTTTCATACTCGGTTCAATCCAAACTCGAGTCCACATCATGCCGTAATTATCAAATAATTACTCAATAATCGCGTCAAACATATGATTCATATCGAGGCATTACAATTCTCCCCTACTAATTGAATTTTGTCCTTGAAATTGAATAAACTCAACACTACTGCAATAAACAAAATCACATACTCGTTCATACTGCAATAAGGAACAATATGCACTATAGCAAAAGTGCAATAATATGAATACTCACCAGCAGTATACCAAAAATGTAAACAACATACCTAAAAATAACTCAGGATACTGCTGCTCCATATCCCACGTTGCCTCCTCGACACCCCGCCTGTCCCACTATACATTCACCATTGGTATGACTTTACTTCGCAACTTAGGCTCTGCTCTATCTAAGATCCTAACTGGTCGTTCCACATATGACACGTCTGTATCCAACTGTACTTCAGACGATTGCAATACATGACTCGGATCTGGCTCATATTTCCTCAACATTGAAACATGAAACACATCATGGATACCACTCAATGATGGCGGCAATGTCAGTCGGTAAGCCAACATACCAATATGTTGCAAGATGGACCAACATATCGTGGGATAATTCCTCTCATACCAAACCGTAAAACACCTCTGAAAGATGAAATTTTTAAGAATACTTTGTCACCAACTTGGAATTCAAGAGGCCTACGCCGTTTATTCGCATAAGCGGCTTGTCTATCCTGAACAACTTTTAATCTTAGTCTGATCAGCTTCACCTTCTCTTCCATTTCTCGCATCATATCCGGTCCACTTATAGAAAATTGATCCATATCATCCAAGACAATGTCGATCTACATCGTCGCCCATAGTGTGCCTCAAACGGTATACTGGTCTGATAACTATTATTGTAGGAAAATTCAACTAATGGCATGACTCTTGCAAAGAGTTATCAAACTCTAATATACATGCACGTAACATATCCTCAAGCGTTTGTATCGTACGCTCTGTCTGACCATCTATTTGAGGATGATAAGCTGTAAGGCCCCAAGATTTGATTACTGGTAATTAAATATAATTTGAGAATTTATTAATAATTAATTTGGAATTAATTAATTTGATGTGAAATTGACAATATGAATGTCAATAGAAAATTTAATTGGATCATGAGATAATTTTGAAATGGTAAAATAACTTCGATAATATTTTTTAAAATAATTTATTAAAATGAAGAATATAATTTTGTGTTATACTAGTGGATATAAATCCCAAATGTCGACTGAAAATTTAATATATCAGTACGCAGGTGACACTCCGATGTACTGGAAACAAAAATTATTAAAATGCATTCAGCTATAATTCACACACTAAAAGGTGTAAAAACACACACACACATACATTTTCAGCAGAACCAAAATGCGACAACTTTCTCTTCTCTTTCTTTGCGCCAGACTCCGCCAAGAAAAGTTGTACGTCCGCCATCGTCCGGCCACCTCCAGGTGCGTCCGACCTACCCTCACCTTCCTCACTCTCCGTCGGTCATTTTCATACAATGGAATCGTCGTCTTTGTCACTGGGTATGATTTCTTCAAATCTTGTATAGGTAATCCTCCATTGCTCCTTAATCGTTCTTACCTGCATTTTTGTGGAGTTTGGGTAGCTTTAGATGATGCATGCAAGGATATGGGTGATTTATTTACAGTGTTTGAGGTGGAAATTCGAAAATTAGGTTCTTAATCAATTTTAATTCGTTTAAACCATGTTCTAGCTTGTTGAATCGTGTATAAGAGAATTATAGGAACTTTGAGCTAGTTGATCTGTTTTGGTCAACTGATTCATGGTTTTAGGGTGAAAGTTCTAAATTCCTTGCCTTGGTCGATTTGGATTTCGCTTAAATCATGTTTTAGCTGGATTAATCATATGTGTGAGGATTGCATGTAAATTCAATGTCATTATTGGATTGGTTCGATGGTTTTCTGCTGTTTGGGGGAGATTTGTAGCTGTTGAGTTGATGATGGGTGTCTTGATCAATTAAGCTGCTACAGTTCATGCTAGTTTTGATCCAAATTGCATGGTAGTTGGGTATTTGGGTTCTGTCATCGTTTTTGGGACTTGAGATTGAGAGTTTAGTGAATTTTAGTACTTGGCAAAATTCTACCTCTTTTAGTTTGAAATCTGGCTGTTTTACCATTTTATATTGATCTTATGAGTTTAGTTGTGACGAATATATTGAAGGATATAATTGAAAATTATAATATGAGAGCATGTGAATTGTGTTCAATGAAATAAAATGTGTTATTAGGATTGTAACGGTAATTAGACATCTTAATAACAATAGAACTGATGAAATTGTAAGAAAGAGCACGAAAATCATAATACTTCTATCCTACATAGTTTAGATCTGATTAGTCGCCTCATGTTAAAGAATAGATTATATGCATGTTGAGGTAACTTTAGTGATAAAAAAACAATGAAATGATGTTATATGAATTTGTGTAGATTAATACACGACATGAGAGTTCTACGAACTAAGAAGACCATATTCAGCTTGTAGAACAATGAATAATAGGTATGTTGTGATCGATAACATACGACAGGTATCTGTATTATTTTATATATGAATTGCTGAACTTACGTGGATTACGTGAAACTACTTGGCTATGTGATTTTAATTGAATTATGAGCGTTAACAGCATTCATAATTGGCATATCGATGTATGAAATAAATGTTTTGGTAACACACATCATTTTGATAAATATACATCGAGATATGACATACACATGGGCTTATCATACTGATCTATCAACTTCTTTGATATCCTTGATGATGACTGGGTTGATGATCGCTTTATTTTTAAACAAAAGATATTTCAAAGAATGGGTTGAAGCGATTCTACCGCAAGTGCACGGTGTCAAGTTTTAGTATAGTGAAAATTTAGTAAAGGTTGTCGAATCCACAGGGACTAACGTATAAGTACCAAATAAGATCAATCAAATTATATTTAGCCTACGATTAAAAGAGTTTGATTAACTAAAGCTAGATTAAACTAAAGAATAAAGATTAAACTAAAAACAAAGAATAGAATGGTTCCGGAAATGCGAAGGTAAGTCACTCGAGAAAATTACCAAACTCGTCGTTCAATTATATTATCTCTACTGATTCAACGGAATTCTCAAATTATCACTCAATTGATTTTAAAGGTGAAAGGTTTTCACTATTATTCGATACACTCTCTCGAGCTGTAACGAAACTAACAATAAATTAGAATAAGTCACTCTCGTGCACCTATTTACTAATTCAAAGTTGCTTAAATCATCAAAACCTATTAACTCTAAATCTTTCGATTTCAAGTTCTCACGTATGCGATATCATCTCTCGATCTCAATCGTAACATACATCATAAATTAATGGAGCGTGTTACAGCGTTATCTCTCGATCTCGGCTGTAACCCTCAAATTCAATCAAAGCTAGCTAGACTTTGATCTACACAAGCAATTAATCTATGAACAATAAATATCAATGCGCTCAAATACCAATGAATCAATATATCAAACACAACGAACTAAAACTTCAATAATATAAACCAAATTCAATTAAAATCAAATACAGATGAGTTTTCTTGTCTCTCGACCTCAAAAACAACAAATGAAAATGAAAATCAAATAAACTAAAGTTCAGAAATACGATAAACGATGGATGAATCCGTGCGTTGCACCGTGATTTCTTCTCTTGTTCCTTCCTTGCACTCCGGAACGGATAGGCTCGACTTTGGACGAAGAACGGAGATTGGATCTCCTTGGGCGGCGGCTAGGGCGGCTGCTCTTGACCTAAAAATGTCTGATATTCTCTGTAAAATTTGTCTCCCTCTTGTGTAGAAGAGAATCCCCCTTAATAGCCCTCCAGAATCACGATAAAAAAGGAAAAATAAAATCTTCAGATCTCGCGTCTCGATCGATCGGTGCACTGTTCACGCCAGCTTTTGGAACTTACTGCCTCGCTCGATCGATCGGGAATTTCCACCGATCGATCGAGAATTTGAAAATTTCAGCTCCGAGGTTACTGCCTTGCTCGATCGATCGATATTTCCACCGATCGATCGAGCCTTCGAAAAATCAGACTCTTGCTTCTGGCTGGCTCGATCGATCGAGAATAAATCTCGATCGATCGAGATCTTAAGAAACCATCTTCAATATTTTCATCATCTTTTATGCCTCGATTTCGCCCGTTATCTTCTCATTAGCTCATTTCTTCCACTTCCGATCAAACTTCCTGAAACAAACGAGTAAACACCAAAAAGCATAATATCATCCAGGAAAAAGTACGGAAAATGGGAAGAAATTACAGTTAAAATCACTCAAAATCTAAGCCTATCAACTCCCCCAAACTTAGACTTGATCGTCCTCGAGCAAGCAATAAACTCAAAAAGAAAAGTTAAACTCGATACTAAGCATGAATCATCCTTACAACATATGCAACAGCTCAGAAATCCTACTTACACAACAATAGAAGTCAATCAACATTTAACAAGAAGCATTTTCTCCTAAGTTAAACAATACATCGCAACATCGGAACGTGCGTGTGTGCTATTGTCAAACATGAGTTACATATATATCTTTAAAATCAACATGTGCCATATTAACTCCTAGTCAAGATTACTTTGAATTACTCTACAAGTTTACTATCCAGCACTTCTCCACTAATGTAATTGTTCCCTAGACTTGGATCAAAAGGTCTTGAAAGCTTATAACGTTAGGCCTTTTGGTGTCGGCTTCAAAGAAAAGGTAGGGTGAATTCAAAGAAGAGAGTATAACAAAATCAGTTCAACTATTTTTGAGCTTCTCTTCAACTTTTTTCTAGCCTTGGCCACTTTGGGTCTTATTTTGAATTTTTCTTTTCAAGGCTTTTCTCTACATCTTTTCTTTTTTCTTTGCTCATTCTTTTGTTCCTTTTGAACTCATTTGCATATAACAATTCTGTGCAATGAATGAGATTCATTATACTCTCCTAGGGGTAGGTAAAATTTTTCTTTTAGGCTCAAACCAAGGTGGGTATAATGAGTTGCCAAGAATGTCGAATGGGGGTCTAATCATATGCAATGCATATACCATTCTTTTTCAATAAGGCTCAAAAGGGGACACTAATGAATAATATATAACAGGTAGGCTTGAAAGGCTCAAACGGTCCAAAGATCGCCTAAATCATCTCCAAGTCTAGTTCCTAATTATAAATTTCGCCTCAAAGTGCTTTCAACTAAACTGTAGAGTTCTCTAAGATACTCAAGACTCATCATAGTTAACACAAGTTTTCAATTTAATCAATATATACTTCACTCAATCATGACTCAATAAGTGCTCAAAGTATTCCTCAGTTTTGACATGTAGTTAACAAAGGATATATACAAACAAGTTAAACATTTTCATGACTCCTATCTAGATGAGGATTAATTTCAACATGTATTACCATTGTAATTCCAACTCAACAATTCTCAAGAATAACTCAATCCAAAAAAAATTTTTGTTGGTGATGCTCAAGGACGAATTAGTCTCAACATCATGCAGTCATGCAAGGTAGGGAAACAAAACAAGTAGCAAGATGTGCAAAAGCAAGATATATGTACAAATACTCAAAAACCCCCCCAAACTTAGCATGTGAATTGCCCTCAATGAACAAGAAAAATAAATGCCAAGGCAAAGACACATAACATGATGACGATCGTCACTGATCGTCATCCTCATCATGCTCCGGAGGGGGGACTGGGTAGTGGTGCTCCTCGCCCTGATATGGTGGAAATGGTGGGTACTCGGAAGGTGGAGGTGCATGTGGCTGGTAAGGTGCAAAGTGTGGCTCCGGTGGGAACTGGAAACCTGGAAAGCCCTGGGCCATGGCAGTGTTCCAGGCACTCTGATAGTGCATGAACTCCATCTGACGCTGAGCTACCTGCTCATGGTCCATCTGCAATGCTCTCTGCATGCTATGAATGTCCCGCTGCATGCTGTGAATGCTCTGCTGCTCCAGGCGAATGTTTTGGAGATCCCTATGAAGAGAATCCAAAGTAACTCGTGTATGCTCTGCAGCAGAGGATGATGCTCCAGCTTGTGTAGTAGTCCGAAGGTCTGCGTCGGTTCGTAGGATCGGCTACAATGATTGGTGTCTTCGGCGGGAGTAGCTCCTCGTCTTCCCCTCATGTCACTCCGTTCCTCTGATATAAAGCAGTGATTGTGGATGGAAACGGTAGTGCGGAGGTCGGTGGGCTACTTCCAATTTCAGCAATGTGATCAGCAATGATCTCGCCGAAGTCCACTTCCTTCCCTGAGAGGATGGCATAAACCAGGACCGCTCTATCCTTTGTCACCTCAGAAGTGTGGGTCGATGGCATGACCCGCGAGGCGACAAATGAAAACCATGCTTGGGCCTCTGGCTTCAAATTTTTCTTTAGAACCAACTGTGGCTCTGCTTTATCATTCCTCTGCCAATCCACTCCCGGCTTGCCAATAACTGTCAATACCTCATCGTAGTCAATCCTGCTACTCTTAAAAGATTGGTATGCACAGTTTTGAAGTAACGGCATCCGGTGAATATTGTTGATTGCGGCTCGATCCACCAACACATCCTTCCCTCGAACATAAACACTTACTTGGTGCCCTGGTCTAACAGCTCGAAGATTCGTGTAAAACTCCCTTACCAGCGGCACCACAGCATCAATCGGTGTCTGAATGAATTGAAACCATCCTTTTCGGCGTACTGTCCTAATGACAGGACACTCCAATTTATCCAAGCTCATTCCCCTTTCACGGCTCTGGGGTTTCTTATGGTAGATGGGGTATAACTCAGCAATCTTGGCATTTAGAAACTTCTGTTCATCATAAACTGGCTCAGAAACAGTGGCCTCTGCCTGCTTTTGCTTCTGGGAAGCTTCTGCCTGCTTTGACCTCTTTCTGGACGACATTTCTTTGCCAACAGATTCTCAACTACTTCAATTCAATTCAATTAACACCCCACAACACTGTAATCCGACACCCTTCAATACCACAAAACTTCCTCCTAATTGAAATTCTTTTCCAACCCACTGCTAATAAAATTCACGAAATAGCACCAAAAGCTAAAATCTTGGATGATTGGAAACCAATTACCTCTTAAAAATTTGATTTTGGAAAAATGTGGCACTCGGCTTGGAATTCCTTCTTTCTGCGCTTCTACCCAATTTGCCTTTCAAATTTTCAAATCTGCAATGAAAATCTCATTAGGATGAATATTACTTCTTAGAATTGAAGTAAATTGAAATTTGATGAACAAAAGATTGAGATTGGATGAAGGGATTTGAAAGAGGCGCTAGGTTTGTGTTGTTGAGAGGGGGAAAATGAATTGGGGAAAGTGATGGCTGCTGCGTCTGCCCCTTTATTTTTTTCAAAATTTTCTCTTGCTCGATCGATCGGAAAAATTCTCGATCGATCGAGCGAGGCAGTAGGCACAAAGTCATTTTAAAAATTCGGGCGATCGATCGAGATTTCCACCGATCGATCGCCAGCAGCAGCAACCAAAATTTTAAAATTTTTCTTTTCCTCAACATCTTTCTCTCGGATTGCTTCGCCTATAACCAACTTGCTCTTGCTTTCACATCTGCATTAGAAAAGACACGAATTCATTCCCAGACACACTCAAAAACAAACAGACTAACAAAAACTCAACAAAACAAGAAATCAAAAACAAAACTCAAGGAAAGAAAAAAACGGAAGTTCTTAATTTATAGTCCCAAGCTGGACTGTCACCTCCTCGTCTTCATCAATTTGATGGCTCCTTCGGATTCTTTACAGAATCACTCGGGAGCGTACCTTGCGTCCTCCCAGATATCAACGTGGCCAACTGCCCTATCTGCACTTCCAAATTTTTGATTGATGCATCTTGATTCTGCATCCTCACTTCTGTTGATGAAATCAGCTTCGCCATAAGTTCCTCCAAACTCGGCTTTTGTGTGAACCCTGCCTGCGGTTGTGGGTTCAACACATTCTCTTGATTCGACCACCTCAAATTCGGGTGGTTCCTCCAGGGTTGGTTGTAGTTCGGGTAGGAATTATGGGGTGGCCTGTTACCTACAAAATTAGCAGCTTCAACAGATTGGTTAAATTGATTACCTGCCTGGCACTCGATGCTAGGATGACCGCCTCCACACAGCTCACAGAAGATCGCTTGAGCTTGCATTGCTGCTGCTCCCATGCTGTCAATCTTCCGCTTCATGGCTTCTAATTGAGCCGAAAGAGCAGTGATCTCGTCCACTTGATGGACTCTCATTGGTTTCTGTGGCGTGCTCCTCTCGGACTGCCACTGGTAGCTGTTGCACGCCATTTCCTCCAACAAGCTATATGCTTCTTCCGGCGTCTTTCTCATTATGGATCCCCCAGATGCTGCATCAATCATGGAACGGTTAGCAGAAAATAAACCGTTATAGAATGTTTGTACCTGCAGCCATATGGGTAGACCATGGTGTGGGCATCTCCTCAACAACTCCTTAAACCGATCCCACGCTTCGTATAAAGTCTCGGGGTCAAACTGACCAAAAGTCGTGATATCGTTCCGCATCTTCGCCGTCTTGGAAGGGGGAAAGTACTTTGACAAAAACGCCTTTGTCATCCCCTCCCATGTTGTGATAGAACCTACAGGTAAAGAATTCAACCAGGCTTTAGCTTTGTCTCGTAATGAAAAGGGAAAGAGCCTTAACCTGATGGCGTCGTCAGAGATGCCATTGTGTTTGAATGTATCACAAATCTCCAAAAAGTTGGAGATGTGATTGTTCGGATCATCTGTAGCTTCTCCCCCGAACATCACTGAGTGCTGAATCATTTGTATGATTGCCGGCTTGATCTCAAAATTGTTTGCTTGAATCGTCGGTCTTGTAATACTCGACAACGATCCATGAAATGCGGGTTGTGCAAAGTCCATCATCGATCTAGGGTGCTGTGCTTCGTTATTGTCAGCCATTTCTCGAGCTTCTCGTAATCTTCTTAGTAACGTTCTCTCTATCTCTGGATTAAACGGCTCGAGAAAGGGTTCCTCTCTTCTATGCATGCACTAAAGAACCGATTCCTGTCCAAAATAGACAAAAGGAGACAACAAAATACACAAAGAAAATATTAAGATCAACAAAAGAAAACAAAAAAAAAAAAAATGCAATAATAAAAGAATTGGCTAAATTACAATTAACTAATCTCGTATGATATTATACAGATTAGTCCCCGGCAACGGCGCCAAAAAATTGATCGCTTTATTTTTAAACAAAAGATATTTCAAAGAATGGGTTGAAGCGATTCTACCGCAAGTGCACGGTGTCAAGTTTTAGTATATTGAAAATTTAGTAAAGGTTGTCGAATCCACATGGACTAACGTATAAGTACCAAATAAGATCAATCAAATTATATTTAGCCTACGATTAAAGGAGTTTGATTAACTAAAGCTAGATTAAACTAAAGAATAAAGATTAAACTAAAAACAAAGAATAGAATGGTTCCGGAAATGCGAAGGTAAGTCACTCGAGAAAATTACCAAACTCGTCGTTCAATTATATTATCTCTACTGATTCAACGGAATTCTCAAATTATCACTCAATTGATTTTAAAGGTGAAAGGTTTTCACTATTATTCGATACACTCTCTCGAGCTGTAACGAAACTAACAATAAATTAGAATAAGTCACTCTCGTGCACCTATTTACTAATTCAAAGTTGCTTAAATCATCAAAACCTATTAACTCTAAATCTTTCGATTTCAAGTTCTCACGTATGCGATATCATCTCTCGATCTCAATCGTAACATACATCATAAATTAATGGAGCGTGTTACAGCGTTATCTCTCGATCTCGGCTGTAACCCTCAAATTCAATCAAAGCTAGCTAGACTTTGATCTACACAAGCAATTAATCTATGAACAATAAATATCAATGCGCTCAGATACCAATGAATCAATATATCAAACACAACGAACTAAAACTTCAATAATATAAACCAAATTCAATTCAAATCAAATACATATGTGTTTTCTTGTCTCTCGACCTCAAAAACAACAAATGAAAATGAAAATCAAATAAACTAAAGTTCAGAAATACGATAAACGATGGATGAATCCGTGCGTTGCACCGTGATTTCTTCTCTTGTTCCTTCCTTGCACTCCGGAACGGATAGGCTCGACTTTGGACGAAGAACGGAGATTGGATCTCCTTGGGCGGCGGCTAGGGCGGCTGCTCTTGACCTAAAAATGTCTGATATTCTCTGTAAAATTCGTCTCCCTCTTGTGTAGAAGAGAATCCCCCTTAATAGCCCTCCAGAATCACGATAAAAAAGGAAAAATAAAATCTTCAGATCTCGCGTCTCGATCGATCGAGAATTTCACCGATCGATCGGTGCACTACAAAAACTTGATCGCTTTATTTTTAAACAAAAGATATTTCAAAGAATGGGTTGAAGCGATTCTACCGCAAGTGCACGGTGTCAAGTTTTAGTATAGTGAAAATTTAGTAAAGGTTGTCGAATCCACAGGGACTAACGTATAAGTACCAAATAAGATCAATCAAATTATATTTAGCCTACGATTAAAGGAGTTTGATTAACTAAAGCTAGATTAAACTAAAGAATAAAGATTAAACTAAAAACAAAGAATAGAATGGTTCCGGAAATGCGAAGGTAAGTCACTCGAGAAAATTACCAAACTCGTCGTTCAATTATATTATCTCTACTGATTCAACGGAATTCTCAAATTATCACTCAATTGATTTTAAAGGTGAAAGGCTTTCACTATTATTCGATACACTCTCTCGAGCTGTAACGAAACTAACAATAAATTAGAATAAGTCACTCTCGTGCACCTATTTACTAATTCAAAGTTGCTTAAATCATCAAAACCTATTAACTCTAAATCTTTCGATTTCAAGTTCTCACGTATGCGATATCATCTCTCGATCTCAATCGTAACATACATCATAAATTAATGGAGCGTGTTACAGCGTTATCTCTCGATCTCGGCTGTAACCCTCAAATTCAATCAAAGCTAGCTAGACTTTGATCTACACAAGCAATTAATCTATGAACAATAAATATCAATGCGCTCAAATACCAATGAATCAATATATCAAACACAACGAACTAAAACTTCAATAATATAAACCAAATTCAATTAAAATCAAATACAGATGAGTTTTCTTGTCTCTCGACCTCAAAAACAACAAATGAAAATGAAAATCAAATAAACTAAAGTTCAGAAATACGATAAACGATGGATGAATCCGTGCGTTGCACCGTGATTTCTTCTCTTGTTCCTTCCTTGCACTCCGGAACGGATAGGCTCGACTTTGGACGAAGAACGGAGATTGGATCTCCTTGGGCGGCGGCTAGGGCGGCTGCTCTTGACCTAAAAATGTCTGATATTCTCTGTAAAATTCGCCTCCCTCTTGTGTAGAAGAGAATCCCCCTTAATAGCCCTCCAGAATCACGATAAAAAAGGAAAAATAAAATCTTCAGATCTCGCGTCTCGATCGATCGAGAATTTCACCGATCGATCGGTGCACTACAAAAACTTGATCGCTTTATTTTTAAACAAAAGATATTTCAAAGAATGGGTTGAAGCGATTCTACCGCAAGTGCACGGTGTCAAGTTTTAGTATAGTGAAAATTTAGTAAAGGTTGTCGAATCCACAGGGACTAACGTATAAGTACCAAATAAGATCAATCAAATTATATTTAGCCTACGATTAAAGGAGTTGATTAACTAAAGCTAGATTAAACTAAAGAATAAAGATTAAACTAAAAACAAAGAATAGAATGGTTCCGGAAATGCGAAGGTAAGTCACTCGAGAAAATTACCAAACTCGTCGTTCAATTATATTATCTCTACTGATTCAACGGAATTCTCAAATTATCACTCAATTGATTTTAAAGGTGAAAGGTTTTCACTATTATTCGATACACTCTCTCGAGCTGTAACGAAACTAACAATAAATTAGAATAAGTCACTCTCGTGCACCTATTTACTAATTCAAAGTTGCTTAAATCATCAAAACCTATTAACTCTAAATCTTTCGATTTCAAGTTCTCACGTATGCGATATCATCTCTCGATCTCAATCGTAACATACATCATAAATTAATGGAGCGTGTTACAGCGTTATCTCTCGATCTCGGCTGTAACCCTCAAATTCAATCAAAGCTAGCTAGACTTTGATCTACACAAGCAATTAATCTATGAACAATAAATATCAATGCGCTCAAATACCAATGAATCAATATATCAAACACAACGAACTAAAACTTCAATAATATAAACCAAATTCAATTAAAATCAAATACAGATGAGTTTTCTTGTCTCTCGACCTCAAAAACAACAAATGAAAATGAAAATCAAATAAACTAAAGTTCAGAAATACGATAAACGATGGATGAATCCGTGCGTTGCACCGTGATTTCTTCTCTTGTTCCTTCCTTGCACTCCGGAACGGATAGGCTCGACTTTGGACGAAGAACGGAGATTGGATCTCCTTGGGCGGCGGCTAGGGCGGCTGCTCTTGACCTAAAAATGTCTGATATTCTCTGTAAAATTCGTCTCCCTCTTGTGTAGAAGAGAATCCCCCTTAATAGCCCTCCAGAATCACGATGAAAAAGGAAAAATAAAATCTTCAGATCTCGCGTCTCGATCGATCGAGAATTTCACCGATCGATCGGTGCACTGTTCACGCCAGCTTTTGGAACTTACTGCCTCGCTCGATCGATCGGGAATTTCCACCGATCGATCGAGAATTTGAAAATTTCAGCTCCGAGGTTACTGCCTTGCTCGATCGATCGATATTTCCACCGATCGATCGAGCCTTCGAAAAATCAGACTCTTGCTTCTGGCTGGCTCGATCGATCGAGAATAAATCTCGATCGATCGAGATCTTAAGAAACCATCTTCAATATTTTCATCATCTTTTATGCCTCGATTTCGCCCGTTATCTTCTCATTAGCTCATTTCTTCCACTTCCGATCAAACTTCCTGAAACAAACGAGTAAACACCAAAAAGCATAATATCATCCAGGAAAAAGTACGGAAAATGGGAAGAAATTACAGTTAAAATCACTCAAAATCTAAGCCTATCAGTTGACCTACTTTGAGTGTCGGGGACGAGGCGATGACATGCAGTTTAGGTAGTAACTGTAGTCACGAGCGGTGCTACCAGACCTAGACAGAAGGGATGACGAGCACATCACAGGATGATTCTCCTAGCGCATAGTGTGTGTGATGTCACCCTCTAATTGAGCTTGATATTGATTAATGATACCTTTCTTTGGACTCCGATATTTTGGTATCTTGAGATTCGATTCATTGTACCTTACATGCATTGCATTACATTACATTGCATCATCTATCAGAGATACATGTTGTAATTACTTGATAGTTTCATATTGGGCTTTGGCTCACCCCCTAGGGGCTGTTGTTGTCTTTGTGTGTGGAAAATGGTAGGTATTACAGGTAACCAGGATCCCAAAGAAGGAATACTCGTTGAAGTCTTACCTGAAGTTGTATCTTGTCTTTTTCCCAATCGTAGGATAGTTAAGTATACCAGGTGTGTCCTGGATAGTTTAACTATGTAAATTAAGTTTATTTCAGTTCAGTCTTGAATATTTTTTAATATTCAGTGTTTACTTACCGCTGATGGTTTTATGTAAATATTTTGAGTATGACATGTGTGCTGGAGACTTATTGTTCATGCTATGGTATGATGTAAATATCTTTAGTACGGATTATGTGCTGGGTGCCTATGATGCATGCTATGGTATTATGTTTTTACTTGCTGCACTGGGATATGATTATTGTGCTTTTCATTTTTTTTGGTATGTCCCTCGTGCGCGAAGGTCATGCCGAAATTAGAGCCACTTGTTGGCAGGACTTTTAAAAAAAATCTTCCGTTGTTTACAAATAAACAATCATTGTGTGATAGTTAAACACTTGATTAGGAACAGATCCTCACAGTTGGTATTAGAGCATAAACTGGGAATGCTCTACTCTTGAGTCTTGTGTACACTTGAATAGGCACGAATGAACATGTGCGTATGTGTTTGAAACTTATTTGATATTTGCTCTTACATGATTTGGAGTGAAATAGTTGATGTCGATATGTGATTTATATTTGAGTATGATGAGTCGTGTCGTATTGATAATGACCACGATATCGATACATTACTGTTTATGTTTGATAAAACTTAGTAGGGAAAGAGTTTACACTCGAGCACCTACAAAACCTGTCATTATTGAACGAAAGCTGCATTAGATTGAATACATGAAGAGTATCCATATCACATGAAGTTTTTCAACTTGTTGATATAATTTTTTTAATGAGTATGAGGTCATTGATCGATGAGGTTGCTCTGGAACCTGTTGAGAATAACATTCTCGATTGAATTATGAGATAATTGAAATGAGAGTCCTTAGATGTGATTGAGATATCTCCAGGGCATAGAGTCATTTCGATTTCGGCAATGAGATGCTGGAAAATAATGAAATATGGCTATATCGAAATGATATATGAGTATAATTTATTTTTACAAAAAGTAAAAAGATGAACTGATGAATATGTTCTATGAAATCATAGTACGATGATGTATAATATGATTTTGATACCATTAATGAGACGTATAAAATCATCATGACTTGTTGAGACAATACGATTATGTAAGATACAGATCGAGAACTTTTGGGAAGTTTTATCCTTAGGATGAATCCCAATGTATCTCAAAATTATGAAATGAAATTTAATGATGAGATGGCTATTTTGATGCATGATCAAATCTACAGAGATTATGTTCATTAAGTAGTTCGATGTTAACTAATTAATATGAGTAGATGGAATTTTAGGGCAGGATGTCTAAGTCGAAATTCCTTCTGTGTTGTGGTACTTCATAACGCAATCTTAATTCTAAGAAGAGGATTGAGCCTTTAAGTTGTTATGTGTTAATAACATAAATGAAGCACAAAAGTTGTGACTAATCAGTATACATAATAAGAGAATGTACAGATGTATATCTGGAACATGAATTGAACGATGCGCAAAAATAATAAATAAAGGCTAAAAATGGTTCGATATATTTGAAAAGCATTAATGAAATGATTATCACATCTCTTAGACGATTAACTCAAACGAGTTACATATTTCTCAGATCAGATGAGCGTAATTTTGGTGCTTACCACCGAATCTGTGGTTGTCATCCCTTCTATCACCAAAGAAAATATTACGGATCTGTAATCGAGTAAGGAGATCATATGTTTCTGAAAATTTCTCCTTCTGAGACACTAATCGTTTTTGGCATGTGAAACAAACTATCATCATGTTACTTTGACTGTGCAAGATCCGAGATTGAATTGGAAATCTTGCCTATGTATTGGCATTGTCACCAGCTTTGTCGGTTACTCGCGATGTATTTTTCTTCATGTTGCTACGCTGCGAATATATTAATGGAATCTATCACGTCGTTCAGCCTGATGAGATTGGACTTTATCTTTCGTGTTAAACATCTTATTTGCATTTTGGATCGTAAGGATATATGCATGTCCCATAGTATTCAATATATCATGTTGTGTATTCTGATCCTTATGCTATGTTCAGCATTGATCTGTATCTATGTCTGAGATTTCGAGGATGAAATCTGTTTAAGTGGTGGAGAAGTATAAGGCCCCAAGATTTGATTACTGTTAATTAAATATAATTTGGGAAATTATTAATAATTAATTTGGAATTAATTAATTAGAAGTGAAATTGACAATATAAATGTCAACTGATAATTTAATCGGAACATGACATATTTTTGAAATGGTAAAATAAGCTCCGAAAATATTTTAAAAATAAATTAATAAAATGAAGAATTTAATTTTGTGAGTATATTAGTGGATATATATCCCAAGTGTGGTCTGTATATCTAATATACCAGTACACCGATGACATTCTGATGTACATAACTAGACTGGAAACAATGTTATTCACACACAAAAACATGTAAACACACACACACATCAGACCCGATTCTTTCTCCTTCACTTGCACCCTGCGCTCGCGTCTGACCACTGCGCGGAAAAGAGCTGCGCACGGCGCCGTCCGGCCGCCTCCCGGTGCGTACAACCTATCACCGTGTTCCTCACTCTCAGACGCAACTTTCCACACCAAGAATTCACAGTGAGAGTTTCTGAAACCAGTCAGTTTAGCCCTGAAATTATCGAGTTCGATTTCTAGGGTTCTTCAGAATTTCTTGTTCGATTTCTTCGTTTAATCTTAAATTGTTTCAATCATGTCTAATATCTTCCCCTTACCATGACCGATGTTTCCCCTCCGGCCTCCGCCCTTATCGCCGCCGTGAGCCACCGAAAACCACCCTTGAAGGTCCCGGTTACTGTTCACGGACGTGTAATAGTGTGTGTTTCGATTTCCAGCCTTTTTATCTATCGATTTGGATGTATTTGAAATTATTTTGACAAAATAATGTGGCTTAACAGATTTGAAATGTAGTGGTTTGAATTTCTTGCATTGCATGTGGAGTTTGGTTCGATTTTGGCAATGCATGTTGATTCGAAAGTCTTTTTGCCTTTGCTTCGAAATGTCAACTGTTTTGGGTTGAAATTTATGCTTGCATGTTGTTTCATCTTGAATTATTGTTCAATCTTGATCAATGAATGTTTAGGGAATACCGATCGAAATTCATGCATGTAAGGGGTATTAATGCTTAAATCATGTCTTGATCAATTTTAACTCAATTGACTCATGTCTTGCTTTTTATTGAGAAATTATGCAAAATATGGATTTTCTTGACATCTTTCAGTTAGAGAATATGAATCCAGGTTTATGTTGTCTGAAATTATGAGAATACTCGTTTGATAAGCTATGTATAATTTAAGGAGTCTCATACATTAGTTATATCATGTTTTTGCGATTTCATGAGAAAATAATGAAGTATATAGATGATTAAGTAATATGATGATAAGTATATTTGGAATTGCATGAAAATCTAACCATGATAGATTGAGATGAATCTTCAATATAAATGAATGAACAATAGTTAGAATGATGTTGTTTGTCGTGTATTGATAAGTTAAATGGCATGATAGAGTGAATGATGTATTGCCTAAATTGTGTATAGTACACTAATTTGTTAAATCGGAGTTGCATTAAAGTGATCAATTACCTCAAGAATACGCAACAAGAAATAGGTACGACAGATATCTGTATTATTTGATACATGAATTGCTGAACTTACGTGAATTACATGAAACTACTTGACTATGTGAAACTACTTGGCTATGTGATTTTAATTGAGTTATGAGCATTCATAGCATCTTAATTGGTATATCGAGGTATGAAAATAAATGTTTTGTTAACACACATCATTTTGATAAACATACATCGATATATGATTCATGGGCATATCATATTGATTTATCCACTTCTTTGATATCCTTGATGATGACTGAGTTGATTTACTCTGAGTGTCGGGGACGAAGGGCACGACGATGACATGCAATTTAGGTAGCAACTGTAGTCACGCGCGTTGCTACCGGACCTAGACACAAGGGATGACGAGTACATCACATGATGATTCTCCTAGCGCAAAGTGTGTGTGTTGTCACTGTTGGGATATGCCCTAAGACAAGTCATTAGATGATTGTTTAAGACATACAATGTTTATGATTTTATGAATGGCAGTTCATTATTATATATTATTCGATTAACTGTGCAATATGAATTAATATATATGTTAATGTCCTTAGAATAATATTGTATTATTCTTAAAGATGTCCCTAGTCAAGTATTATCATGAATAGGGATAATGATAATACGTAGAGACTAGTATGTGTTGATTGATGAATTGTTCATTGATATGAGATATCAAATCAACACATGGGTACATGTAACGATGTACTGGACAGACCCACCATAAGAATGCAACATGGATAGTTATATGATCGTCATATGCAATTCTCATAGTGATAATAATGTATGTAATCCTTACGACTTGTGATCATTAGAGATCCCAACATAAGGAGTTATGTATCTTGATATTGTCAAACGTTACCCGTAACAGGGTAAACTATAAAGGCGACTATTGGATACACTACGAATTATGTAGAGGGATGTTGACTGATCGAGATAGGATTTGTCCCTCCTATATAACAGGAGATGTGTTTGGCCCTTGATCAAGTGAGAACTAAAATGCGTGGCCATGCTCGAATGAGTCGATATGAGATATCGAGCTTATTCGTTTATTCTAGTTCTACGTGGGGATCAAGAAATAGAGATTGAATATACGAGTATGACTATTCCATGACTCGTGTTCAATCTAAACACAAAAGACAAAGGGATTAAGTTACATGGTTAATATTATCACGAGTTCTAAAGGTTATGTCGAGTCATTGACATTCTTGTAATTTGGGTAGCCTTGATGTGTTGCTAGACACCGCTCTTTGCTTGTAACGTAAAATTAGATTTTATGTCACTGCCAACATTACAAAATCCTATCGGGTCGCACAAAAGATTAAATCGATAAAGGGAATTAAATTCATGGGATGAATTAAATAATTAAGAAGAGTCTTAATTAAATAATTATAAGGATTAAATTATAATCATGGGCTTGAGCCCATGAGGCTTTATGAAAGCCTTTAATAAAATCATATATAATTGGTTAACAAGGTGATTAATAAGATTAATCCAAGACAATTCATATTATACTAACCTAGACTTAGAAGCTCACGGCCGCCTCCTTCACGTGACTAGGAGCTCTCGGTTTCTTCCTTGATAGCCGAAGAGAAACTTGTTGAATTGAGGCGAACGTTTGATTTAGAATCGAGTGTGCTTCTTGTTCCCGTTTAAGAACGAGTCTAGCAACTTGTTCTTAAACTATCCCTTCCCGATTTGATCGTGTGGATACCGTAGAGGCAAAACTCACTAAGTTTTGCTAGTGGCTCGAAGGACTCGTTGGACGTGGTGCTGCTTCGTGGAATCTGCTCAAACACGCTACAAGGGTGAGACCTTTGATTCCTTTATCCGATATGAATCCCTATGTATAGATCCGCCGTTATAGTAATCCAAAATTTTATTATTCCGCTGCGTTCCATGCTTGTTGGATTACTTACAGTCACCCTCTGCTCGAGCTTGACGTTGATTGATGATACCTTTCTTTGGACTCCGATCTTTTGGGTATCTTGAGATTCGATTCTTGTACCTTACATGCATTGCATTACATTGCATCGCAAGCATCATCTATCACATTTTATAGATACATGTTGTAATTACTTGATAGTTTCATATTGGGCTTTGGCTCACCCCCAAGGGGGCTGTTGTTGTCTTTGTGTGTGGACAATGACAGGTACTACAGGTAACCAGGATCCCGAAGATGGAATACTCGTTGAAGTCTTACATGAGGTTGTATCTTTTGTCTTTTCCCAGTCGTAGGATAGTTAAGTATACCAGGGTGTCCTGGATTGTTTAACTATGTAAATTAAGTTTATTCAGTACAGTCTTGAATAATTGTTAATATTCGGTGTTTACTTACTGCTGATAGTATTATGTAAATATTTTGAGTATGAAATGTGTGCTGAAAACTTATTATGCATGCTATGGTATGATGTAAATATTTTTAGTACGGATTATGTGTTGGGTGCCTATGATGCATGCTATGGTAATAAGCATTTACTTGCTGCACTGGGATATGATTTTGTGCTTTTCATTTTTTTTGGTATATCCCTCGTGCGGGGAGGTCATGCCGAAATTTTTAGAGCCACTTGTTGGCAGAACTTTTAAATAATCTTCCGTTGTTTGCAAATAAATAATAATTGTGTGATAATTGAACACTTGATTAGGAACAGGTCCTCACATTTTATTTGCTTGTTATGTAGTGGTTTAGGTTGAGTTGGAGTAGAAGCACATTAGTTTGGTAAATCTTGAATTTATATATGATATAATGTAAAGAATTGAGTTGTTTAGTTAGGGAAACATACTCATATGATTATATTGCATGCTTTATCATGTTTTGATAGAAGGAATTGAGTTGGAAGAGTTGAACCATGAAGATAGACATGAAAATCGCCATTGTTTGGAACTTCTGCTGTCTCATGATCGATCACTAGGAGCGTACAGATCGATCGCCGAGACAGTGGAAATTATAAGGCGGTTGAAACTCGTAGCGATCGATCGTTGGCGAGCTTTGGCGATCGATCGCTAAAGAAGTACTGATCGGTCGCTAGAGGCCCGAGACATTATGTGGAAAATTGACTTAAATAGCGATCGATTGCTACATTAATACCGATCGATCGCTAGGGTTACAAAGTTGAAGCGATCGATCGCTACAAAAGACCGATCGATCGCTAGGATTAATTGTTGAAAATGTTATATTTTTTTGGAAAGTTTGATGGTGAAGCCTATTTTAACATGATAATTGTTGATGTTCATGTAGCACCATCACAGGGGACGGGTTAGAAAGGAGGTTAAGCATTAACTCCTGATTTTCTATATTCTATACAGCATGACAGTTACGTGTTGACGTACGAGTATTGATCTTATTGTTGATTACATGTGTTGAGATTGAGATATATGATTGTTGTAATCATATTGTTGTACATTGATGTTGTTGAGGCATATAGTTGATGCCATAAGGGGTATGCTAATGTTGGGCATACGATTTAGCTGTTATAACGTGTGAGGACGAATATGTGCTGCTAATATGGGACGTGAAGGCTGAGCCACTGATATAATGAACTGAGAGGCATATCATATATGTTCCGTTATAACAGGATGATGAATGAGACATGTCATGACATATTTCCATTTTGTAGTTGAGATCTTACAGTATTTATTTAGTGTATTCTGTATTCTTATTGATATTGGAGTGAGATGGTTGTCTATCAATACTCATGTTATGTGGTTGTTTCTGTAGCGACTCCTAGACAGGGGAGGCTGGTATTGTGAGTCGACTTCTGCTGCGAGATGAACCACTGATGAGGATTTGAATATATTTGGTTGTTCATCTGTACATGATGTAAATTATGTCAGGTTTTTGAAAATATTGTAATAACTGACATAGTATGACTCTTAATCAGTGTGATTGTCTACTTAATCCTACTTTATAATTGTGTAATGATTTGATACATAACGGATTAAGTATCGAGGACCCCACATTAGTGGTATCAGAGCAGCGGTTCGAGAACTGGGTGAACAAGGGTAGAAGAAGTGAACTAGGGAGTTGCCTATTCACTTGAAAAACATGATTATGTAGTTGTGTAGTATATGATGTTATACTAACATGCTTTATATGTTGAATATTATTGTTAACCCTTGATGTACATCAATGGCAGCCAGAATACAAAGAAGTTGGGGATGCGATGAGTATGAATGCCAGTGTTGGTATAGTTCATGTGCCACCACCACCAGTAGGCCAAGGGCTAGTTGAACAGGTGTTGTTACCGGGGGGTTGACACTGACTCAATTTCTTAGTTACCAGCAACCTCGATTGAGGGTACTGAAACTGGTGAACAGGTTGAGGAATGGTTAGAGTGCATTGAACAGATATTTGTGTGAGCACCATGTGCCAAGTCAGCCTGGTTGCGTTTAGCTGAGTTCCAGTTGGCTAAGAAAGCGATGATGTAGTGGAAGGCGACACTGATTGAATTGGAGCTCAGGGGCAGTCTGTGGACTGTGATACATTTAGGAGTCGACTCCTGGATCACTATTTCTCTGTGGCTGCAACTCAGTTGAAAGAAGATGAGTTTACCAATCTGAAACAGGGAACGATGAAGGTAGCTGATTATGCTTTGTAGTTTTCTTCTTTGTAGAGGTATGTGACTCATACAGCTGTCGATACCAAGGCCAAGATCAGGCAGTTTGTTAAAGGCTGATGTGACTAGAAATAGACACATCTAGTATGCTTAATTGTCTACGATTTGGTATATTTTGATGGATAAATTGATAGATATGCTACCTAATCGTATATTTGTGTAAATGTAGGAAAAGGTGAAGAAATCAAGCTAAAATGATGAAAGAATGAGTAAAGTTGAAGAAAAGAGGAAAAAACCGGAATCAAAGACACATGTTGCTCCTTTCTCCTCAAATTTCTATATATTACAGCCAAGTTTTGGGAATGTGGTCAGCATGAGGTTGTAGAACTTTCAGTTATCTTCGCGTGGACAGCTGATTCATCGAATTCAGAGTTCGTATGAGAAAGTTATGGCCAAAATACGAACCTCGCCAGAAAAATGGAAAATCAGGCGTAGTGCTACGGGAATTTAGGCGTAGTTACGCCATTTTAGGCGTAATTACGCCAATAGGATTTTGGAAAGTTAAAATTCTTGATTTCTTTCCTTCCCACATGGATTCTAACCTACTCCATCAGCCTCCCAATACATATATACTCGAAATTCAGACCTTTTAACCATCTAGATAGTTAGGGTAGAATAATTTTAGATTAGTTTTATATTTTCTTTTCAATTTTGTTGAAGAACGGTTACGAAGATCGAAGCGAAGGCGGGATTGACACCTCGACGAGCGGAGATCGGATTAGTTTTCTTTCCATTGTTTTTATTTATAGTTTTTTTTTAAATATGTGTAGCTAGTCTTAATTCTTGGTTGAGGAAGACAAAACCTTGGATTTATTTATCTTGGGGAGATTCATACTCTTTTGTTTATCGATTTTATTGAATTCATTGTTTTTCTGATTTTGTTGATATGATTGATGTTTGTTTATTGGATTGACAACCTAGTAACTTGCATATAATCTATTGCTAATTGGATATCAAATAAGAGATTGTTTGAGTAATCTAATTGAAGAAGCAACTAAGATCGATAATTGCCTGCTGTTGGTGTTATTAAATTCTTAGGAAAAACCATTGACTAAATTATATAAATCACTTGTGTTTATGTTGTTTAGATTCATCGCTCACTAGTTTTGAATGATGTCATGATTTTAATCTTGAATATGCATATAGAGATTGATTGATTGGTGAAAGTTAAATTAGAACGCTTGGACTAATTGACTATGAATAAGGTGAGGGAGGAATTAGATTTCCAATTGATGAATATTCAAGTAAAATTGAGTCTTTTGTGAATCAATGAAATAGATGATAATATCCAAGGTAGAGTCGACCGATACCAAGAATCGCTTTCATTAGTTAATCTTTGTTTTTAATTTTAAGTAGTATAATTCAACCTCACAACCCCATCCTTTATTATTCTTTTGTTTTTATTTTCATTAACACAAAGATTCACACCTCCTCGTGGGATCGATCCCTACTCACGCTACTACATTATTGTTATCAATCTTGAGGATTGAGTGGGGTTAATTTCGGCGTACACGATAAGCGCACACCAAAGGCTTATGGCCTGAGTTGTTTGATAAGGTTATTTCTAATAACCCTACTTCGTTTGAGGAGGCGTTGGCTAGTGTAGAGATTGCTGAGATAGGAATTGGGGCATACAAAGATGTGGGACAAGCTCGGAAACCTACATCAGATAGTATGAGACCCAGAGGTGATCAGTTTAAACCATCACGAGGAGGTGCATCATCCTCGAGATTTGGTGTTAGGAGAATGGATAATTGAAAAGGGGGTGAACGAGTCACCAAGGGACAGTCATAAGGCAGCAGTAGTAGAGGTTTGAGATGCTTCAATTGTGGAGGACCACACTATAGGAGAGAGTGTCCACATACTGATGGTCCAGTTTGCTTTGGATGTGGAAGGACAGGGCACATGGTACAATATTCTTCTCAAACTGGAGGACATACCAGAGAAAATGTGTCAGAAAGTACCGTGCAGCAGAGACCACAGTTTGTACCTCAGACTGGTGGGGGATAGAGAGCAGGATCGCACCAAGTTCAGGTTTATGCAATGAACAAGGAGCAAGCAGAGGCAGCTCCTGATGATGTGATAGCGGGTAAGTGTTGTTTATTTACTTATCCTACTTTAGTATTAACTGATACTGGTGTATCACATAATTTATTGCACAAAATTTTATTGACTGGTAACATATATGCTCGTCTCCACTGTTGATGCCTCTGTATGTCTTGACAATACCCATGGGAACTACTGTTATGACTTGTCAGATTGTATATGCTTGCTCTATTCAGTTTGATGATGACTATGGAACACATGCAGATTTGATTGTGTTAGATATGACAGATTTTGACTGAGTAGATATCAAACTGTTGTGGATTATTGTCAGAAGACGGTTCGGTTTCAGCCTGGAAATGAAAACCAGTGGATCTTCTGTGGACATGGATCTCGTGCAAAGATTCCGTTGATATCTGCTATTCGAATGTCACGTTTGTTAGAACGTAGACACACGTGATATTTGATCTATGCTATTGATGTAGCAAAAAAGAAAGTAAAGAGAAGAATAGATGATATATCAGTGGTTGCAGAATTTGTAGAAGTCTCTCCAGATGAAATTACTGGATTTTCACCAAGTCATGAAGTGGAATTTGGAATTGAGTTGATGTAAGGCCCTCGCTACCTTAACATGCTATTAGTGCATTATCAACAAATAATGGTGCATACTTTTATCACTGCAAGAATTCTTGTACATACATCAATTACCTTAACCTGCCATCTATAAATTTTTTGGCATTATTCCTCTCAATGTACAATTCTCAATGCCGATCAACTAGCATAAGTATACACCTTATAACACACTAACATGTTCTCAATTCATTATGCAATTCCCTTAATTAATTGCATGCAAATCAAAAGAATGAAAAGAGAGATCTCAAAACCTTTATACAATCCATATACACATATAAGAATGCTCACACGCGAGCATTGAATAATTAATGTGTATCTATTGTATAAACGTACTACTCAATACCAACATTGGTACCTCAGCCTTGGAAGCCTTTCCAATCAACAGCTCGAACTCAACTCCAGAACCATTGACGTACCTGTTACACCTGTCCCAACAGAAACAACCCCCACACTGGGTGAGCATACCAATAACCCAATTTCCATAACATCAATATTACAATTTAGTATTTACATAATAGAAAGCTGTAAATTTAAAGATACTCCCTGTACAGTATCATCATCATATGGGACCTCCCATGCTGTTCCTATTCTCACAATAACGAAAACTATCAAATTCTCAAAATCAGTTAATCATTACATTGATCAACTTTACCCATACAAACCGCCAGTTTCATACTCGAATATAGTTAAATCATTACACTAATGATTTACACATATCACATATATCTCAACAATAAGTCCACAATTCTATTACATCGTATCCCATCGCTCCTCAATAGCGGCGGCATTCTATCATCTTGCACACTCAATAGCGGTGGTATCATAACCGATGTTCGCTCAACAGCGACATAACCATTTCTCGCTAGATAGCGGCATCACATAATTCTCAACAATGCCAACTCATTGCAACAATAATATATTACTCATTCAACAATGACAATAATATATAAAACTATGCTCGTATGTTATACGTACCTTATAATCCATTAGCAAGAGCTAACCATTGCTTTGCCCCGAGATCCAGTGAATTATTCGCTAAACACAATCAATAACTCACAATCAATTAAAAGTACGCAACCACATGCTCAAGCATGTACTCGACCTCCATATACATCATCAATCATGATGATTAACCATTTAAAAGACTCAGGCAAAGCATGCATCGATTCCACAACATCCAATATTTTCTCAAAAAAATTGGCCTCTCGATCGCTCGAGAGCCACATAAATTTTTTGCCTTCGTATATGTTCGCGCGCGATCGATCGGCGAGATCGCTTGATTGTTCGCCAAACCTTCTCGATTGATCAGCGTCTTCCATGTTTTGCCAACTACGCGTGATCGATCGAGCCCGCTTGCCGATCGATCAGCGAGCTCTGTAACAGCCAAAAATGGTGTTACTCGAGCCAAAACTCCCAAAAATACAAACCCAACACCCATTACTCCGAAAATCCTTAACAAAATACCATAAATACTCCTTAAACACAACAACCCAAAAATCTTTATAAACAAAAAATCAATCGCATTGACATGCTCAACCAAATACCATAAAAAGACTACCAAATCGAAGATAAAAGAGAGGGGAAGAGTATTACCAAATTATCTGCTCGAAAATCCATCAAGAATCTAGCCTCCAACGAATTCCTTCTTCAAGGAAAAAGGGGAAGGGGAAGGGAGAGGGTTGGCATGGGAGAGGGGAGAGAGGAGAGGGAGAGAAACAAATGCCATCACTGAACACCGAATCCACTTGGTATATTTAATACCAAGGCTCAGAAAACCTGAGTCTCAAATACTCGCATCATAATCCATTAAAAATCATTTGTGTTCAATAATTACTCTCACTCACTATTTTCATTACCAACCTCAATCCAAAGCTCCCCAGATTCCAGATCCCACTACCAACACAATTTCAAGGTTTAACACATCAATGAGAATAAATCTCAACCTTTGGGCCCAACGACCCCGATATCGGATTAAAATCCCCAGGAGTCTCAACACGTAATTATCTCATAATTGCTACACTTAAAATCCATTAGGGGTTATAATCAATCCGGGATTATCACGATAAATTTCCAGATATCACAGTTGCTACCTGGTACCTCTGCAATTTAACGAGCACCTTATTGAATGGCACCAATTGAACTAGGAGAGTTGAAACTCAGTTGCAAGACTTACTTGACAAGGGATACATATGTCCTAGTGTATCGCCTTGGGGTGCTCCAGTATTGTTTGTAAAGAAGAAGGATTGATCAATGCCATTGCCATTGACTATAGACAGTTGAACAAGGTAACGATTAAGAACAAATATTCTCTTCCCCATATTGATGATTTGATTGATCAGTTGCAGGGATTGATGATCTATTCTAAGATTGATTTGAGATCCAGATACCATCAAATATGTGTGAGGGAAGAAGATGTGCAGAAGACAGCATTCAGAACTCGCTATGGACATTATGAGTTCCTAGTTATGCCATTTGGTGTGACTAATGCTCCAGCTGTCTTCATGAGTTTGATGAATCGAGTTTTTCAGGAATACCTTGATCAATTTGTCATTGTGTTTCTCGATGATATACTGATCTATTCTCGGAGTGAAGCAGAGCATGTCCAACATTTGCATATGGTGTTGCAAATATTGAGAAGGAATCATTTGTATGCCAAACTCAGCAAGTGTGAGTTTTGGTTGAACAATGTAATATTTTTGGGACATTTGATTTCCAAAGATGGTATATCAGTGGATCCAAAAAAGATAGAAGCGGTATTGAATTGGTCAGCACCTATTTCCGTGCCAGAGATTCGTAGTTTCTTGGCTTTGGCAGGATACTACAGACGGTTTGTTGAAGGATTTTCAAATATTGCCAAACCATTAACACAGCTGACATAGAAGGGAGTACCTTTTATATGGTCAGATGCTTGTGAGCATAGCTTTCAGGAATTGAAACATCGGTTGACAATTGCTTCGGTGTTGATCATTCCATCAAAACATGACAGGTTTGCACTTTATACTTATGCATCTTTACTTGGCTTAGGTTGTGTATTGATGCAGGATAAACATATTGTGGCGTATGCATCAAGATAATTAAAGCCACATGAAATGAAGTATCCAGTGCATGACCAGGAGTTGGCAGCCATAGTCTTTGCTTTGAAGATATGTCAACATTATTTCTATGGTACGTCTTTTACCATATTATACAGATCATAAAAGTTTGGACTTTTTGTTCACTCAAACAGAGTTGAACATGAGACAAAGGAGATGGATGAATCTCTTGAAATAATATGATTGTGAGATCGAATATCATCCAGGAAAAGCCAATCTGGCAGCTAATGCATAAGTCGAAAGGTACAATACACTGCAAATGATATGATTCAGTTGTCGGCTTTGATGACTTCTTGTTGTGTATTGGGCTATGAGTTTGATGTAGTGTCATTGCCAGTAAGGGTATCAACATTGTTGGTTGAACCCGATATCTTGAGAAGATCAGAACGACACAAAACACTGATGATGAAGTGCAACACTGGAAAGAGATGATAAGTCAAGAGAAAACATCTATTTTGTAATAGCAAGTGATCGGAGTTTGAGATACAGAAAGTGTTGGGTAGTGCCTGCTACATTTAAAATACGCCAAGAACTACTACAATGTGCTCATTGTAGTAGATATAGTATACATCCTGGAGGAAAGAAAATGTACAAGGATTTGTGTACACAGTTTTGGTGGAAACGCATGAAACATGATGTGCTGGAGTTTGTGAAGAGACGTCTGAACTGTCAACAGGTTAAAGCAGAGAGACAGAGACCAGGAGGTGAATTGATGAGTTTAGAGATTCCTCAATGGAAATGGGAACCTATTACGATGGATTTTGTGACCCAGTTGCCAAGAACTTCTTCTGGTCCTGATGCTATTTGGATGATAGTTGACAGACTGACAAAAGTAGCGCACTTCATACCGTACAATATGACGTTTACCTACTTGAGGATGGCTCAATTGTTCATCCGTGAGGTAGTAAGACTACATGGTATACCAATTTCGATTGTATCTGATTGAGATCCGATGTTTGCTTATATTTTTGGGAAGGATTACAGTCAGCAATGGGACTGAAGTACGATTGAGTACAGCTTATGTGAGGACATGTTCCTAATCAAGTGTTTAATTTTCACACAATGATTATTTATTTGTAACAACAGAAGTTTTTTTTTAAAAGTCCTGCCAACCAGTGGCTCTAAAAATTTCGGCATGACCTCCCAACACGAGAGACATACCAAAAAAAATGAAAAGCACAATAATCATATCCAGTGCAGCAAGTAAATACATAATTCCATAGCATGCATCATAGACACCCAACACATAATCCGTACTAAAAATATTTACATTTACCATAGCATGCACAATAAGTCTCCAGCACACACGTCATACTCAAAATATTTACATAATACCATCAGCAGTAAGTAAATACCGAATATTAACAAATATTCAAGATTGAACTGAAATAAACTTAATTTACATATTTAAACTATCCAGGACACACCCTGGTATATTTAACTATCCTACGACTAGGAAAAAAGACAAAAGATACAACCTCGTGTAAGACTTCAACGAGTATTCCCTCTTTGGGATCCTGGTTACCTGTAATACCTGTCATTGTCCACACACAAAGACAACAACAGCCCCTAATGGGTGAGCCAAAGCCCAATATGAACCTATCAAGTAATTACAACATGTATCTATAAAATCTGATAGATGATGCAATGCAATGCAATGCAAATGCAATGTAATGCAATTCATGTAAGGTACAATGAATCGAATCTCAAGATACCAAAATATCGGAGTCCAAAGAAAGGTATCATCAATCAATATCAAGCTCGAGTAGCGGGTGACAACACACACACTTTGAGCTAGGAGAATCATCATGTGTTGTGCTCGTCATCCCTCGTGTCTAGGTTCGGTAGCAACGCGCGTGACTACATTTACTACCTAAACTGCATGTCATCGCCGTGCCCGTCGTCCCCGACACACAGAGTAAGTCAACTCAGTCATCATCAAGCATATCAAAGATGTTGATAGATCAATATGATATTCCCATGTGTATGTCTTATATCGATGTATATTTATCAAAATGATGTGTGTTAACAAAACATTTATTTTCATACACCGTTATCCCAATTATGAATGCTGTGAATGCTCATAATTCAATTAAAATCACATAGCCAAGTAGTTTCACATAGCCAAGAAGTTTCACGTAATTCCGTAATTCATGTAAGTTCAACAATTCATGTATCAAATAATACAGATACATGTCGTGTGTTACCGATCGCAACATACCTGTTATTCCTTGTTCTACAAGCTGAATATGGTCTTCTTAGTTCGTAGAACTCCCATGTTGTGTATTAATCTATACAAATTCATACAACATCATTTCATTATTTTTTTTCCACTAAAGTTACCTCAACATACATATAATCTATTCTATAACATGAGGCGACTAATCAGATCTAAACTATGTATGATAGAAGTGTTCTGAGTTTCGTGCTCGTTCTTACCATTTCTTCAGTTCTATAGTTATTAAGATGTCTAATCATCATTACAACCCTAATAACACATTTTATTTCATTGAACACAATTCACAAGTTGTCATATTATAAATTTCAATTATATCCTTCAATAGTATTCGTCACTTGGAAACTAAACTCATACAATCAATATAAAACGGTAAGACATTTCAAACTAAAAAGATGTAGAATTTTGTCAAGTACTAAAATTCACTAAACTCTCAACCTCAAGTCCCAAAAATGATGACAGAATCCAAATACCCATCATGCAATTTGGATCAAAACTAGCACGTAATGTAGCAGCTTAATGGATCAAGACACCCATCATCAACTCAACAGCTACAAATCTCCTCAAACAACCAATCCAATAATGACATTGAATTTACATGCAATCCTCACACATGTGATTAATCCAGCTAAAACATGATTTAAGCAAAATCCAAATCGACCAAGGCAATGAATTTAGAACTTTCACCCTAAAACCATGAATCAGTCGACCAAAACAGATCAACTAGCACTTTGAATGTTCGCCATCATTTCCTGTTGAAATTTCGTAACATTATGAGCAAGATCTTGAACGATATTCTCAAGTCTATCAGTAGTAGTAGGAAATTGAGAATTTTGTGGCAGCCTATGGAATGGTGGTCGGTAGGGTGGCCGATGAGACTGCATCTGTGGTTCCTCTTGATTCCCATATCTCGAATTTGGATGATCCTGCCATCCTGGGTTGTAGGTGCTAGTGAATGGCTCATATCTTCGCTGTGGTTGTCCTGAAAATTTGCACACGGCATTTGTTTGGTCACTGGATGTCTCTTGAAGTGAGTGACATGCATAGGTTGGATGGCTCATCTCTAAGCAAATCCCACATGGTTTTACGTTTTGCCCATTCCCACCTGATATCTGTCGCACAAGAGAGGTTAAACTAATAAGTTGTTGTTCGAGATTAGATACGTTTACCTCAGTTTGCTTCTTATGGGATGGTTCAGCTCTAAAGTTGCCAAATTGCTGTGAATTGGCTGCCATGTTTGCAATCAAATTTCTCGCCTCTTCCGGTGTTTTATCTACAAAAGCTCCACCGCTCGCAGCATCTATCAGATTCCTGTCACTAGATAACAAACCTTCATAAAAGTATTGAATGAGTAAATGTTCACTTATCTAATGTTGTGGGCAACTTGAACACAACTTTTGAAGCGTTCCCAGTACTCGTGAAGAGTCTCTCCAGTGTATTGTCTAATGCTGTAAATTTCCTTTCGTATGTTGGCAGCTCTTGATGCAGGAAAGTATTTCTCAAGAAATATCCTCTTCAAATCATTCCAAGTGGTGATCGAGCCTGATGGTAAATAGAATAGCCAGTCCTTCGCAACATCCTTTAAGGAGAAGGGAAAGGCTCTCAGCTTGATTTATTCCTCGGTAATCCCAGTTGGTTTCATAGTGGTGCAAACCACATGAAATTCTATCAAATGTTTGTGACGACCTTCACCTGCAAGACCATGAAAAGAAAGGAAGAGGTGTATTAAACCATATTTCAATTCAAAATTGATATTAGTATCTAAAGTAAGAAAAGTAGCGCAGAGGGGTTGCTGATCCAAGGTAGGATTTCGCTAGTTGTCTTAGACGTTGGTTCTCCGTCATATTAATCATTTCTTCTTCTTCTTCTCTGTGATGCCCCGAAATTAATTAATGGTAACTTGGACATTAATTATGTTTATATGATGTATCATGTGTTGATAGGATTTATGTGTTGGGTATTAAGATGTTAACATGATTAATTGTGTTAATTGTCAAATATGAGGAAGATGTGATTTTAAATGAAGTTTAGAGCATTGTTGAAAAAATGCTTTTGAAATACCAAGTAGGGTATTTTATACATCATGTTAAATTTGGGGTACACTTTTTATTAAGTCATTACAACCCCTTTTTAATCCCATACCCATCACTTTAAACCCCCCACTTTACTCTCACCTTTTAAAAATCCCCAAATCACTTCCCAACCCCAAACCCTACCCCATTTTCGAAACTCACCAAAAGAGGAGGAGAAAAGTCCCACAAAATCCTTATTTGTGTGATCTTTGCTAGGATTTGGAGCCTACAAGAGGTATGGAACCATTCCTACAAGTTTTATGATGTTTGGTGTTGAAATGGGTTAAGTTTTGATGTTTTATGTGGGTTTATTTGGGGTATGTGTTGTTTATGGTTGGGGTATGATTTTTTGAAGTGTTTATGTTGGTTTTAGTGGGTTATGTTGTTATTGAAGTTATGAGGAAGTTTGGTTTTGGGGTGGTATGTGAAGGAGCTTGAAAAATGAGCATTAATGGCGAAAATTCGATGTACAGCACTCGGCGATCGATCGCCCGTTCTTGGCGATCGATCGCGAGCGTCCAGTACCAGCCAGAAGCATTTGGCGATCGATCGCCACTTTTGGGCGATCGATCGGCGGGCCTGGCGATCGATCGCGCCAAAAGTGGCGATCGATCGCCAAGAAGGAGATTTTGGCCCCTCGTCCAGTGCGATCTCGCGATCGATCGCGCCTGGGTGGCGATCGATCGCGAGCTGAAGAAAAGTGGATTTTTGATTTTTTTGTGGGATTTTTGGATATTGGACTATGTTTAGCTTCTAATATCAATTTGTATGGTTGTGTAGAACCATCCCAGGTGCCCACAACATCCAGGAGATAAAGCTCTCCAAATTCTCCACTTTTGGGAATTAAGGTACGTAAGAGACGTACGAGCATCGGACGGTAAACCATGCCCTTACATATTATGATGATGTTTAAGATGATGTTTACGATGATGACGTTTAAGATGATGTTTACGATGATGACGTTTAAGATGATGTTATGATGATGATATCTATGATGATATTTATAATGATGATGCTTATGATGATGTTACGATGATGATGCTTAAGATGATGTTTATGATAACGATGTTATGAGGACGTCTATAATGACGAAGTTTATGATAAGGTCATACGACGTGTATGATTGGGTAAGACGCCCATGTGGTAAGACACCACCCAAAGTATAGGATTGGGTAAGATGCCCTCGTGGTAAGATGCCACGCAATGTTTATGATATGGTAAGACGCCATATGACTGGGTAAGATGCCCACATGGTAAGATGCCACGCAATGTTTATGATATGGTAAGACGCCATATGATTGGGTAAGATGCCCACGTGGTAAGATGCCACGCAATTATTATGATATGGTAAGATGCCATACAATGGGGTAAGACACCCCAATACATGAATAAGAGTCAGGGATAACCAAGGAGGTCGGAGGACGACCAATAACTTTTACTTAACTAAGATGTTATGCATTATTGTATGCTTTTATATAATGTTAAGTAAATATATGAATGCTCATGATGTGTTATCCCTGTAGGTACACTTTTGGACCAAGGGCCTAGGGTCGGGTTGAGGAAGTGAGCTAAAGGGAGCATGATGAACGTAGGATGCAGGATTTTTGATAGTCTCTACTCTAGGAGTAGTGTAAATCTATAGCTTTAACATTCTTTATTGGGAATGTAATTAAATAGCTTTGAAAACTTTATTTTTGGCCTGTAATCTCCCTAGCTCAAACTACAACCGGAACCCTTAAAAGGTTATAAATGCTTGTTCTGTCCAATTTATGTGTACTAAATGATATTAAGGTAGGAAGACCCGTACGAGCATTTCTATATTTTAAGGCATATGTGAATGCATAATGAAAATTGATTTCATTGAATAATCGCGCATGAGGATTATATATATATATGTTGATATAGCCAAGGAATGACCCAAATCTTGATATCGCCGCTTGTAGCGTGCGTGACACTAGAGTAGGATGACTCTTGCATGATATATGGGGTACTGGGTTTATTTGACTATATTAGGGCATTTGAGATGCCTGGGAATGATCGTAAAATCATGTATTCTTCGTAAGACATTTGAGATGTCTAGGTTTGTAGACTCATGTATTCATTATAAGACACTTGAGATGTCTAAGTATAATGAAGGATTGGTAAAATAAATGCTAAGGCATTTGAGCTATCTGTGATTGATAGCAAGGTTGTGAAATCAGTATTAGATATTGTGATATCTGTAATTGCATGTTTAATGAATTTGTAATCACTATATGTTGATATTCGAGGATTAGGCATGCGATGAGTTAATCAATGCGTTGATTTACTGATTTATGAGATTTGATGAGTTTGATGTTGTGAGAACAGGGACAGTACACGGAATCCCGGATGAGGATGTTGCCATCCAGGGAGTATCATTTAAATTCATTAGTATTTACTTGTGTTGTAAATTATGAATTTCATTATTATGATTATGGGATTTTGTGTATTGGTATGCTCACCCCGTTGGGGGCTGTCTCTGTTGGGACAGGTGGACAGGTACATCGATGGCTATGGAGCTGAGCTCGAGCTGTTGATTTGAGGTACTCCCAGGATCGTGGTACCAGGGCTTGATGGAGCACAGTATCGTATAGAGTACCTATATATACACCTGAGGATTTATACATATTCATGATGCTCGCATGTGAGCACGATTATACTTGTACATGGATTGTATATAAAGGCATGAGCCTTTCTCTCTTTCATTTAAGGTTGCATGCAATTAGGTTGAATTGCTAGAATGATATGAGAGTCATTGGTGTATTATGTGGGTGTTGGAACCCACTTTTGTTGACATATGTGTGGTGTCTTCCCTGGCTGGGAATCTACTTGTATTACTGCTTTCTGTTGAGTATTATGTGTTCCCTGGCCGGGAATTTTGTTATGTGTTGTACTTTTTTTGGGATAGCTCTATTTATGGGGAGACTCTGCCCAAATTTTTATAAAAGTTTACAATGTGAAAAGTGGCACCAAGGGGTTGGTAAAGGGCAAACATATGAGTCTTTCATTGACAGGCAATGATTAAGTATCATCAGAGCTTCCCGATTGACATTCTATAGAAAGCATGTACCACACATAGTGGTTAATACACTAATCAAGGTTTAAGGGCTTGGGGTCCTTACATTCTCGCCCCCTACGAATTTCTCTCATACGTCGATGTAGGGTTCTTTCAATCTCGGAATCGTATTGATATTCATCTCCCTCCGAATGATATACTACGTGCATGAACAAACAAGAGTAGTATAGGAAGACATATAGCAATATTTAGTAAATAAAAATTAGCACAAAAATAATGCCTTCCCCGGCAACGGCGCCAAAATTTGGTCGCGCTTATCGTGTACGCCCAAATTAACCATTCTCAGTTAACAACAAATTAAATGCAGTAGTGAAAGTAGGGATCGATACCACAGAGAAGTGAGTATTTTTAACCGAACAAGTATCGAAATATGGGGATTTGAGATTGTCAATTATCTAAATTATCTAGGATGCAAGAATTAAATAACAAGAAATTAATCAAGTAAAGAGAGATCTTGGTTTCGATCGACTCTACCATTGAAATTCATTCATTCATTCATCGATTTTCTCACAGATGTAATTTTTATGCATGAATATTCACCATTGAAGATTTTACTCCTATATCACCTCAAGTTTAGTTAAATCGAAAACAACATTCAAACTTAACCCTTATCAATTAATCAACTTTAACAACAGAAGTTAAGATTTAAACCAATGATATCATGCGAACGAGTAAGATTGGTAAAACTAAACAACATAAACAACAACAGTTATGTTTAATCTAGTCAAAAGTTTTCCCTAGGAATTTAATAAACTCAACAGCAGAGAATTATCAATTCTAGTTGCTTCACAAATTTGCTTAATCAAACAATTACGGATTTGATATCAAACTTATCATTAGATTGTATGAAAAATCATTAGGTAACTAGTCTAACAACCAAACAACACGATCATGGCATGAATAATAGAAAAACTTATGATACTCAATAAAATCACCAATTCAAAACAAAAATCTCATGAATAAATTACACTCCAATGGTTTTGTCTTCCTCAACCAAGATTATGAGTTTAGCTACTCATAACTAATGTAAAAGAAACAAAATATTGTATAGGAATCATAAATAAAATCAAGGCAGACTATGAGAATCGCCACGCATCGAGGTTGTAATCCCGCCTTTGTGTTGAATCTTCAATCCGTCTTCAAAACATCCAAGAGAATTTTCTTCTAATCTCCAAACTGATAAAAAATCTGAATAATCGTGTTATGAGGCCCCTTTTTCGAGTTATGGTATAGAGGATATGCTAGGATAGGTAAAAATCTTCCCAAAATGGTAAAAAGACCAAGTTTCCTTTTTTTTTTTCCCTCGGACTCCCTAGCGATCGATCGCGACAAGTTGGCGATCGATCGCCAATTTTATTTTTTTCAAGCAAAAACTTTCAGCGATCGATCACTGTATTTTGCCGATCGATCGCTGACTTATGAATTCTGTTGCTTAAACTTTCTGTCTCGAGGCGATCGATCTCTGCTTCCTGGACGATGGATCGCCTGTCTTGGTCAACTTTTATGCATTTTTCTTGGTCTACTTTGATCTCTTGTCAACTCCAATGCATTTTTTGATCCTTATTAGCCCTTGTTAGCTCGATTTCTTTGATTCCACCTACATTTACACAAGTATACGATTAGGTAGCATATGCATCATTATCCATCAAAACATACCAAATCGTAGACAATTAAGCGCAATAGATGTGTCTATTTCTAGTCACATCAATTACATGTCAAATTGATGTATCATTGTTGTCCAACTATGTGTGATTCATGATCTTTCCTACACATAATATGAACATGAGTTCTCTTACCAAATATACTTCAAGCCAATACATAATGTATAACTTTATTTTCCACCAAACATGCTTTCTAGATATATTGAGAGCTTATATACTTTGTCATATACTTATCACACTAGGTTCAACCCGAATCCGAGTCCACATCATACTGTATTAATTCCATAATTACTCATGTATCCCACATAACATGCATAATTAATATCTAGGCATTACACATATCCTTCCATTATGTAGCAATAGGCATTGCATCGGACACCATGCCACATTTTAATTATTGAATGCCCTCAACAAATCATCTGTTTAACAAATTCATAATGATCCTATATAAAACATGGTTTTTGTCTAATTTCCATTGTTGATTCTGTCATTCTATCAACATCATTAGTCATTCAATCGCATTCCACTATATTTATCATCTTGGATTAGTGACAACACACTACCCATTATTACACATCTCATCTTGATTCTTACTGGCCCATGAATATACATATACACCATCTTATTTATTCTTTCGTTTTAGACATTTTCTTAAGGTATTCTTTATCATGTACACAATTCATGTGGTGTATCAGTAATGCCCTCCAACTATCATCATGCAATTTTATCATTTTTTAAATATTCTTCCTTATTCCCACAACATATTACATTCAACCACATTACATATTACATCTACTTCATATAGTGTATACACTATCACAAGCCACAAAATAGTTTTCACATAGATTTCATATCATTCCTTTCTCTACGCATCGTTCTAATCATGTCTGGATGTACATCGGTACATTCTCTTCTTACGTATGTTGATTAGTCATAACATTTGTGCTACATCTATGTTATCAACAACTTAGAAGCTCAATCCTTTTCTTATAATTAAGATTTTGAATAAATTACAAGTTAATTCGTTACTCCTAATTTATTACTTCATCTTAGGAAAATTATGAAGTACCATAACACAGAAGGAGTTTCGACTTAGACATCCTGCCATAAAATTCCACATACTCATATTAATCAATAAACATCGAACTACTTAATGAAAATAAAAATCTTCTGTAGGTTCGATCGTACATCATATACTCATATCATCATTAAATTTCATTTCAAAATTTTGAGATACATGGGAATTCATCCGAAGAATAAAACTTCCCAAAAGCTCTCGATCTATATCTTACATAATTGTATTTTCCCAACATCTCATGATGTTACTATACAATTCATTCTTGGTGACAATATCGCACCTTATTCCGTTTTATCAAAACTAGTATCTAACGATTTATCAATTCATTCTTTGTACTTTTTGTAAAAAAATAAATAAATCATACTCAAATCTCATTTCCATATAACCATATTTCATTCTTTGCCAGCATCTCATTGCCGAAATCTAAATGGCTCTATGTCATGTAGATATCTCAATCACATCCAACGACTCTCATTTCAATTATCTCATAATTCATTCAACCATGTTAGTCTCAACAGGTTCCAGAGCAACTTCATTGCACAAAGATATCTTACTCATTAGAATTGCATAAAACAATTTGAATGCCTCATATGATATGCATATTCTCCATTTATTCAATCTAATGCAGTATTCATTCAATAATGACAGGTTTCATAGGTGTTCGAGTGTAAACTCTTTCCCTACTAAGTTTTATCAAACATATGTATCGATATCTAGTCAATATCAATACGACACGACGCAGCATACTCAAATATAAATCACATATCGACATCAACTATTTCACTCCAAATCATGTAAGAGCAAACAGATCAAATAAGTTTCAAACACATACGCACATGTTCATTCGTGCCTATTCAAGTGTACACAAGACTCAAAACTAGAGCATTCCCAGTTTATGGTTTGATACCAACTGTGAGGACCCATTCCAAACAAGTGTTTAATTATCACACAATGATTATTTATTTGTAAACAGCGGAAGATTATTTAAGAGTCATGCCAACAAGTGGCTCTAAAAATTTCGGCATGACCTCCCAGCACGAGGAACATACCAAAAACAAAAAATGAAAAGCACAATAATCATATCAGTGCAGCAAGTAAATACATAATACCATAGCATGCATCATAGGCACCCATCACATAATCCGTACTAAAAATATTTACATCATACCATAGCATGCACAATAAGTCTCCAGCACACATTTCGTACTTAAAATATTTACATAATACCATCAGCAGTAAGTAAACATAGGATAACCACAAATATTCAAGACCGAACTGAATAAACTCAATTAACATAATTATACGATCCAGGACACACCCTGGAATAATTTAACTATCCTACGACTGGGAAAGAGACAAAAGAAACAATCCCAGGTAAGACTTCAATGAGTATTCCTCTTTGGGATCCTGGTTACCTGTAATACCTGCCATTGTCCACACACAAAGACAACGACAGCCCCCCTTGGGGATGATCCAAAACCCAATATGAAACTGTCAAGTAATTACAACATGTATCTATAAAATGTGATAGATGATGCAATGCAACTCAATGAAATGCAATGCATGTAAGATACAATGAATCGAATCTCAAGATACCAAAATATTGGAGTCCAAATAAAGGTATCATCAATCAATATCAAGCTCGAGCAGAGGGTGACATCACACACACTTTGCGCTAGGGGAATCATCCTATGTTGTGCTCGTCATCCCTCGTGTCTAGGTCAGGTAGCAACGCGCGTGACTACAGTTGCTACCTAAACTGCATGTCATCGCCGTGCCCGCCGTCCCCGACACTCAGAGTAAATCAACTCATTCATCTCAATGATATCAAAGAAGTGGATAAATCAATATGATATGCCCATGAATCATATATCGATGTATGTTTATAAAAAATTATGTGTGTTAACAAAACATTTATTTTCATACATCGATATGCCAATTAAGATGTTATGAATGCTCATAACTCAAATAAAATCACATAGCCAAGTAGTTTCACATAATTCACGTAAGTTCAACAATTCATGTATCAATAATACAGATACTTGTTGTATGTTACCGATCGTAACCTATCTATTTTTCCTTGTTCTAAAAGCTGAATATTATCATCATAGTTTGTGGAACTCCAATGCCGTATGTTAATCTATAAAATTCATACAATACCACATAGTGGATTATCTACTGAAGTTGGACATAATGGATTGTTTCTTTAGTCGATTCTAGTAGCATCTAAATTCATGAAAGCATCTTATATTAGCAAGTTATTCAATTTCGATTAACAATGGCAAAAATAATTAACATATAATCCAACTTACAAGTTTTGCTGCTAAGATGATTAAATCATGATTAAAGTCTTTATAAATTCGTTCCCGATCGTAATTAATTCAACTGATTCACTTCAATCAGTAATTCTCTATATATTATTCAACAGCCCAAAGTGACATCATTTTAAACCGCAAAACTAAGAAATTCACTAGGTTCTATTGTAATAACCTGATGTTTTTTCTTATATATACATTGTTATTGAGCATTATAGCCAAACTAAAGCATCAATCTCAAGTCTCAACACTATGTTTTACACAATACATTTCATAGGTGATAAAATGACATTAGTACTCTAAAATCCCTAAAAAATTCAACAACAAAATCAGATTTCTCTATGCTCTGAACGACTCGATTAACTTCTGAGGTTGGCTTTGCAAAACTAACAACTACCTCACGCATAAAACCGTACATGCACGATCAAAACTACTCAGGGTCAATATGGATCGATCTAAATAGCAATGAAACTGAAAGTTTATAAAATTCTCTCAAACATGATTTATCAATCTAGAATACATACCAAAACAAGAATTCAAAAGCTCTATGGACAATAGTCACAACAATGGCAGCAGCTTAAGGCCCAAAACAGCAGGAAGGATCGAACCAGTCAACAATGTCATTGGAATTTCATGCATTTCTCTCAATTAATTAATCATGCTAAAACATGGTTTAAGTGGATCCAAATCGACCAAGGCAAGGAATTTAGAAATTTTCACCCCAACAATCGTGAAAACCGATCGAACAACCCACATGCATCTGTAAAAATTGACCCAAACTCCATAAAATTGCAGGGAAAGAATGATTAAGGAGAAAGGGAGGATTACCTGAACAATCTTTGAAGAAATCGCCCAAAAAAAACATGAACCCTAGCTTTCGAAATATTTTCGTTTTCTGGCCAAATCATTGAAATCGGCGACACAAACCGATCGTTCTTGGTATGGGAATGACTGCTGGAGAGAGAGGGGGTGGTGGTGGGTCGGAATCGTCGGGGCGGTGGCTGACGGCGGCGAGCGCGGGGAATTTCTCGGCGAAGACGAAGGTGAGTGGGAAGAGGAAATCGTTTTGCTGAATCGTGATAGGTGTGTGCGTTTTCATGCTTTTGTGTGTGTCTGATTGTGTCTTGAACACAATACAAATAATAGTATCCTAGCCCGGTTATGTGCATCGAAGTGTCACCGGTGTACTGATATATTAAATGTACACCAAACACTTGTGATTTATATCCACTACTATAACACAAATTTAAATTCTTCATTTTAATAATTTATTTTAATAATATTATCGGAGTTATTTTACCATTTCAAAATTATCTCATGTTCCAATTTAATTATCAGCTGACATTTATATTGTCAATTTCACATCTAATTAATTAATTCCAAAATAATTATTAATAAATTACCAAATTATATATAATTAAAATTAATCATTTTATGGGGCCTTACATTTTCATAGTCCACATACATCATACTAGGCTTCCCACACTTTATATCATCAAAGAAAACCATTGTCACAAATTGTTTGCTTGAGAGATCGACCTCTAAGGAGAGGCGATCGATCTCTAAAGGGTCTTTTTTTTTTTGTGAAAACTCAGGAATTTTTGCATTTTTTAGCTTTGACACCTTTTGTATAAAATTCATAGCTAATTCATATGAACTCCAAATAAGTCCAAATTGGTGAAGATATCGCAAAGATCTACAATTCATCTTTGAAGTGCTTAAGTTAATTCAATCATCATCATAGACGAAATTAGCCAAGAACATCAGGTTTCAGAAATCATTTAACGTTAAATGTCAACCTGTACACAGTTTGGTAAAACTGACATAATTCATGTAATATAACTCCAATTACTCGAATTTGCTATCAAATTAAAGATAACACAACATACTACAGCTTTCATTTAAACACCAACATCAAAATCAAAGTTTAAGAGTTTCAAAAACTCAAAACACCAGAACATAAGAGTTTTGTTTTTCAGCAGATTTCTAAAACTCATGTTCTTTCTTTCCAAAACATCTTCTACCTTCTCTAAACCTCTCCCCTTCATGTATAATATCAAATTTTACTTCAAAATACATGTTTTAAGCATGTTAGGTTTCTAACTACAAATCAGTCAAAGCTAGGCAAAACAAGAGGATAAAGCTGCTGAAATATGAAAATAGGTCATTTGTTAAACTTTTTTCTTTCTTCTTCTTCCTAACATGAAAATGTGAAACTACTCATCCTATATACTGATATAGTTTATCAATTCATAAATAATTTACAAGAATTTTACCTCTTCCAGAAGCTAGTTAGAACAAAAGCAAGATTGAACAAAAAGTCTCATTTCTCGTCTCCCTCTCTCGTGTGATATGTGGGTGTGTTGTATGTGTTTTAGTGTGTGATTGCAAGAGATAAATGAGCTAAAAAATTCATCGAAGTCTACTAAAGTCCACGTTGTTCTCACCTCCACAAGATCCAATCAAATGTATTAATGCAAGGTATAAGATATATACCATAAAGCATAACTATTCAAGGTACAAACCATATCGCATAAGGTATAACCTATTCAAGGTACAAGTTTCATAACGGTATAACTTATTTATACAATACTACTTTGTCTTTAAACATCTATTTAATATATTAAAATATATGCAATATTTTGTAAACATCTATTCCATATTATATATATATATATATATAGAATTTAATGTCTAAAATGCTTTCATATATGCCATAATAGTTATGCATAATCATGTAAATCATGTGAAAGTTTTGGATTGTTACAACTCTTCCCTCATTTAAAAATTTTGACCTCGAAATTTCTACCTGTATCAGGAAACAACCACGGATAGTGTTTCCTCATTTATTCAACTATTTCCCACGTAGCTTCAGATTCTGAATGTTTCCATAGTATTTTCGCCATAGGAATTGTTCGATTCCTTAACTGTTTATCTTTGTATTCCAATATTTTAACTGGTGCATCAACATAACACAGGTTATCCAAAATCTCAATCGGTTCATCTTGAAGAACATGAGATGGATCAGACTGCATTTTCGTAACATACTAACATGGAACACATTATGAATTTGAGCTAAGTCAGGTGGTAATGCAAGTTGATATGCTAATGGTCCCACTTTATCAAGTATTTCATACGGACTGATATATAGTGGACTCAACTTTCCTTTCTTTCCAAATCTTAGAATACCTCTGGAGAAACACGAAGATACACTTTTTCACCAACCTGATAGTCCATTTCTCGTCTATGTTTATCAACGTAACTTTTTTTGTCGATTTTGTGCAGCTTTCAATCGATCTTTCACAATTTTTATCTTTGTCAATTGTTTATTGAATAAGATCTGGACCTTCTAATATTCGCATTCCCTCTTCATTCCAACATATCGGACTTCTACACTTTCTACCATATAATGCTTCATATGATGCCATACCTATACTGTTATGATGTTGATTATTATACGCCAACTCCATTAAAGCAATATAACCATCCCATGAACCTTTGAAACAAGAACACATGATCGAAGCATTTCTTCTAATGTCTGAATTGTTCTTTCTGACTGGCCATCTGTTTGAGGATGAAATGCAGTATTAAAATGAAGTTTAGTACCCAATGCTTGTTGCAAACTTCCCCAAAATCTCGATGTAAGACGAGGATGCCTATCTGATACAATAGATAAAGGTACATAATGTAGCTTCACAATATTATTCACTTACCTTTTTGCCAAACATTCAAATGTAGATCCCCATCTGAATGGTAAAAAGTGAGCTGACTTTGTCAATCTATCAATAATAACCCACACAACATCATTCTTTCTCAATGTAACTGGCAAACCATAAAGAAAATCCATTGTTATACGTTTCCATTTTCAAACTGGAATTGGTAGTGGATGTAATTTACGCACTGGTGCTTGATGTTCGGCTTTAACCTGTTGGCAGGTCAAATATTTTGATACATATTCGGCCACATCTTTCTTCATTTTAGGCCACCAATAATGAGTTCTCAGAGTCTGATACATCTTTAGTACTACCGGGGTGCATAGCATAAGGTGCAAGATGTGTTTCCTTCATTATTTCATTGCCTTATACTATCCACATTAGGAACACAAAGTCGATTATGAATCATCAAAGTACCCTCATCATTGATCACAAATGATGTACTCTTTCCCTGTTTCATCTTCTCTATAATGCTAATCAATTTATCTTCACGGAACTGAGTTTTTAATTCTTTCGGTCATCAATGGTCTAATACATAACGAAGCATGTATGATACCGGTTTCATTCACATTCAAATCAATATTCATCTTTCTCATATTTCTCAACTCTAACAGATATGGTATAGAATGTACTGAAAGACAAGAAACAGTACCATATGTTTTTCTTCTCAACGCATCAGCAACAACATTAGCCTTTCCAGGGTGATATTCAATAGTGCAATCATAATCTTTCAAAAATTCAGACCATCTTATTTGACGCATATTCAATTCTTTCTGACTCAAAAGATATTTAAGACTCTTATGATCAGTAAAGATTTGAAATGTAGTACCATATAAACAATGTCTCCATACCTTTAAAGCAAATACAACAGCTACAAGCTCAAGAACATGAGTAGGATACGATATTTCATATGGTTTCAATTGTCGAGAAGCCTAAGCTATAACCTTTTAGATTGTATTAAAACACAACCTAGGCCTTGATATGAAGCATCACTGTAAATAACAAAATCATTGGTACCTGATGGAATTGTCAGAACTATAACAGTTGTGAGTTCTTCTTTTAATTCATCAAAACTTCTTTGACATTCATCTGTCAACTTAAAAGAAACATTTTTGCGCAACAACATTGTCAATGGAGTAGCAATATCCAGCTAAAAAAGAAACTACGAACTTCTGTAACATTTTTCGGGTTTACCAAATTCATTACTGCTTCAATTTTTGCTGGATCAACTTTTATACTATCACCAGAAACAACATGACCCAAACATACAACATGATTCAACCAAAACTCACATTTACTCAGTTTTGCATACAATTGTTTATCAAGCAATGTTTGAAGCACAATTCTTAACTGTTGTTCGTGTTCTTCGGAAGATTTCGAATAAATTAGAATATCATCGATGTAAACAAACACATTGTTATACAGATAGGGTCTAAACACATCATTCATCAATGCCATAAAAACAGCAGATGCATTAGTCAATTCAAATTGCATAACAAGAAATTCATATTGACCTTGTAAGGACCCCCGTGCCCTTAACCCGTATTAATCCATGCCATTAGTGCATACAATCATACATGTAGGGGAAAAATCACTTATCATCATAGCCAATCATGCATATAATAAAATTTCATGCACCAATATAATACACTAAAATGTTCCCCCAACCATGTCTACATAAATCTCATGCACCAATATAATACACTAAAATGTTCTCAGTTCATTTAGCAATTCAATAAATAACTGCATGCTACTCATAAATGAAGAGAGAAAGGCCCTTGCCTTTTTATACATACCATATACACATAATAGTGCTCACATGCGAGCATCGAATAAGTATATGTGTATCAAATGTATAAGACGTCGTGCTCAATACCGTCACTGGTACTTCGATCCCTGGAATCACCTCCATTCCATAGCTCGAGCTCAACTCCAAAGCCATCGATGTACATAATCACCTGCCCAACAGAGACAGCCCCCACACTGGGTGAGCATACCAATATCCCAAATCCCATAATCACAATAATATAATTCATAATTTACAAAAAAGTAAGTGCTATGAAATATAAAAGATGCTCCCTGGATGGCATCATCCTCATCCGGGATTCCATATACTGTCCCTGTTCTCAAAATAACTGAAACCATCAAATTCCCAAATGCCAGTTAATCATTACATTGATTAACAAATCCATTTGCCACATACCAATATCATAATCAATAATATCAAATCATTAAACAATGATTACAAATATCCCATATATCTCATTTATGATTCCATAGTTCTATTTCATTGCTCGCTCTACAATAACGGCATTTCATTCTCACGCATGCTCAACAGCATTGGCGTCATAACCGATGTTCGCTCAAAGGCGACAACATTCAATCATTGCTCGCTCAAAGCGGCACCATATAATTCCTAATGCATATATATCCATTTGTAGCAATTATCATAAACCATGTATTTCAATGTCCGTTTACTGCTAATACCATAGACCATGCATTTCCATATACATTTATTGCAATACAGTGTACCATGCACTCAACAATTGCAATCATAATAAATGGCTATGCTCGTACATCATACGTACCTTATAACTCCGTAGTTCAAGTCCAACCTTGCCTGAGTCCCACGACCCGATTAGTTAAGTGCTAACATGCAAATAACTCCCAATTAAACATAGGATTGTAATTTGAATATAATCTCATCCCTTGGATCCAAAGACTCCAAAAACCGGATTTAAAATCCCCGGGAGTCCCAAAACCGCAATTAATACACAATTGACACAATTAAAATCCATTAAGGATTATTACCATACCGGGATTAACACCAATAATTCCCGGGCATCACAATTATCCCCCACTAATAAAATTTCATCCTCGAAATTTGCACGGCGTGCTCCACGTATTGCCGAGACCACTTAATCCAACGGATCTACAACGTCGAATCATGAACATATTGTAATACCCCCGAAATGTTATATGATTATGTGCTACGATGATGATTTACGATGTGTTTAAGAGGGTTGTGATACTTTAATTGGGGGTTATATTTATGATATGATGATATGGTTTAGGGGGCATGTTAGGTATTTTTAATTGTTGTATTGATGTAGTAAAATTATAAAATATCGAGGGATGATATTTTTATACATCGTATGAAATACCGGAACACAATTAAACACCACAAAACCACCCTACATGCAACCACCCTCCCCCCACTTGGCCACAACCCATGCCCCTACCCCTGATTTTCGGAAAAGCAGAGTTGGCCAAGGAGGACTTTTGGTCCATCTGCTTTAATCACTTCATCTCCTCCAAACTCTCCTCCTTCTCTCCAAAACCTCGAAAAACACTCAGACAGCAGGTAGGAAGAAGAGGATCACGTTTTATTGTTCTTTTGCTTGAAGTAAAGTCGAGCCAAAAAGTGGTGAGGAGTCATTCTTTTTCCCAGATTTCAGATTTCAAGCATGTGTTTTCTTTGTAGCAGATTTGGCATGCTAGAGTAGGGTTTGATGAAATCTTGTTATGAGTACTTTTATATGATGTTTATGAAGCCCCTAGCATGTCTTGTTATGTAACTTGCATGCTTTATGTGTTAGATTTTCGGTTGTAAAAAGGGCTCCTCGAAAATCTGGGCAAGGAAGTGCCCCGTTTGTATGTTGGGTAGGGCTTTTATTATGAAGATTTGAAGCATGCTAGCTTAGGTTATGAGTAAACCTTTGACGTGAATACATACATGGTAGTTTGGTGAAAATGCCAGCATATTTGTTTAAGCATGAACTATGGGCTATGTGGTAGTTTTGTTGCCATAAAGATGTATGTTCAATAATTCTAGGCTATGTAATTATGCCCTGTTTTTCAGAAATGTTGATCGAGTATTGATAAAAAGGGGTAGTTTTAATGCATGTCGGTTTAAGTTAGGAGTGAACCTTTAATTCCAATACATGCATGGAAGTATGATGAAGCTATTGATATGCTTGTTTAGGCATTGTATGTATGTTATGAAGTAGTTAGAAGGGTGTGAATTGAGGTGTTCGAGATTTCTGGAAAATCTCGCATGAATGTGAACGACCGATCGATCGGTGATGAACACCGATCGATCGGCAAATGCCGTAGCAAAACAATGAAAATGATGAATAGTTAGCGATCAATCGGTAGGGGAGACCGATCGATCGGTAGTCACTGTTCATGTGTGATAAAGTTTTATGTTCTTCTTTCGTAATTTGATTTCGATTCTCATTTCGGTGCCTAATATTGTATTATGTGGTTGTGTAGAGCCATCCCAGGTACCAGCTCAATCAAGGAGATAAGTCTGTTGACTCCTCCTCCTTTTGAAAAGGTACGTAAGAGACGTACGTGCATCGGACGGTAAAACGCATCTTTACACTACGACTATGCTTTTATTGCATGAGTATTGATGATGAAACGATGATGTTTATAAGATGTTTACGATGTTTATAAGATGTTTACGGTGTTGATAAGATGTTTATATATATTCATACAATGTTATTTGTGGTAAGATGCCACGGGGTAAGATGCCCCACATGGTAAGAGGCCATGCGATGTTATTTGTGGTAAGATGCCACGGGGTAAGATGCCCCACATGGTAAGAGGCCATGCGATGTTATTTGTGGTAAGATGCCACGGGGTAAGATGCCCCACATGTTAAGAGGCCATGCGATGTTATTTGTGGTAAGATGCCACGGGGTAAGATGCCCCACATGGTAAGAGGCCATGCGATGTTTATAAAGTGGTAAGATGCCACAGGGTAAGATGCCCATATGCATGATTATGAATCAGGGACAACAATAAGAAGTTAATGAATAACCAGCATATTTACTTAACCAATATTTCATGCATTTACTATGATGTTTTTATGATGTTAAGTAAGATTGTATATGCTTATGATGTGTTGTCCCTGTAGGTACGCTTTTGGGCTAAAGGACTAAGGCTCGGATTGAGGCAGTGAGCTACAAGGAACACAGGAATATTTAGGATTCAAGTCACGATTAGTATCTACTCTAGGAGTAGTATAAATCTAAATATTAACATTCTTTTGGGAATGTAATGAATTATTTTTGAAGTCTTTTATTTTGGCCTGTAATCCTGTTAGCTCATGTAACAACCAGAACCTTAAGACGTTATAATGCATGATTAGTCCTTCTTATGTCTATTAATCACTGTTAAGGTGGGAAGACCCCACATTAGTGGTATCAGAGTAGTGGTTAGATAACTCGGGAATGAGTGAAGGGTAGCCTTAGCAATAAGTTGGCTAGGTGCTTACTTTTGAACATGTTTTATATGTATGTTGCATATGAAGTTTCTATGTTATGCTAACATGTTTAATTATCTAACGATGTGCTTTATGAACTGCTTTTGGTGTTGTTATTAACCCTTGGGTTGCAGCATGGCAGCAAATATAGAAGTGGGTGACGCCATTAGTGTAAATGCAAGTGCTGGGCGTACGAATCCACTGCCACCACCAGCCTTGGGCGAAGAGCCCTCTGAACAACAGTTGCTACCTGGGGAGTTGAGCTTGGCTCAATTTATGATGTACCGACCCCCGATGTTCGAAGGAACTGAATCAGGGGAAAAAACTGAGGAATGGTTGGAGAGGATTGAACAGATATTCGTGGCAGCGCCTTGTGCAAAGACGGCCTGGATCAGATTAGCAGAATTTCAGCTGGCCAAGAAGGCACTGATGTGGTGAAAGACCACAGTGATTGAACAAGAGGCTCTGGGGCAGGAAGTAAATTGGAAGATGTTCCGAACGCGGTTTCTGACCCGCTACTTCTCAGCCGCTGCAAGACAGGCCAAGGAGGATGAGTTTACAAATTTAAGGCAAGGTACCATGCCTGTATCTGACTATGCTCTACATTACTGTTCCTTACTGCGATATGTGCCCCATATTGCTGCAAACCCTCAAGCGAAGATGAGGAACTTCATGAAGGGCTTGAGGCCGGAACTATATGACAGGGTAATTACCTATGGCCCTGCCTGTTTTGACGATGCGCTTTCACGAGCTGAACTAGCCGAACTGGGAGTTGGCGCATATCCTGATGCAGTGCCACCTCCAGCACCCCCTCAGAAATCCACTTCTGACAATTTGAAGCCCAGGGGTGATCAGTTTAAGCCTAGGGGAAACACTTCAGCGTCGAGATTCAGTGGCAAGAGGCCCGAGAATCGATGGAAAGGGAACCGTAGGAATGATGCTCCATCTGGGAGAGGACAGCCTCAGGGAGACAGATCTGGAAGAGTTCAGTGCACTCTTTGTGGACAACCGCATTTGGCTAAGGATTGCGTAGGCTGCTATGTCTGTGGCGACAGAGGCCACTTTGCTCGGCAGTGTCCCAACAGGGGAAGACAGCAGAACTCTGCGGGGAGGCCTGCGGACAGAGCGGCACAGCACAGACCACCTTTCGCACCGAGGCAGTATGGAGGTCAGCCCACGGGGCCACCTCAGGGTCAGGTGTATGCTTTGACGAGGGAGCAGGCTACAGCGGCTCCGGAGGAGGTGATAGCGGGTACGTGTCTTTTATTTATGCACCCTGCTCTTATATTGATAGACACAGGTGCGTCACACTCTTTTGTGTCGACGAGTTTTGTTGAAAGGCACCACATATACACTTCTCCGTCGCCCATGCCTCTTATAGTCTCGACCCCGCAGGAAGAAGTTTGACTACGGATCGGATTGTCTATGATGGCCTCATTTATTTTGAGGATAATGAGTTAAGATCAGATTTGATTGTACTGCGAATGACAGACTTCGATTGCATTGTGGGCATCGATGTTCTGAACAGGTATCAAATAGTCGTAAACTGCAGGCAAAGGACTGTCCGATTCAGGTCTGATATGGGAGCCCAGTGGACATTCTTTGGGGATGGTTCTCGCCCAAAGATTCCGTTGATATCTGCTGTCAAGATGGCATAGTTATTGGAACGAGGTCATACATGATATCTTATCTATGCTGTTGATATGACGGAAAAGAGGAAAGAGCTAAAGGTTGAGGATGTGCCCGTAGTGGCAGAGTTTGCTGATGTCTTTCCGGAGGAAATTCCCGGATTCCCACCGACGAGAGAGGTCGAGTTTGGGATTGAGTTACTACCAGGGACGTCTGCGATTTCTCGTGCCCCATATAGGATGGCACCAGCAGAGTTAAGGGAGTTAAAGATACAGTTACAAGAACTCCTTGACAAGGGCTACATACGCCCTAGCGTATCGCCATGGGGTGCGCCTGTCTTATTTGTTAAGAAGAAAGATGGATCGATGCGCCTATGCATTGACTACAGACAACTGAACAAAGCTACAGTAAAGAACAAGTATCCACTTCCGAGGATCGATGACTTGTTCGATCAGTTGCAGGGTACGAGGCTCTACAGTAAGATCGATCTGAGGTCGGGGTACCATCAGATTCGAGTAAGAGAAGATGATGTTCAGAAGACGGCTTTCAGGACTAGATATGGGCACTATGAATTCCTGGTCATGCCTTTTGGGGTGACGAATGCCCCAGCTGTCTTCATGAGTTTGATGAATAGGGTGTTCCAGCCGTATTTGGATCAGTTCGTCATAGTCTTCATTGACGACATACTTATTTACTCTCGGACGGAAGAAGAGCATGTAAGGCACTTGAGGACAGTGCTTTAGATCCTTAGGGATCATCAGCTATATGCAAAGCTTAGTAAGTGCGAGTTCTGGTTGGACAGCGTGGTATTCTTGGGCCATGTCATATCTAGCCATGGGATATCTGTGGATCCCAGGAAGATTGAAGCTGTGTTAGAGTGGGCTGCACCCACTTCTGTACCGGAAATACGGAGTTTCCTCGGTTTGGCAGGTTATTACCGACGTTTCGTCGAAGGTTTCTCGAAGATTGCCAAACCCCTGACACAGCTGACTCAGAAAGGAGTCCCCTTCTTTTGGTCTGAGGCTCGTGGGGAAAGTTTTCAAGAACTGAAGCGTCGCTTGACTACAGCGCCTGTATTGGTGATTCCGTCTGAGAATAAGAGGTTTGCCTTGTATACGGATGCATCACTGCAGGGTTTGGGCTGCGTGTTGATGCAAGATAAGCACGTGGTGGCTTATGCATCGAGGCAGCTGAAGCCACACGAGGCTAGGTATCCAGTGCATGATTTGGAACTGGCGGCCATCATATTTGCCTTGAAGATCTGGAGGCATTACTTGTATGGCACGTCTTTCACTATATATACGGACCATAAGAGCCTGAAGTTCTTATTCACTCAGGCAGAGTTGAATATGAGGCAAAGAAGGTGGATGGATTTGCTCAAAGACTATGATTGTGAAATTGAGTACCATCCAGGTAAAGCAAACTTAATAGCAGACGCCTTAAGTCGGAAGGTGAAGATACTGCAGAGGATGTTATGTGTTTGTCGGCTTTGATGATTTCTTATTGCAATCTGGGCTATGATTTCGATGTGGACACGTCACCTGTGCGAGTGTCGACCTTATTGGCGGAGCCAGATATATTTGAGGCGATCAGGAAGGCCCAGAAGTCGGATAGTGAGGTTCAGAGATGGACATCATTGGTACTTCAGGGTCAGCCATCCAAGTTCAGAGTGGCTGAGGATGATTCTTTGAGGCTGGGCAACCGATGGGTAGTCCCAGATACACCAGAACTGCGTAGAGGAATATTGGAGCGAGCTCACAGTAGTCGGTTCAGTATCCACCCAGGGGGAAAGAAGATGTAAAAAGATCTATGCGATCAATTCTGGTGGAGACGCATGAAGCGTGAGGTGATCAATTTCGTTAAAAGATGTTTGATCTGCCAGCAGGTAAAGGCAGAGAGGCAGAGGCCTGGTGGTGAGCTGAAGAGCTTAGAGGTGCCTGAATGGAAGTGGGAGCATATATCTATGGACTTCGTGACCCACTTGCCGAGGACGGCCTCAGGATTTGACGCGATCTGGGTGATCGTAGATAGGCTGACGAAGACGGCTCATTTCATCCCTTCAGTATGTCTTATACATACTTGAAGATGGCCCAGATGTATATACGGGATGTGGTGAGATTGCATGGTATTCCAGTCTCGATAGTGTCTGACAGGGACCCGAGGTTCACTTCACATTTCTGGGAGGGTCTCCAGACAGCTTTGGGCACAGAGGTGAGACTGAGTACGGCCTATCACCCTCAGACAGATGGCCGAACGGAGCGTACCATTCAGACGCTCGAGGACATATTGAGGGCATGTATTTTGGAGTTTGATACTCCGTGGCAGGATTCAGTACCGCTGGTGGAGTTCTCCTATAATAACAGTTATCAGGCGAGCATTCAAATGGCTCATTTTGAAGCTCTGTATGGACGACGATGTAGATCACCGCTGTATTGGGAGGAATTGACTAGCAAAGCGGTTGGAGGACCGGATATGATCAAGGATATGGAAGACAAGATAAAGTTAATACGCCAAAAGATGAAAGCGGCCCAGGATAGGCAAGCAGCCTATGCCAATAAGCGGCGACGACCGCTAGAATTCCAATTAGGAGACAGGGTCTTCTTAAAGATCTCGCCCTTCAGGGGTGTGGTTCGTTTTGGGATGCGGCGAAAGTTATCTCCGAGGTATGTTGGGCCATATGAAGTTTTACAGCGTATCGGTACTTTGGCATATCGTTTGGCTCTACCGCCATCCTTGTCTGGCATACACGATGTTTTCCATGTCTCTATGTTACGGAAGTATGAGCCAGACCCGTCTCATGTCTTACAGCCTACAGAAGTTCAGTTAGACTCAGATGTGTCCTACATAGAACGACCAATCAGAATTCTAGATCGAGAGGATTGCAGACTACGGAGCAAAGTTATACCGATGGTCAAAGTTCAGTGGATCGTCGGGGTGTCGAGGAGGCTACGTGGGAGACGGAACGGCATATGGTGCAGCACTATCCGGAACTATTCTCTGGTATGTTTTTATGTTTAGTTTCATTATGATGATGCATGTGGATTTCGAGGACGAAATCTTATAAGTAGGGGAGTAATGTAATACCCCCGAAATGTTATATGATTATGTGCTACGATGATAATTTACGATGTGTTTAAGAGGGTTGTGATACTTTAATTGGGGGTTATATTTATGATATGATGATATGGTTTAGGGGGCATGTTAGGTATTTTTAATTGTTGTATTGATGTAGTAAAATTATAAAATATCGAGGGAAGATATTTTTATACATCGTATGAAATACCGGAACACAATTAAACACCACAAAACTACCCTACATGCAACCACCCTCCCCCCACTTGGCCACAACCCATGCCCCTACCCCTGATTTTCGGAAAAGCAGAGTTGGCCAAGGAGGACTTTTGGTCCATCTGCTTTAATCACTTCATCTCCTCCAAACTCTCCTCCTTCTCTCCAAAACCTCGAAAAACACTCAGACAGCAGGTAGGAAGAAGAGGATCACGTTTTATTGTTCTTTTGCTTGAAGTAAAGTCGAGCCAAAAAGTGGTGAGGAGTCATTCTTTTTCCCAGATTTCAGATTTCAAGCATGTGTTTTCTTTGTAGCAGATTTGGCATGCTAGAGTAGGGTTTGATGAAATCTTGTTATGAGTACTTTTATATGATGTTTATGAAGCCCCTAGCATGTCTTGTTATGTAACTTGCATGCTTTATGTGTTAGATTTTCGGTTGTAAAAAGGGCTCCTCGAAAATCTGGGCAAGGAAGTGCCCCGTTTGTATGTTGGGTAGGGCTTTTATTATGAAGATTTGAAGCATGCTAGCTTAGGTTATGAGTAAACCTTTGACGTGAATACATACATGGTAGTTTGGTGAAAATGCCAGCATATTTGTTTAAGCATGAACTATGGGCTATGTGGTAGTTTTGTTGCCATAAAGATGTATGTTCAATAATTCTAGGCTATGTAATTATGCCCTGTTTTTCAGAAATGTTGATCGAGTATTGATAAAAAGGGGTAGTTTTAATGCATGTCGGTTTAAGTTAGGAGTGAACCTTTAATTCCAATACATGCATGGAAGTATGATGAAGCTATTGATATGCTTGTTTAGGCATTGTATGTATGTTATGAAGTAGTTAGAAGGGTGTGAATTGAGGTGTTCGAGATTTCTGGAAAATCTCGCATGAATGTGAACGACCGATCGATCGGTGATGAACACCGATCGATCGGCAAATGCCGTAGCAAAAGAATGAAAATGATGAACAGTTAGCGATCGATAGGTAGGGGAGACCGATCGATCGGTAGTCACTGTTCATGTGTGATAAAGTTTTATGTTCTTCTTTTGTAATTTGATTTCGATTCTCGTTTCGGTGCCTAATATTGTATTATGTGGTTGTGTAGAGCTATCCCAGGTACCAGCTCAATCAAGGAGATAAGTCTGTTGACTCCTCCTCCTTTTGAAAAGGTACGTAAGAGACGTACGGGCATCGGACGGTAAAACACATCTTTACACTACGACTATGCTTTTATTGCATGAGTATTGATGATGAAACGATGATGTTTATAAGATGTTTACGATGTTTATAAGATGTTTACGGTGTTGATAAGATGTTTATATATATTCATACGATGTTATTTGTGGTAAGATGCCACGGGGTAAGATGCCCCACATGGTAAGAGGCCATGCAATGTTATTTGTGGTAAGAGGCCACGGGGTAAGATGCCCCACATGGTAAGAGGCCATGCGATGTTATTTGTGGTAAGATGCCACGGGGTAAGATGCCCCACATGGTAAGAGGCCATGCGATGTTATTTGTGGTAAGATGCCCCACATGGTAAGAGGCCATGCGATGTTATTTGTGGCAAGATGCCACGGGGTAAGATGCCCCACATGGTAAGAGGCCATGCGATGTTATATGTGGTAAGATGCCACGGGGTAAGATGCCCCACATGGTAAGAGGCCATGCGATGTTTATAAAGTGGTAAGATGCCACAGGGTAAGATGCCCATATGCATGATTATGAATCAGGGACAACAATAAGAAGTTAATGAATAACCAGCATATTTGCTTAACCAATATTTCATGCATTTAATATGATGTTTTTATGATGTTATGTAAGATTGTATATGCTTATGATGTGTTGTCCCTGTAGGTACGCTTTTGGGCTAAAGGACTAAGGGTCGGGTTGAGGCAGTGAGCTACAAGGAACACATGAATGTTTAGGATTCAAGTCACGATTAGTATCTACTCTAGGAGTAGTATAAATCTAAATATTAACATTCTTTTGGGAATGTAATGAATTATTTTTGAAGTCTTTTATTTTGGCCTGTAATCCTGTTAGCTCATGTAACAACCAGAACCTTAAGACGTTATTAATGCATGATTAGTCCTTCTTATGTCTATTAATCATTGTTAAGGTGGGAAGACCCCACACATATCATGAACGACATTCCAACCGCGAGGACACAGACCTCGCACCAAAATCTGGAATGGAGTAAACCTCCCAAACCATCACAAACTCAAAGAAAGACGTCAGCATTCCCCGATGCCAACCATCTCAAAAGCAGCCAGCCAGCCCTAACTGCAAATCAAACAAATCATTCGTGATTCCAAAATGAATATCGTCTCGATGATATCTTTATGATTTGGTCTACGATGTTAACCATACATCGTTACCAAGGAAACTACCAGTACACTACAATGTACTTGAACTACATCTGGTTTCCACTTTCCAAATCTATCTCCATCAAAGGAGTAGTTGCACCACATTGCAACACGGATCGGACAACTCAAGGTCACCAATCGATACAAAACACATCTACAAAGATGTCTACCTCCGTGTGTTCCAAGAAACCACATCTTGGTCCAAACACACTATCGAGACTCCACAAGGTCTCATGTTCTCAAAAGGACATGCAAGAAAGTCAATTGCATTCCCGCCACACTTGTCGACCACGACACCTAACAAATCCGAATCCTGGCCATCCCTCGTTCACTCTAGGATTCAACAATCCTAACACAGGAGACTATCGAATTAACCAGCAAGAATTACTATGGTTCCAAAACACGACAATCCCTCCTCAGGGGAAGTCAACCGGACCTCACGATTATTCCTCAGAATACATCGTGCCATCAAGATTACCAATCTCAAGGTATATCAATACTGCTTTCCTCATAAGGAAAGTGTCATGAATCCATGACCCTCCAACCTCGAACCATCGTTCGGAAAACTGGATATATTTATATCAAAATATATCCCGGAACCAAGAAATACACAACTGGTTAGAATAGCACATCAATGCCACTATTACCCAATCAAAACCCGTATACGCCGTGTATACTCATCCTAATGATGCTCTGTACTAATACCATAGTACTACACAATCTCGAGCATTTCCCTAGAGACGTCTCCTCAAACGTCTCACCGAAAGGTAAGAAATCCATTACTCGGTCCAACACCAGTAATGATTACCTTGGCTGATTTACAATCAACCCACGATCGATACCACTGTCTCCATGACAGTACAATCCAAATCTCTCCAAGAGATACAATCAATATAGTAGTGTCACCCCATTAACTATATCTCACAATTCCAATCGTGACTCCCGTTGCATTCCATACGCAAGGATGCTCAACCAGAGCTAACAACGACTTGTTGACACTCACATTGGTATTCCCAACAAAATCGAGTTGTCCCGGTACAAGTCCCTAGAAACATTTGACGTATAAACGTCCCGTGAGGTATTCCCTGCCTCAATCATCATGCCACATAGAGACTACAAGAGTCTACCATAAGTCCTCATTGTATCATCATACGATTCACCAAACTCAGTCCCAACGTGCAGTATAATGGCCACAACAAGCACACTATAACACTGCTACAATACCTGGCTAGCAAAACGCTGCCTCCATAGGCTTATACCAAGCCTACCAAAGTATCATACTTTCCATCCTGGTACACCATACCATAACATCCATTAAAGTAGTGGGCAAAGGACATCCCGGTGTCCTTGCTCAACCACAAAGCAATCCTAATTCCGTAGGATTTATTCCACACCCTCAGGGGTGGGTGTGATCATGTCTACCACTTGTCACCTCGGCATAAGCAAGTAGTTTCCTCAACAACTACTCTTGTTACCAGTCACTTGGTCATAGCCATTCCAACGGTATACCCAAAGGTACCACTACTCGTAAAATATTTACCTCAAATATGTGTTGCGGTACACTTCCTGTACGGTGCACCCAATAATTCATCGAGTAACCTACTCGGCATAATGGTCTCGTCAACTAGTGACCCAGACACTATCCTGTGCTCGCCATCGGTACTCAAACCATACGACTAAATACATATACATAAATGTATTAATCATCGAAACGACGCTACGCGTCTACATAGACATCCACTATGTCATCGTCATCCCGTGGCGGTACCTGTCAACATATGACATTCAAAATAACATCGTCAACTCGTGACGGTACATGTTGATACACGACATCCATAGTCTCATCGTCAAACACATGACAGTATAAGTATATCAACGCATGATATCCACAATAATGCTAAATAAACAGTAATATGCCATACCTCATCGCTAACAAGATATCGGCATACCTATCTCCGTCGTCCAATAGTGGTACGCAATCAGCACCCATCACTTGTAGGTGGCGTAATCCAGTGTTGCGTACATAGTGGTATAATCCATCGCTATAGAATCAGCGGCATGATCCCTCGCCATAGAGTCAGCGGCATAAAACATCGCTATAGATATCCGCCGGTGTGAACCATCTCCATAGATGTAGCGGAATGACCCGTCGCTATATAATACCCGGCGGCATGAACCATCGCCAATAGATGTAGCGGAATGTACCATCGCTATATAATACCCGGCGTCATGAACCATCGCCAATAGAATAGCGGAATGAACCATCACTATGAATACCCGGCGGCATAAACCAACGCGAATAGAATAGCGGAATGAACCATTGCTATAAATACCCGGTGGCACGAACCATCGTCAATAGAATAGCGGAATGTACCATTGCTATATAATACCCGGCGGCATGAACCATCGCCAATAGATGTAGCGGAATGTACCATGCTATATAATACCCGGTGGCATGAACCATCGCCAATAGAATAGCGGAATGTACCATTGCTATATAATACCCGGCGGCATGAACCATCGCCAATAGAACAGCGGAATGTACCATCGCTATATAATACCCGGCGGCATGAACCATCACCAATAGAATAGCCGATCCCTAGTCTTGTTATAGTAGTGTATTTAATGCACCTCGCTTGTCATGACCGCGGCACTAATACCCCTCGCTTCGACATATCAGCGGCATCGAATAACCTCGCTCAAATGCGACATGCGGCAATACCCTCGCTTCAACATTTGGTGGCAAATATTCTTTCCTCGCTATGATATGACAGCGGCAAGTATTCTATCATCGCGTCAAGTGACAACGGCAAAGCATTTAAAATCATCACAAATCCATAACAACGACTCATGGGATATTCACCAAGCATTCCATCTATACCTGCAACACAATGCATATTCCATATCCCAATATACATCACCATGAGTATATTTTAATGCACCTCGCTCAAATGTGACATGCGACAATACCCTCGCTTCAACATTTGGCGGCAAAGCATTAAAATCATCACTCCAATATATACAACCACAATGAGTGTATTTTAATGCACTTCGCTCAATTGTGACATGCGGCAATACCCTCGCTTCAACATTTGGCCGCAAAGCATTAAAATCATCACTCCAATATATACGTGCAACCACAATGCATAATCCATAATCCAATATACATCGCCATGAGTGTATTTCAATGCACCTCACTCAAATACGACATGCAGAATTTTACCATCGCTTCAACATTTGGCGGCAAAGCATTAAAATCATCACTCCATTATATATGCAACCACAATGCATAATCCATAATGTATATAAAATGCAGGTTACCGTTTCATGTCTTTCAACCCTGGCCTTAGCCCTTCGTGTCATAGCGGCACTACAAGAATAATCCCAAACCATGAGCATATGATAATCCATATTCACCACAATATGATTATAATGAGTAAATGCATAAACCATGAGTACAAAGTACTTCCTGTATCCTAATGCATTTCAAAATGCTCCCTTTGGTGTTCCCTGTGCCACAGCTCACAATCATAATCAACATATTATATTATGATTCCATATATGTCATGACATATAATTGTTCCACTATGATCACATATCATAAATGCACATAAGCAAAATAGTTGTGTCACACAACACTAACTTCTATCATGCATAATTATGTGCTACTCATTCCCATTAACGTGTTCCTAGGCCCTCAACAGCCCCAAAGAGCAAACCTGGCTCTGATACCACTAATGTAAGGACCCACGTGCCCTTAACCCGTTATTAGTGTATTAATCCATGCCATTAATGCATATAATCATACATGTAGGGGGAAATCACTTATCATCATAGCCAATCATGCATATAATAAAATTTCTTTACATTATTCAATATAATGTCCAGTTCCCCCAACCATGTCTACATAAATCTCATGCACCAATATAATACACTAACATGTTCTCAGTTCATTTAGCAATTCAATAAATAATTGCATGCTACTCATAAATGAAGAGAGAAATGCCCTTGCCTTTTTATACATACCATATACACATAATAGTGCTCACATGCGAGCATCGAATAAGTATATGTGTATAAAGTGTATAAGACGTCGTGCTCAATACCGTCACTGGTACTTCGATCTCTGGAATCACCTCCATTCCATAGCTCGAGCTCAACTCCAAAGCCATCGATGTACCTAATCACCTGCCCCAACAGAGACAGCCCTCACACGGGGTGAGCATATCAATATCCCAAATCCCATAATCACAATAATACAATTCATAATTTACAAAAATGTAAATGCTATGAAATATAAAAGATGCTCCCTGGATGGCATCATCCTCATCCGGGATACCCTGTACTGTCCATGTTCTCAAAATAACTGAAACCATCAAATTCCCAAATGCCAGTTAATCATTACATTGATTAACAAATCCATTTGCCACATACCGATATCATAATCAATAATATCAAATCATTAAACAATGATTACAAATATCCCAGATATCTCATTTATGGTTCCATAGTTCTATTTCATTGCTCGCTCTACAATAACGGCATTTCATTCTCACGCATGCTCAACAGCAGTGGCGTCATAACCGATGTTCGCTCAAAGGCGACAACATTCAATCATTGCTTGCTCAAAAGCGGCACCATATAATTCCCAATGCATATATATCAATTTGTAGCAATTATCATAAACCATGTATTTCAATGTCCGTTTACTGCTAATACCATAGACCATGCATTTCCATATACATTTATTGCAATACAGTGTACCATGCACTCAACAATTGCAATCATAATAAAGGGCTATGCTCTTACATCATACGTACCTTATAACTCCGTAGTTCAAGTCCAACCTTGCCTGAGTCCCACGACCCAATTAGTTAAGTGCTAACATGCAAATAACTCCCCCCACTTGGCCACAACCCATGCCCCTACATGCTCATGATGGGTTGTTCCTGTAGGTACACTTTTGGACTGAAGGGCTAAGGGTCGAGTTGAGACAGTGAGCTAAAAGGAGCATGAAAGAATATAGGATACAGGATTTTGGATAGTCTCTACTCTAGGAGTAGTGTAAACCTACAATGTTAGCATTCGTTTATGGGAATGTAACTAATAAGTTTTGAAATTTTATTTTTGGCCTGTAATCTTATTAGCTCAAAGCTACAACCGGTACCCTAAGATGTTATTAATGCATGTTTAGTCCATAATACGTTATTAGTATGATGTTAAGGTAGGAAGACCCTACATTAGTGGTATCAGAGCAGTGGTTAGAAAACCCGGGAATGAGTGAAGGGTAGCCTTAGCAATAAGTTGGCTAGGTGCTTCTTTTTAAACATGTTTTGTGCATATGTTGCATATGAAGCATATGACTATTGTACTAACATGTTATGGTTTCTAACGATGTATTATATAACTGCTTTTGGATATTGTTGTTAACCCTTGTCTTGCAGCATGGCAGCAAATGTGGAAGTAGGAGATGCAGTGAGTGTTAATGCAAGTGCTGGGCGTACAAATGCCCTACCACCGCCAGCCTTGGGCGAAGAACCATCTGAACAGCAGTTACTACCTGGGGAGCTAAGTTTGGCTCAGTTTCTGACATATCGACCCCCAATGTTCGAAGGAACTGAGACAGGGGAACTGGCCGAGGAATGGTTAGAGAGAATAGAACAAATATTTGTGGCAGCTCCTTGTGCTAAGTCAGCATGGATAAGGCTAGCGGAGTTCCAACTGGCCAAGAAGGCATTGATGTGGTGGAAGACCATAGTAATAGAGCAAGAGGCTCAGGGACAGGAAATAAACTGGAAACTGTTCAGAACTCAGTTTCTGACCCGCTACTTTTCAGCTGATGCACGACAGACTAAGGAATATGAGTTTACTAACCTCAAGCAAGGTAACATGCCTGTGTCAGATTATGATCTTCATTACTGTTCTTTGCTCAGATATGTACCTCATATCGCCACAAGTACTCAAGCAAAGATGAGGAACTTCATGAAAGGTTTGAGGCCGGAACTGTATGACAGGGTGATTACTTATGGCTGTGCTTGCTTTGATGACGCCCTTTCACGGGCTGAGCTAGCCGAGCTGGGAGTTGGTGCATATCCTGATGTCGTGCCACCTCCAGCACCCCCTCAGAAATCTACTTCTAATAATTTGAGGCCGAGGGGTGATCAGTTCAAGCCAAGGGGGAACACATCAGCTTCGAGGTTCAGTGGTAAGAGGCCCGCGAATCGTTGGAAAGGAAGCCGTAGGAATGATGCCCCGTCAGGAAGAGGACAGTCTCAGGGAGGCAGATTTGTGAGGTCCAGTGCTCTCTTTGTGGGCAACCACACTCGACGAAAGACTGCGTAGGCTGTTATGTATGTGGCAATAAGGGCCACTTTGCTCGGCAATGTCCCAATCTGGAGGGACAACAGAAATCTACGGGGAGGCCTGCGAACAGAGCAGTGCAGCACATGCCACCGTTTGTACCGAGACAGTATGGAGGTCAGCCTATGGGGCCGCCTCAGGGGCAAGTTTATGCGTTGACAAGGGAGCAGGCTACAGCGGCTCCGGAGGAAGTGATTGCGGGTACGTGTCTTTTATTTACGCACCCTGCTTTTATATTGATAGAAACAGGTGCGTCACACTCTTTTGTGTCGGCAAGTTTTGTGGAAAGGCACCACATATGCACTTCTCCGTCGCCCACGCCTCTTATAGTCTCGACACCTGTAGGAAGAAGTTTGATTACTGATCGGATTGTCTATGACGGCCTCATTTATTTTGTGGGTAACGAACTAAGGTCAGATTTGATTGTTCTGGGAATGTCAGACTTTCACTGCATTGTAGGCATTGATGTTCTGAACAAGTATCAGGCGGTTGTGAACTGCAGGCAGAGGACTGTCCGATTCAGGTCTGTTATGGGAGTCTAGTGGACATTCTATGGGGATGGTTCTCGTTCAAAGATCCCGTTGATATCTGCTGTGAAGATGGCACAGTTGTTGGAACGGGGCCATTCGGGATATCTCATCTATGCTGTTGATATTACTGAAAAGAGGGAAGAATTAAAGGTCGAGGATGTGCCCGTAGTGGCGGAGTTTCCTGATGTCTTTCCGGAAGAGATTCCCGGATTCCCACCGACGAGAGAGGTCGAGTTTGGGATTGAGTTACTACCGGGGACGTCTGCCATTTCTCGTGCCCCGTATAGGATGGCACCATCGGAGTTAAGGGAGTTGAAGGTTCAGTTGCAAGAGCTCCTTGATAAGGGTTACATATGCCCTAGCGTATCGCCCTGGGGTGCACCAGTCCTATTTGTTAAGAAGAAAGATGGTTCGATGCGCCTGTGCATCGATTACAGACAACTGAACAAAGCCACCGTGAAGAATAAGTATCCACTTCCGAGGATCGATGATTTGTTTGACCAGTTGCAGGGTACGAGGCTCTACAGTAAGATCGATCTAAGGTCAGGGTATCATCAGATTCGGGTAAGGGAAGATGATGTTCAGAAGACAGCATTCAGGACCGGTGTGGGCACTATGAATTCTTAGTCATCCCTTTTGGGGTGACAAATGCCCCCAGCTGTCTTTATGAGTCTGATGAACAGAGTATTTCAACCATTTTTGGATCAGTTTGTCATTGTTTTCATTGACGATATACTCATTTACTCCCGGACCGAAGAGGAACACGTGAAGCACTTGAGGACAGTACTTCAGATCCTTAGGGATCATCAGTTATATGCAAAGCTTAGCAAGTGCGAGTTCTGTTTGAACAGTGTGGTGTTCTTGGGTCATGTTATATCTAGCAGCGGGATATCTGTAGATCCCAGAAAGGTTGAAGCTGTGATGGAGTGGGCTGCACCCACTTCTGTACCCGAGATACGGAGCTTCCTTGGTTTAGCGGGTTATTACCGATGTTTCGTCGAGGGATTTTCTAAGATCGCTAAGCCGTTGACACAGCTGACTCAGAAAGGAGTCTCGTTCTATTGGTCTGAAGCTTGTGAGGAAAGCTTCCAAGAATTGAAGCGTCGTTTGACTACGACACCTGTATTGGTGATTCCTTCTGAGAATAAGAGGTTTGCTTTGTACACGGATGCATCACTGCAGGGTTTGGGCTGTGTATTGATGCAGGATAAGCACGTGGTGGCTTATGCTTCGAGGCAGTTGAAGCCTCATGAGACCAGATTGTTGGGATATGCCCTAAGACAAGTCATTGGATGATTGTTTGGACATACAATGTTTATGATTTTATGAATGGCAAATCATTAGTATATATTATTCGAATAACTGTGCAATATGAATTGATATATAAGTTAATGTCCTGAGAATAATATTGTATTATTCTTAAAGATGTCCCTAGTCAAGTATTATCATGAATAGGGATAATGATAATACGTAGAGACTAGTATGTGTTGATTGATGAATTGTTCATTGATATGAGATATCAAATCAACACATGGGTACATGTTAGAGAACGATGTACTGGACAGACCCACCATGAGAATGCAACATAGATAGTTATATGATCGTCATATGCAATTCTCATAAGTGATAATAATGTATGTAATCCTTACGACTTGTGATCATCAGAGATCCCAACATAATGAGTTATGTATCTTGATATCGTCAAACGTTACCCGTAACAGGGTAATCTATAAAGCCTACTATTGGATACACTACGAATTATGTAGAGGGATGTTGGCTGATCGAGATAGGATTTGTCCCTCCTATATAACAGGAGATGTGTTTGGCCCTTGATCAAGTGAGAACTAAAATGCATGGCCATGCTCGAATGAGTCGATATGAGATATCGAGCTTATTCGTTTATTCTAGTTCTACTTGGGGATCAAGAAATAGAGATTGAATATACGAATATGACTATTCCATGACTCGTGTTCAATCTAAACACAAAGGACAAAGGGATTAAGTTACATGGTTAATATTATCACAAGTTCTAAAGGTTATGTCGAGTCATTGACATTCTTGTAATTTGGGTAGCCTTGATGTGTTGCTAGACACCGCTCTTTGCTTGTAACGTAAAATGAGATTTTATGTCACTGCCAACATTACAAGAACCTATCGGGTCGCACAAAAGATTAAATCGAGAAGGGAAATTAAATTCATTGGATGAATTAATTAATTAAGAAGAGTCTTAATTAAGTGATTAAAAGGTTTTAATTAAATCATGGGTTTGGACCCATAAGACTTTAAGAAAGTCTTGAACCTTAATTAAAGCCTTATAATATAAATACAAGGTTTTGATTAATTGTTAATCATACTTTCATATCATACTTTGATATCAAAACCTAAACCTAGGCAAAGCAAGCTCTCGGCCGCCTCCTCCAAGCCGTGATCATCACCGCCACCGCCGTGTGGTTTCGTGGTGATTTAAATGTGGTGGTCGATCGGTTTCGAACCGAGCTTTTGAGTTTTGGTTCAAGAATAAGTCTAGCAACTTGTTCTTGAACGTCCCTTGCTCGTTTAATCGTGTGGATACCGTTGAGGCAAGACCTAGGAGGTGTTGCTCGTGACTCGGGATCGTTGGACGTGGTGCACCGTGGAATATGCTCAAACACGCTACAAGGGTGAGACCTTCGTAAATCCTTTATCCGATATGATAACCTTAGTATAGATCCGCGGTTTAGTAATCCAAAATTTTAAATTCCGCTGCGTTGTATGCTCTAAGGATTACTTACACAGATACCCAGTTCATGATCTGGAACTGGCGTCCATCATTTTCGCCTTGAAGATTTGGCGGCATTATCTATATGGTACTTCATTTACCAATTATACGGACCATAAGAGCTTGAAGTTCTTATTCACCCAAGCAGAACTGAATATGAGGCAAAGAAGATGGATGGATTTACTCAAGGATTATGATTGTGAAATTGAGTACCATACTGGTAAAGCAAACTTGATAGCAGACGCCTTAAGTCGGAAGGTGAAGAGTACTGCTGAGGATGCCATGAGTTTATCAGCTATGATGACTTCTTATTGCCATCTGGGCTATGATTTCGATGTGGACACGTCGCCGGTGTGAGTGTCGACCTTATTGGCTGAGCCAGGCATATTTGAGGCTATCAGGAAAGCCCAGAGGTTGGATGATGAGGTTCAGAGATGGTCATCGATAATACTTCAAGGACAGCCATCAAAGTTCAGAGTGGCTGAGGATGGTTCTTTGAGACTCGGTAACCGATGGGTAGTTCCATGTACGCCGGAGTTGCGTAGAGGAATCTTGGAGCGAGCTCATAGTAGCCGATTTAGTATCCACCCAGGAGGAAGAAAAATGTATAAGGACCTATGTGGTCAGTTCTGGTGGAGACGGATGAAGCGTGATTTGATCACGTTTGTTAAAAGATGTTTGATCTGCCAGCAAGTAAAGGCAGAGAGGCAGAGGCCTGGTGGCGAACTGAAGAGTTTAGAGGTACCTGAATGGAAGTGGGAGCACATATCTATGGACTTCATGACCCACTTGCCAAGGACGGCCTCTGGATTTGATGCGATCTGGGTGATCGTGGATAGGCTGACGAAGGTAGCTCATTTCATCCCTTACTGTATGACTTTCACATATCTAAAGATGGCCCAATTATATGTACGGTATGTGGTGAGGTTGCATGGGGTTCCAGTCTCGATTGTGTTTGACAGAGATCCAAGGTTTACTTCATGGGAGGGTCTCCAGACAGCTTTGGCTTCGTTGTTATTTACTTTTTCTTGAGAAAGCCTCTGCCTTAGCATAAAAGCAAGAGGTTCTAACCCACAGGGTGTGTCCACGAAAGGCACAGAATCAGCTTACCACCCTCAGACAGACGGCCGGACGGAGCATACTATACAGACGCTCGAGGATATGCTGAGGGCAATGTTGTTGCTGATGCTTTGAGCAGAAAGTCATATGGTACTATCTCTTGTCTATCAGTACATTCTATGCCATATCTGTTAGAATTGAGAAAGATGAATATTGCTTTGAATGTGAATGAAACTGGTATCTTATGTGCTTCGTTCTGTATTAGACCAGTGATGACTGAAAGAATTAAAAATGATTAGCGTCGTGATGATAAATTGATTAGTATTAGAGAGAAAGTGAAACAGGGAAATAGTACATCATTTGTGATCAATGATGATGGTACTTTGATGATTCATAATCGACTTTGTGTTCCTACTGTGCATAGTATAAGGCATGAAATAATGGAGGAAGCACACATTGCACCGTATGCTATGCATCCCGGTAGTACGAAGATGTATCAGACTCTGAGAACCCATTATTGGTGGCCTAGAATGAAGAATGATGTAGCTGAGTATATATCGAAATGGTTGACATGCCAATAGGTGAAATCTGAACATCAAGCACCAGTTGGGAAATTACATCCACTACCGATTCCAGCTTGGAAATGGGAACGTATAACACTGGATTTTGTTTATGGTTTACCTGTAACTCAGAAGAAGAATGATGCAGTTTGGGTGATTGTGGACCGATTGACAAAATCAGCTCACTTCTACCATTTAGATGGGGCTCTACACTTTAAAGTTTAGCAACAAGGTATGTGAATGAAATTGTTATATTACATGGTGTGCCTTTATCTATTGTATCAGACAGAGATCCTCGTTTTACATCGAGATTTTGGGGAAGTTTGCAACAATCATTAGGTACTAAACTGCATTTTAGTACTGCATTTCATCCTCAAACAGATGGACGGCCAGAAAGAACAATTCAGACATGAGAAGAAATGCTTCGATCATGTGTTCTTTATTTCAAAGGTTCATGGGATGAGTATATTGCTTTGATGGAGTTTTCTTATAATAATCAATATCATAGCAGTATTGGTATGGCACCATACGAAGCTTTATATGGTAGGAAATGTAGAAGTCCAGTATGCTGGGATGAAGAAGGAATGCGAATAGTAGAAGGTCCGGATCTTGTTCAAGAAACAGTTGAAAAGATAAACATTGTAAAAACTCGATTGAAAGCGGCACAAGATCGATAAAAGAGTTATGCTGATCAACATAGAAGAGAAATGGACTATCAGATTGGTGAAAAAGTGTTTCTACGTGTTTCTCCTTGGAGAGGTATTCTAAGATTTGGAAAGAAAGGAAAGTTGCGGCCACGATATATCGGTCCGTATGAGATACTTGATAAAGTGGGACCTTTAGCATATCGACTTGCATTACCACCTCATTTGGATCAAATTCATAATGTGTTTCATGTAAGTATGTTACGACGATACAGATCTGATCCATCTCATGTTCTTCATGATGAACATATTGAAATTTCAGAAAATTTAAGTTATGTTGAAGAACCAGTTAAGCTATTAGCATACAAGACAGTTAAGGAATCGAACAATTCCTATGGTAAAAATACAATGGAGAAATCATTCAGAATGTGAAGCTACTTGGGAAACAGTTGAACATATGAGGAAACACTTCGTGGTTGTTTCCTGATTCAGGTACAAATTTGGAGGTCGAAAATTTTAAAGGAGGGAAGAGTTGTAACGACCCAAAACTTTTAAATGATTTACATGATCATGCATAAACATCATGACTCATATATGAGCATTTGATATGCATAAATGTAGGTATATGGTGAATATGAAATACGTGAAATTTCTGGAGTGATTTGAGATATTTGTTTTGGATTCTATTGAATGCATGACTTGAGTGATAATTATGATAAGAATTGAAATCTAATGAGTTGGTTTCATTATATCGAGAATATGGGTAAAATAAGGAATATACAAAGTTGAGGGACTTAAGTGTAAGAGCTTAGAGACTTGAAGGTCTAAAGTGTAATATGACATAAAATTCATATTTATCTATTGTCAAAGGAAGGAAACTTATCAAAATTATCTTTCATTTTCGTTTCTTCATCTGCTCCTTGAGGGAAAGCTATCCAAATTCCATAGCAACTCAAGTTTTGTGCCAAAAACTTGTAGAGGAAGGTATACCTATGTTTATACTCTTTATTTTCTATGGTTTTGACAAGTTTTAATGATGTGTTTGTTGATGTTGGTTTAGAAGAAACATAGGGTTTGCATGTGTTAGATGAAAACATATCTTTTGAAGTAGATTTTGATGTTATACATGAATGGAATAGGTTTAAAGAAGGTAGAAGAGGTATTGGAAAGAAAGAACATGTGTTTGTAAAAGAAATCTGCTGAAAAACAGAACTCCTATGGTGTTTCGAATTTTTGGAATTCTTAGACTTTAATGTTGATGTTGGTGTTCAAATGAATGTTGTAGTATGCTAAGTTATCTTTATCTTGATAGTAAATTCAAGTAATTTGGAGTTATAATGCATGAGTTCTATCAATTTTACTAAACTATGTACATGTTGACATTTCAAATGGAATAAGTTCTGAAACTTGATGTTCTTGGCTAATGCACTTCAAATATGAATTGTAGATTTTTGAGTTATATTTAATTTGACGTAAAGTGGGGCTCATTTGGAGTTCAAATGAATTAGTTATGAATTTTATACCAAAAGGTGTCAAAGCTGAAAAAGGCAGAATTTTCCACTAAACCATTCTGCCCTGTAGCGATCGATCGTCTATATTTATAGATCGATCTCTTCAGCCAAAATTTTGGAAAAAAATGGTTTTCTTTGCTGAGTTGAAGTTTGGGAAGCCTAGTATGATGTATGTGAACTATGAAAACATGTTAAAGGTAAATATTAGATGATTTATTCATGTGTTTGAGATAAATGTATTTATAGGTCATAATCTCGAACAAGCTACAGATAAGGCAAACGACAAGAGTTCTTCGAGATAGGAATATTGTTTGTGAGTATATCCTATAACTTAGTATTTAACTGTACATAAGTATATGATTTATGTTCTATGAATTGCGTTTATAATGGATGTAAATACGTGTTGTATATGATGTGATGTTTCATTATATTGACATGTGCTTATGAATTGTGCATTCATGTGCATACATAAGAGATTAACGAACTCTGTTATGGATGCTAAGGATCTTGAACCATGTGTTAATGCATTCTGAGTACGGTCAGAATTACAGAATCAAAGAATATCGATCCCGAGTTAATTGAGAACTTACAGAGTGCCATGGCCATCTTGTGACCACAAATTGTTCCTGATTCTAGTTGATCCACAACAGAAGAACAAATAATCATACATACATGTGTACATGTGAATTACTTGTTGTACAATTATTACTACAGTTTTGATGAGTTATATACATATGTGATGTTGAATATCGGTTATTTGTATATACTCAGTGATATGTTTTGTTTCAGATAATCCAAAGTAAAAGTCGACTCTAGAGGAAGGTCTAGAAGTCTTTTTGAAGTATTTTCCAGTATGGATACGAGGTTGGCCGGCTGATCTGTAGTTCTTCTCCCTCTGCTCGTCATTGTACATATAAGTGTATAGGTTTTTGGTATGAGTAATGCGAGATACAGCATCAGTCCATTTTTGTGGCATATATGCCATGTACATATTGTTATGAAAAAGTTTTAAATTTACATGTTAAAAAGTAAAATTTCCGCTGCAACGAATGAAATATGTTACTATAGTAATGCTATAGTCACAGTCATGTGTATGTATATAAGTAACGTGATGCCCTTACAAGATAAATTTAGGCGACATGCCTCATGTATTTACACGTGTATAAAACATATATGCGTGTCATGTGTAATGAAAAGGTAGGGGTGTCACAATACTCGTTGGGATGGCTATGGCCAAGTGACTGGTGGTAAGAGTAGTTATTGAGGAAACTACTTGCTTGTACCGATGTGACGTATGGTAGACATAGTGGCATCCACACATGGAGGTGTGGAATAAATCTTAATGGATTAGGATTGCATTGTGGTTGAGTAAGGACACCGGGATGTCCATTGTGCTTTGGTGTTTTAGAGAAATATTGGGTGATGACCCACTCCTCTAAATGGATGTTATAGTATGGTATACCAGGATGGAACATATGATACGTTGGTAGGTTTGGGTATAAACCTAGGGAGGCAGCTAATTGCTAGCCGGGTATTGTTGCAGTGATAAAATGTGCTTGTTGTAGCCATTATACTGCTCGTTGGAACCAAGTTTGGTAAATCGTATGATGATACGATGAGGGTTTGTGGTAGACTCGTAGTCACTTTGTGGCATGAGGTTTGAGGTAGAGAATACCTCATGAGAACGTTTATACGTCGAATACTTTGAGGGACTTGTATTGGGGACAGCTCAGTTTAATTGGGAATACCAACACGAGTGTCAACAAGTTGTTGTTAGCTCTGGTTGAGCATCCTTGCATATGGAATGCAATGGGGGACACAATTGGAATAGTGGGATATTGTTAGTGGGGTGACACTACTATATTGATTGTATCTCTTGGAGAGATTTGGAACTTACTGTCACGAAGACAGATGGTTTTGGTCGAGGATTAATTGTGAATCAGCCATGGTAAGCACTACTAGTGTTGATTTGGGTAATGACTTTCCGAGAGACGTACGAGGAGACGTCTCCGAGGAAATGCCCGAAATTGTGGAGTACTATGGTATTAGTACAGAGCATCGTTGTATGGGTATACGTCGTGTATACAAGTTTCGATTTGGTAATAGTGGCATTGATACACTATTCTAAACTAGTTGTGTATTTCTGGGTTCGGGATATATTTTGGTGTAAATATATCCAGGTTTTCCGAACGGTGGTTCGAGGTTGGAGGGTCACGGGTTCATGACACTTTCCTTATGAAGAAGACGATATTCATATACCTATTGGGAATCTTTGGAAGATTCGTCGCATTGGTTTGTGTGGTGTTGATGTTGGAATTACACCCTTTGGTTTTTGGTTCGTCAATAAACCGAGGATTGATAGTGGTATTTGGGGCTCATGGGTATGATTGGAGATACTCGAGCCTAGTGCATTGAGTATGCATGTAGTATTGGTGCTTAGGCATGTATGTGTATATGAATGCCCACATTTTGGTACTTGTTGAGCATCAGATTAATATGCTTGGTTTGATGAATCTCCGGTGAGAGATTGTGGCATCTTAAGATTGGTGATCTCAACGACACGATGTATTCTGAGGAATGATCGTGAGGTATGATTGACTCCCCCTGAGGAGGGGTCGTCATATTTCAGGCCATGGTAACTCGTTACTGGATAATTAGATAGCCCCCGTGTGTTAGGATTGTAAGATCCTAGGGTGAACGAGGGATGACCGGATTCAGATTTGTTAGGTGTCGTTGTTGACACGTGTGATGAGAACGCAATTGAAGTTTCTTGCATGTTCTCTATGGGAAGCTGAGACCATGTGGAGTCTCGATGGTGTGTTTGGATCAAGATATGATTTCTTGAAACACACTGATGTAGACATATTTGGAGATGTGTTTGTGTTGATTGGTGGCTGTGAGTTGCCCGATTCGTGTTGCAAAGTGGTGTAATTACTCCTTGATGGAGATGGTTTTAGAGAACGAAACTGGGTTTATTATAAGTACACTGTGGTGTACTGGTGGTTTCCTTGTTAACGATGTATGTTTAACATCGTAGGCTGAGTCGTGGAGATATCATTGAGGCGATATCTATGTTGGAATCACGAATGATTCTTTTGGTTAGCGGTTAGAGTTGACTAACTGCTTTTGGGGTGGTTAGCATTGTGGAATGCTGACGTCTTGTAAGATTTGTGATGGTTTGAGAGGGTTACTCCATCCCAGAACTAGTGCGAGGTCGGTGTCCTCGTAGTTGGTGTGTCGTTCATGATGCATTCATGACTCACGATGTGGATCCGATTGGATTGAGTAGTCTTGGTAGTACGTGAGGTACTCCTGTGCAAATTTCGAGGACGGAATTTTATTAGTGGGGGATAATTGTGATGCCCGGGAATTATTTTGTTAATCCCGGAGTGGTGAAGATCCTCAATGGATAAGATCCTCAATGGATTTTAATTGTGGCAATTATGAATTAATTACGGTGTTGGGACACCCGAGAATGTTAAATTGGGTATTTGGGATCATTGGATCCAAAGGTTGAGATTGTATTCTCACGTGGTGAAAAACCTTGGAATTGGGTTTTTGGTGGTATCTGGGGTACGGGATACTTTGTATTGGGCTGGTATTGGAAATTGAGGTTGGAGAGATAATTATTGAAAAAGATGTTTTTTAATGAATCATGATGTATTGTGGATGTATTGGTATTTTGGAGCCTTGGTACTATATATACCAAGTGGACTCGATATTTCTTCATTGCACGAAATATCCTCTCTCTCTTCTCTCTCTCCTTGCTTCCCACCCATTTCCCCCAAACCCCTCTTTCTTTTCTCTTGGAGAAAAATGGCTGGAAGCTCGGCTCGGGAGCCGGATTTCTCAGAGATAATAAGGTATTGTTCTTCACCTCACTTTTATCTTCGATTTGGTAGTAGTATTGTAGTTTTGGTTGAGTTTTGGGTTGGTTATGGATTTTGGGGGAGTTTTGGTTAAAATCCAAAGTTGAGTTTTTGGTATTTTTATGGAGTTTAAATGGAGTATTGGTGGTGTTAAAGTTGTGTGGGGTGTTGGTTTTGATTTTGGGTGTGAAAAACCCCATTAAAGCTCGAGTTTTTATGAAAATTACAGGTCCCGATCGATCGCGGCTTGGCGCCGATCGATCGCGACCAAGATCTGGAAAATGAGTGACAATGAACAGTGCCCGCGATCGATCGCGAGATATCACCGATCGATCGCGAGGAAACAGAAAGAGTTGGCGATCGATCGGCGTTATCAACGATCGATCGCGGCTTTATAATTTTGGGCAATCGGTTTGCGCGATCGATCGCCCCTAGGCGGCCCTATTTCTTGTGTTTTTCAAAAATTTTGGAAAATGTCGGGATTTTGGAGTCAATGTTTAATTAGACGATTCTCGGGGCAATGTCTACATGCCAATGGGAATGCTATACTTTTAAAATGCAATGGTTGGAGCCAAATTTTTAATAAGAAAATGGAATACTAGATTGAGTAATTGGCTAATCTTTGTACAACTTAAAATGGAATATTTTGGGTATTATGCATGCTTAACCCGGAGTCTTTTGAAATGGTTAATCGTCATGGATTGACGATGGGTTTAGAGGTTGTGAACGCGCTTAGGCACGTGGTTGCATGCTTATGTTTGATGGTGAGTTATTTATGTGTTAGCACATAATTCATCGGGTCGTGGGACTCAGGCAAGGTTGGACTCGAACTGCGGAATTATAAGGTACATATAACGTACGAGCATAGTCTGTTATATTATTGCATCTGTGAAATGCATGGTTACTTGTGTTTACAATAAATGGTCATATATATATATTGGGAATTATATGGTGCCGCTTTTGAGCGAGCAATGATTGGGATGATGTCGCTGTTGAGCGAACATCGGTTATGACGCTGTAAGGACCCTAGTTCCTTAACGGTGAAATCAAGATATAAACATGGCTAAACATGTATTACAGACATCTTAGAGTTCTGGTTGCTATGTGAGCTCAATGTAATTACAGGCCAAAAATAAAACTTCAATAATTAGTTAATTACATTCCCAAAATGAATGTTAAGACTAACAAAAATCCTGTAATCTAACTTCTTTCAAGTCTCTTCCAGCTCACAGTTCAACCCAACCCTGAGCCCCTTTTGTCCAAAAGCGTACCTACATGAACAACTCACCATGAGCATATATATATATATCACATTTAATTTCAACTTAACAAAATAATTAAGTGCACGCGGCAAATAATAGATATGCTCCTTGATCACCACATTAGCACATTTCACTGTTGTTCCTGTTTCACAAATTTATGCACAAAGTCATTAGTTCACGACATAATGATCGATAACGCGTTTCCAATTATATCCACAATATTTCACATTAATCACTAGAATTGTGACTGTTCCGGTCCCAATACAACAGCAGAATTTTAGGACCCCTCGCTTCGACATATAGCGGCATCATATGATATCCCTCGCTTCGACAATGACAGCGGGATGTTACTTCGCTTAGACATGACAGCGGCAAATATCATACTACCATCGCTTCATATGACAGCGGCAAGTACCTCCCTCGCTCGGAGATAAAGGCTACCGGAACATTCATCAATTCTACCACAATTAATCAAACACAATTGATTCCAATATCATGATATAACACTATCATTTCACATATTCCATCACATAAGGGGTACGATATTCACAATATTCATCGTCAAAGTTATAACACGTTTTACCGTCCGATGCTCGTACGTCTCACTACGTACCTTAGTCCCAAAAGTGGATAAGTTGTATAACTTTATCTCCTCGACGTTGTCGGCACCTGGGATGGTTCTACACAACCACACAAATCAATATTAGAAGCTAAACAATAGCCAAATACCAAAAATTCAACAAAATACAACATTTTTCAAAATTACACAGCTGGCGATCGATCGCTCCACTGAGGCGATCGATCGCCTCAAATTATTCTTCGCGGCGATCGATCGCTTCAAACATGGCGATCGATCGCCTAACCCTTGGATTGGCTACTGCCTCTCGGTGATCGGTCGCCTCATTTCAGGCGATCGATCGCTTGCCCTGCACTTCGCCCACTGCCCTTAGGCGATCGGTCGCCTCATTTCAGGCGATCGATCGCCTCGCACAGACACACGATTTCCACCATTTTTACACCAAAAATTCCTTCCAAACTTCCACAACACTTATACCAACAAACTCAAAACACAAAAACACTTTAAACCTTCAATACACATCATAAAACAACCCCAAAATCCCACACCCAACCACAAAACATACCAACCCAAATAAACCCATTTCCAAACTCCAAACAACAACCCAAATTCACAATAAACCTCACAAAACAACAAGGGATGATATATATATACATCCTAGGCCCCAAATCTTACCAAGAAATCACAAGAATAATGTTTTGCAAGAACTTCTCTTCCACCTTGGAGTTCCACTCGAAAATGAGAGGAGGAGGGTAGGGTTTGAAAAGTGTTGGGGGTTGAATAATGTGAGGGGGGTAAAGATGATATGAGGTTATAGTGGGTTATGAAAGTTAATTAAAACTTACACCCCACTTCCTAACATGATGCAAATTATGCCCAACATTGTATTTTAGACACATTTCACCACAATGCGCCAAATATCAATTAAATGCATGTTTCACAAAATAATGACTACTAACACATGTAAGCCGTTAAAACACCCGATTACCCAACATGCATAACGTGCACCCTGAAATGCTCTACCAGTCCACAAGACCAAGCATTTCCACATGGCGATTAATTCTAACACATAAGGCAATTACCACCATAATTAATCATAATTAATCATACGAACACAATTTATGCCTTAAACACAATTAATCATTTCGGGGACATCACAATACTCCCCTACTTAGAAGATTTCGTCCTCGAAATCGCATGCACTTACCCCAAAAGAAACTAAACATAAACACATACCAGAGAATAGTTCCGGGTAGTGCTGCACCATATGCCGTTCCGTCTCCCACGTGGCCTCTTCGACACCCCGACGATCCCACTGAACCTTGACCATCGGTATAACTTTGCTTCGAAGTCTGCGATCCTCTCGATCCAGAATTCTGACTGGCCGTCCAACATAGGACACATCTGAACTCAACTGAACCTCTGAAGGCTGCAATACATGAGACGGGTCTGGTTCATACTTCCTCAACATAGATACATGGAAGACATCATGTATACCAGACAAGGATGGCGGTAGGGCCAAACGATAAGCCAAAGTGCCGATGCGCTGCAATACCTCGTACGGCCCAACATATCTCGGAGACAACTTCCCGCGCATACCGAAACGAACTACACCTCTGAAAGGTGAGATTTTTAGAAAGACTCTGTCTCCCACTTGGAATTCCAATGGTCGCCGTCGTTTATTAGCATAGGCCGCTTGCCTATCTTGAGCTGCTTTCATTTTCTGACGGATCACTTTGATTTTCTCTTCCATTTTTGGCTTGAGCGGTACCTCATAGGTATACTGCTGGACATGGAGGCCGGTGGATTCACGAATCAATTCCGGTCCTCCGACCGCCTTACTAGTCAAATCTTCCCAGTACAACGGTGACCTACATCGTCGACCGTAAAGGGCCTCGAATGGAGCCATCTGAATGCTCGCCTGATAACTGTTGTTATAAGAGAATTCCACTAGTGGCACTGAATCTTGCCACGGAGTATCGAACTCCAAAACACACGCCCTCAATATGTACTCAAGCGTCGGTATGGTACGCTCTGTCTGACCATCTGTCTGAGGGTGATAAGCCGTACTCAGCCTCACTTCTGTACCCAAAGCCGATTGAAGACCCTCCCAAAAGTGCGATGTGAACCGCGGGTCTCTATCAGACACAATCGAGACTGGGATGCCATGCAATCTCACCACGTCCCGTACATACAACTGGGCCATCTTTAAGTATGTGAAAGTCATACTATATGGAATGAAGTGAGCCACCTTCGTCAATCGATCCACAATTACCCAAATCGCATCGAATCCCGAGGCAGTCCTTGGCAAGTGGGTCACGAAATCCATAGAGATGTGCTCCCACTTCCACTCTGGTATCTCTAAACTCTTCAATTCGCCTCCGGGCCTCTGCCTTTCTGCTTTCACTTGTTGGCAAATTAGGCACTTCTTAACGAATGTCATAACGTCTCTCTTCATCCGTCTCCACCAAAATTGATCACACAAGTCCTTGTACATCTTTCTCCCACCTGGATGGATGCTAAATCTGCTACTGTGAACACGATGCAAGATTCCTTGACGCAACTCTGGTGCCCTCGGCACTACCCAACGGTTACCAAGCCTCAAGGTACCATCTTCTGCTACCCTGAACTTCGATAATTGACCCAGACGTAAGTATGACAACCATCTCTGTACCTCAACGTCTGTCATCTGAGCTTTCCTGATAAGTTCAAAGATGTCCGGTTCTGCCAATAGGGTCGATACCAGCACCGGCGATACATCTAAATCAAAATCATATCCCAAATGACAACAAGAGGTCATCAAGGCCGACAACTGAATAACATCATCTGCCGTACACTTCACCTTCCTACTTAAGGCGTCAGCTGTCAGGTTCGCCTTCCCTGGATGGTACTCTATCTCGCAATCATAGTCCTTGAGCAAGTCCATCCACCTCCTTTGCCTCATATTCAGTTCCGCTTGGGTAAATAGGAACTTCAAGCTCTTATGATCCGTGTAAATGGTGAAAGAAGTACCATAAAGATAATGCTGGCAAATTTTCAAAGCGAAAATAATGGCCGCCAGTTCCAAATCATGAACCGGGTACCTGGTCTCATGAGGCTTCAACTGCCTTGATGCATAAGCCACCACATGCTTATCCTGCATCAGTACACAGCCCAATCCCTGCAGTGATGCATCCGTGTACAAAGCAAACCTTTCGTTCTCCGAAGGGATCACCAGAACAGGTGCTGTAGTCAACCGGTGCTTCAACTCTTGGAAGCTTTGCTCACATGCCTCAGACCAAGAGAACGGAACACCCTTCTGAGTCAACTGCGTCAACGGCTTAGCGATCTTAGAGAATCCCTCCACGAAACGTCGGTAGTAACCCGCTAAACCGAGGAAGCTACGGATCTCGGGCACAGATGTAGGCGCAGACCAATCCATCACTGCTTCAACTTTCCTGAGATCCACAGAAATCCCATCACTAGAGATCACATGCCCCAAAAATACCACGCTGCTCAGCCAAAATTCACACTTGCTCAGCTTAGCATACAACTGATTGTCCCTCAGAATCTGGAGCACTGTCCTCAAATGACTCCTGTGATCTTCCTCGCTCCGAGAATAGATAAGTATATCGTCAATAAATACGATGACGAATTGATCCAAATAGGGTTGGAACACTCGATTCATCAAGCTCATAAACACAGCCGGGGCGTTTGTCAGTCCAAACGGCATGACCAAAAACTCATAGTGACCATAACGGGTCCGGAAGGCCGTCTTCTGCACATCATCCTCTCTAACTCGGATCTGGTGGTACCCCGACCTCAAATCAATCTTACTGTACAACCTCGTGCCCTGCAACTGATCAAACAAGTCGTCGATCCGCGGAAGAGGGTATTTATTCTTCACTGTGGCCTTATTCAATTGTCTGTAGTCGATGCACAATCTCATCGACCCATCCTTATTTTTCACAAATAACACAGGCGCACCCCAAGGTGATACGCTGGGGCGTATGTAACCCTTATCAAGTAGTTCTTGTAGCTGCTCTTTCAGCTCTCTTAACTCCGCTGGTGCCATCCTGTAAGGGGCACGAGAAATAGTGGATGTCCCCGGTAATAATTCTATCCCGAACTCAACTTCTCTAACCGGCGGGAATCCGGGAATCTCCTCCGGAAATACATCGGCAAACTCGGCAACCACGGGTATATCTTCAACTCTTAACTCATCTTTCTTGCCAGCAATGTCAATGGCATAAATAAGATAACCCTCGTGCCCACGTTCCAATAACTGAGTCATCTTTAAAGCCGATATCAACGGAATTCTTGAGCGGGAACCATCCCCATAAAAAGTCCACCGATCCCCTAAATCAGATCTGAATCGTACTGTCCTCTGACTGCAGTCCACTACTGCCTGGTATCTGTTCAGCACATCAATACCCACAATGCAGTCGAAATCCGACATTCCCAGAACAATCAAATCTGACTTCAACTCGTTGCCCTCAAAATAAATGAGGCCGCCATCAACAAACTGATCTGCAATCACACTCTTTCCAGCGGGTGTCGAAACCACAAGAGGCGTGGGTGACGGAGTCGTGCATATACGGTGCCTCTCCACAAAACTCGTCGACACAAAGGAGTGTGACGCACCTGTATCTATCAAAATATAAGCAGGGTGCGTAAATAAATAACACGTACCCGCTATCACTTCCTCTGGAGCTGCTGTAGCCTGCTCCCTGGTAAGGGCATACACTTGCCCTTGAGGTGGCCCCAACGGCTGTCCTCCCAATGGCCTCAGTGCAAATGGTGGTCTCTGCTGTGCTGGCCTGTCTGAAGGTCTCCCCATAGTATTTTGTGGCCCTCCCCGGTTAGGACAATTTCGGGCCAAGTGACCATGTTTCCCACACTCATAACAAGCAGAGCATCCCTTCACTAAATGGGGTCCCCCGCACAGAAAACACTTAACCTTCTCAAAATTGCTAGCCTGAGACTGTCCCCGATGAGACGGAGCATTACTTCCACGACCACCCCTTCCACGAGCATCTTGCCATCTACCACTGAATCTGGAAGATGATGAGTTTCCCTTTGGCTTAAAATGGTCGCCCCTTGGTTTCAAGTTTTCAGGGGTCGGTCTCTGAGATGGTGCTGGAGGCGGTGCCACAGTCGGATATGCACCCACTCCCAATTCTGCCAGTTCAGCTCGTGCTAGGGCGTCATCAAAACAAGTAGGGCCATAAGTGATCACCCTATCATACAACTCCGGCCTCAAGCCTTTCATAAAATTCCTCATCTTTGCTGGGTGCTAGAGGCGATATGAGGCACATATCTGAGTATGGAACAGTACTGGAGAGCATAGTCAGACACCGGCATAGTACCTTGCCTCAAGCTATTGAATTCATCCTCTTTAGCCTGCCGTGCCGCTGCTGAGAAGTACCGGGTCAGAAATCGAGTCCTAAACAGCTTCCAGTTTATTTCCTGACCCTGAGCCTCCTGTTCAATTAATGTGGTCTTCCACCACATCAGCGCCTTTTTGGCCAATTGAAATTCTGCTAGCCGTATCCAAGCTGTCTTTGCGCACGGGGCAGCTACAAATATCTGCTCCAACCTCTCTAGCCATTCCTCAGCCTTCTCCCCTGTTTCAGTCCCTTCAAAAGTCGGGGGCCGATAAGCTAGAAATTGCGTCAAACTCAGTTCTCCCGGCAATAGCTGTTGTTCGGACGGCTCTTCGCCCAAGGCTGGCGGCGGTAGGAGATTTGTATGCCTAGCACTAGCATTTACGCTCACTGCGTCACCAGCATCTACATTTGCTGCCATACTGCAACACAAAGATTAACAACAATATCCAAAAACAATTCACATAATACATCGTTAGAAAACCATAACATGTTAGCATAACAGTCACATACTTCATATACGCATAACATGTTTAAAAGTAAACGCCTAGCCAACTTATTGCTAAGGCTACCCTTCACTCGTTCCCGGGTTCTCTAACCACTGCTCTAATACCACTAATGTAAGGACCCTAGTTCCTTAACGGTGAAATCAAGATATAAACATGGCTAAACATGTATTAGAGACATCTTAGAGTTCTGGTTGCTATGTGAGCTCAATGTAATTACAGGCCAAAAATAAAACTTCAATAATTAGTTAATTACATTCCCAAAATGAATGTTAAGACTAACAAAAATCCTGTAATCTAACTTCTTTCAAGTCTCTTCCACCTCACAGTTCAACCCAACCCTGAGCCCTTTTGTCCAAAAGCGTACCTACAGGAACAACTCACCATGAGCATATATATATATATCACATTTAATCACAATTCAACTTAACAAAATAATTAAGCGCACGCGGCAAATAATAGATATGCTCCTTGATCACCACATTAGCACATTTCACTGTTGTTCCTGTTTCACAAATTTATGCACAAACGACATAATGATCGATAACGCGTTTCCAATTATATCCACAATATTTCACATTAATCACTAGAATTGTGACTGTTCCGGTCCCAATACAACAGCGGAATTTTAGGACCCCTCGCTTCGACATATAGCGGCATCATATGATATCCCTCGCTTCGACAATGACAGCGGCATGTTACTTCGCTTAGACATGACAGCGGTAAATATCATACTACCATCGCTTCATATGACAGCGGCAAGTACCTCCCTCGCTCGGAGATAAAGGCTACCAGAACATTCATCAATTCTACCACAATTAATCAAACACAATTGATTCCAATATCATGATATAACACTATCATTTCACATATTCCATCACATAAGGGGTACGATATTCACAATATTCATCGTCAAAGTTATAACACGTTTTACCGTCCGATGCTCGTACGTCTCACTACGTACCTTAGTCCCAAAAGTGGATAAGTTGTATAACTTTATCTCCTCGACGTTGTCGGCACCTGGGATGGTTCTACACAACCACACAAATCAATATTAGAAGCTAAACAATAGCCAAATACCAAAAATTCAACAAAATACAACATTTTTCAAAATTACACAGCTGGCGATCGATCGCTCCACTGAGGCGATCGATCGCCTCAAATTATTCTTCGCGGCGATCGATCGCTTCAAACATGGCGATCGATCGCCTAACCCTTGGATTGGCTACTGCCTCTCGGCGATCGGTCGCCTCATTTCAGGCGATCGATCGCCTGCCCTGCACTTCGCCCACTGCCCTTAGGCGATCGGTCGCCTCATTTCAGGCGATCGATCGCCTCGCACAGACACACGATTTCCACCATTTTTACACCAAAAATTCCTTCCAAACTTCCACAACACTTATACCAACAAACTCAAAACACAAAAACACTTTAAACCTTCAATACACATCATAAAACAACCCCAAAATCCCACACCCAACCACAAAACATACCAACCCAAATAAACCCATTTCCAAACTCCAAACAACAACCCAAATTCACAATAAACCTCACAAAACAACAAGGGATGATATATATATACATCCTAGGCCCCAAATCTTACCAAGAAATCACAAGAATAATGTTTTGCAAGAACTTCTCTTCCACCTTGGAGTTCCACTCGAAAATGAGAGGAGGAGGGTAGGGTTTGAAAAGTGTTGGGGGTTGAATAATGTGAGGGGGGTAAAGATGATATGAGGTTATAGTGGGTTATGAAAGTTAATTAAAATTTACACCCCACTCCTAACATGATGCAAATTATGCCCAACATTGTATTTTAGACACATTTCACCACAATGCGCCAAATATCAATTAAATGCATGTTTCACAAAATAATGACTACTAACACATGTAAGCCATTAAAACACCCGATTACCCAACATGCATAACGTGCACCCTGAAATGCTCTACCAGTCCACAAGACCAAGCATTTCCACATGGCGATTAATTCTAACACATAAGGCAATTACCACCATAATTAATCATAATTAATCATACGAACACAATTTATGCCTTAAACACAATTAATCATTTCGGGGACATCACAGACGCCGCCGCAGTTGAGCGTACGTGAGATATTAATGCCGTTATTGTAGAGCGAGCGATGAAATAGAACTATGGAACTGTGAATGAGGTATATGGAATATCTTTAATCATTGTTTAATGATTGATCTTATTGATTATGGTATCGGTATATGTGGAACGGATTAGTTAATCAATGTAATAATTAACTGGCATTTGGGAATTTGATGGTTTCAGTTATTTTGAGAACAGGAACAACACAGGCGATGCCAGATGAGGATAATACCATCCAGGGAATATCATTTAAAATGCATGGCATTTACATTCTGTAAACTATGAACTGTGTGTTATGATTACCGGATTGGTGGCATTGGTATGCTCACCCCGTGTGGGGCTGTCTTTGTTGGGGCAGGTGGTACGGGTGCAGCAATGGCTTTGGACTTGAACTTGGGCTGTTGATTGGGGTACTTCCAGGTTCGAAGTACCAGAGCTGGTCGAACAGGTACAACGGTAGAGAGTTGAGATCGAGCTATGGATTGGAGGTTCTTCCAGGATCGAATTACCAGTAACGGTATTTGGTAGAGTACCTTATGCATTAAATACACATTCATTCATTGGGTGCTCGCATGTGAGCACGTTTATATGTGTACACGAATGTATAAAGGGGCATGGCTTTTCTCTCTCCATTTATTATTTGCATGCAATTAAATGCGGAAGATTAATTTCAAATGTCTTGTTAAATGGCCCTAAAATTTTTTTTGCTTTTAAGTGATACATATATATTGATATCAAAATATATATATATTTCGATTTAGGCCTTTCATTTACAAATAATAAAGCAAACATTAAGCAGCATTATCGCATAGTCTCGAAAATATCATATCCCAAGTACAACATACATGGGGCATACCCCGGTAAATTTATTTTGTTTAAAACTCATATACTATTACTGGGAATAAGAAAACATACATAACCTAAACTTGCTCATCATGGAGCTCGGTTATCTCTCGATGCATCGCTGTAAGCATCATCACCATGTCCTCATGTAAAGCCTGTCATGTCCGAACAACAAAAGACATGACAGCCCCCACAAAGGGGGTCAGTACCCCAATACGAGATATAAATAAATCATGTCAAATGACAAAGTATCATGAAATGCATACCATGTATGAATGTGATGTATGAATGGGTACAAAGAATCGAATATCAAGATACCAAAATCGGAGTCCATAGGAAGGTATCATCACATAATGTCAGCTCGAGCAGAGGGTGACAGCACACGCACATTGCGCTAGGAGACTCATCCTATGTGCTGAGTTCGTCCATCCCTCGTGTCTAGGTCCAGTGACACGCGCGTGACTACAGTCGCTACCTATACTGCCTGTCATCGTCGTGCTCGTCGTCCCCGACACTCAGAGTGAATCAACTCAGTCATAATCATGTATATCAAAGAAATGATAGATCAATATGATATGCCCATGAATCATTTATGCATCAAATGACATATGAAACTCAATATATCATGCAATCTAATGTGAAATCAATACATCATGTAATTCATATATCATGTACTACAATGTATCTCAACATGTCATATAATCACATAAGAATCTCATAGTGACAATTAAATCATATAATTCAATTAATGACATGTAAAATCATACAAAGCATCATTACACGTCTTCTTCAGGTGTCATGATAAAACTCATTTCTACGTACCTTGGACCAATGCTATATCTACAAAGTACTCCTTGAATCAACATCGAGATATGTTAACCTGGTCATTTATACCTCAATTATATCATAAAAGTGTTCAATTATTTCCAATATCAAGTTTATAATCTAAACATTGACCATTTGAGAATTTATTAAAATTTCAGCATACATGCTCATAGTAATTGGCTCATAACTTTTCCAATACTAAACCAAATTACATGGGTCTAATTTAGCTTGATAATTAACTCAAAATATGATATTTTATATGTTTGACACTTCCCCAAATTCGTTCATTTACCTAAGGCAAATCGGGTCTAAACATTATTTATGCAAAGCAGGGGAAATTCTAAATTTCAGATTGAACACTTTTAGTAAACACTTCATAACTAATGTATATGACATCTAAATCATGTGAGGTCAGTTTTTAATAAAATATAACTCAAAATTCTACAATACATAACTTATGAGATTTAAGCTAATTAGTTCATCTAGATGTACATTATTTGAAAAAAATACAAGCCTAAAAACTCGTATGAAATCCTTTTCCAGATTGAGCACTATGTGGTCAAATTAGCATAACTTCTGTATATGAACTCCAAATTGAGTGAGACCAATTCCAAATGAAAGCTAGCTTCAAATACTACAACTACTATTAGAACCTAAAACTTCAAATTCGTAGCCATTTATTCCCCGAAATTCGAAGAACACGATCCATGAAACACGAATGCATTGAATTTCCAGATTTGACACATGTTGGTAAAATGACCATAACCTTTTCATCTTAACTCCAAATTAGCTGATTTTGGTGGCCAATTAAAGCTGACACCAACTACTATAACTCTTATTAGGGACACCCATCTTCAAAATCGAAACAAAAAGATACCAAAAATTCGAAACAACAGCATCCATAAGTACTAATTCCAAACAGAGAGAATTTGACAGCAACTTTTTCATCTAATATAGCAACATTTCCATCTAATTGCAGAATAATTTGACCATTTCAGTTTACAATCTCAAAATATACATATATACCTTCAATATCTTCAAGATTTGGAGCTTAATCATCGCCCAAAACGTCAAGCGCTTCCAAGTTACGACACACCGCTGCCGCTTCGCTCACACTCCTATTTCCTTGAGTTTTCTTCTTTCTTTCTTGCTGACTTTCAAAATCTGTGTTCTTCCTTCAACATTATTGATTGCATGAAGCTGAGTGAGAAATCATGTCTGAAATGGAGCCAAGAACTCGCCCCTTGCAGCAGGAAGAAGGGGCGCATGAATGGAAAAAAACAGAAGAGGAGAAAATCGATTTGTGTTGGGAAGGAGGAAGGCTAATCGATGGTCACAATGTTCTTTGCATGAGTGAGCTCTCAGTATAGGAAACATGCATGCTTCATCTTGTTTGGTATTGTCGTAGTCCGGAACAACTTGATATGTAGTCTATTTTAATCATCAGGTTTTTCTCAAAATTCCTCTAACTTGTTTATTTCCAAGTTGTGATAATTTAAAATGATATTTCAGTTGCCAATTAAATTATCCAGATTCTTAACTAATTTAATCACCGGGTTTGCTAACTTGGTTAATAATAATTAATTAGCAACGGGGCCTTACACATCTTCCCCTCTTAAAATGATTTCGTCCTAGAAATTGCAAAACTGAGTATAACTCAACAACTTAAATCATATGAGATGTCTCAATCTCAAACATAGATACATAAGAATCATCATGTATCAGTGATAACTGTTGTGGTAGTGTCAACAATATACCACTGAACCATATTTTATGTGACTCCACAAGGTTCAAAAATATCGAGACAACACCGTACCTCACTTTACGAATCGTATCGATCATCGTAAAGGTAATATCTTCAGATTTACCTAATTCTCAATTTGAAATTCTAACGATATCTTTCTCTTGTTGGCATAGCAAATCTACTTACGTTAAGCCGATTTTATTCGTTTTCACGGAAAAGCCAACATTCGTGGCATTTCCTCAACAATCTCTAGTTGTGCCAAAAATTCCTTATCAATTTCATCTCATCATAGCAGCGATCTATAATTTTGGCTCTACAAACCTCGACCGATGTCATCCCGATAGTTGTCTGGAACTATAGTATATTAAAATTCTACTAGTGATAGTTATTCCTGTCAATTCCCACTAAATTCATTACTATTAATCAGAACATAACTTCTAAAGTCTGGATACTCTCTCATTTTGTCCATCGACCTGGATATGATAAGCAATACTCATTGCTAACTTAGTACCCATGACATTCTGAAAACAATTTTCGAATTCGAATATTATCCTCGGATCTCTATCAGATACATTTGTTACAGAAACTCACTGTAACTAAGCCATATTATCCACATCTTAAACATTTCAATGATAAGCAATACTCGTTGCTAACTTAGTGGGTATTCAACTACTTTTCGTCGATACACATCTTCATAATATCATCTTTCTTCTTCACGGACAATGCTGATGTTTTCCTCAAGTGACATACTCAGACATTTATACTCATATCGAGGATATTTTGTAACTATGTTTTTAAGTCTGTCAACTCTGCTGATGCCATTCCGTACAGTGCGTTCGATATCGAATCTATTCCTTGGCATCAACGAATAGTTAAAAATCGATTTCCTTCTCTAGTGAAAATTCTTTTATTTCTTCAGGAAAATGTTGGCAAGTTTTCTTACCACTAAGATATCAGTCAACCTCGACTCTTCCTAGTGAGCATTAACTGTTTATTATCAACTATCCTTCATTTTCAAAATATCGCAACCGCAATATTTTCATAGCTGATACTATCAGTATCTTAGCTTGCTATTCGTGGCGATAAACATTACATTTCCTTTGGAGCCACAATACGGTCGAGACTTTATTATACTCTGAAATCAACTTACAATATCTCAAAATTTATCAGAGTATCCATACCCTTGATACAATCAAAAGCATATATGGGCAACAACATTTAATTCAAATCCATAACACTATCATCAAACTGTAAGATACAGTTCACTATTACATGTATGGAAAATATACTGTGAGAGGGCAATCTTTTAAATAATATGAGTTGCTAGCATGGCATGATATAGTCATTTTCAACACCACATTCAAAGCATTTAACTACACAATGCACCACAATGATCAATTGTACATGCCTTTCTAAATTACTCCATCAAGACTGAATTGAACTATGCCAATTCATCAATTCAAGTAAATTTATTACATGCATCATGTAACGTTTTACCTGTTTATGCCTATCGCATACCCATTTCATTTCAAACACGTGTATAATTACAAACTTGTAATCACCCCATCATCATCATTAACAATTCATAAGGCACATGATTAATTAAGGATATCACACTTGTCATATTCTTATCATACTCTATTCAACTTAAACCAGAGTCCACATTATTCCGTAGTGATCTCAATAATCACATCAAACATGTATGATTAATATCGAGGCATTACAAATTCAACTAATGATAGCGATTCTTGGTATTGGCCTACTCTACCTTACATATTATCATCTATTTCATCGATTCACAAAATTCACGATTTTATTTGAATATTCATCAAGTGGAAATCTAATTCCTCCCTCACCGTATTCCTAGTCAATTATCCCAAGCATTCTAATTTAACTTTCATCAATCAATCAATATCTATATGTGCAATCAAGATTAAAATCATGACACTATTCAACATTAGTGAGTGATGAATCTAAATAATATAAACACAAGTGATTTATATAAATTTAGTCAATTGTTTTTCCTAAGAATTTAATAACACCAACAGCAGGAAATTATCAATCTTAGTTGCTTCGTAAATTTGATTAATCAAACAACTATCAAATTTAGCATTAGATTACATCCAAGTTATTAGGTTGTCAATCCAATAGTCAAACATAAATCATATCATCAAAATCTGAAAATATTGATATTCAATAAAAATTGATAATTAAAAGCGTAAAAATCCTCCTAAGATAAATAGATCCAAGGTTTTGTCTTGAAACTAGCTACAAATAATCTAAGAAAATTGATAAATAAAAGAAAGGGAAGAAAAATTAATCCGATCTCCACTCGTCGAGGTTGTCAATCCCGTCTTCGCTTCGATCTTCGTAGCCGTCTTCAACAAAATTGAAAGCAAAATTGTAAACTAACCTAAACTAATCTACCTTAGCTATCTAATCTACCTAATTTCTTTGAAGTCTGATTTCCGAGCACATATTTATAGGGGTGGAAAAATAGGGTAGAATCAATGTAGGATGGAAAGAAATCATGTTCCCATGTTGGACTCGGACACTACGGGCGATCGATCGGCAGAATCTCACGATCGGTCGCTGGTTCTTTTTTTCAAAATATTTCTCTGGGTGATCGATCTCCCAATATCGGTGACCGATCGGTGGCTGCTATTTTTTGTTGGACAAAATCACTTTCATGCATTTTCTTGATCTACTTTGATCACTTTTCATCTTCAATGCAGTTCTTGATCCTTATTCACCATTGATAGCTTGATTTATTCAATTCCACCTACATTTGAACAAATGTATGATTAGGTAGTATATGTATCAATTTATCCATCAAAACATACCAAATCCTAGACAGTTAAACGCAATAGATGTATCTAATTCTAGCCACATCACAAATCTTCATGCAATATTGATTGTTCAATAAGAACACGTGAGGGCTTATTGCACGTTAATATTAGGTTTGATTTAGCTTGACCATAGTATATTGAATAAATTAGAAAAACTCATCACCTTAGAGATATATTTATATTCTATCGAGGGTCATAGGGGATTAGAACATACATCTTGATAATTTTCTTAAGTGATTTTTCTCCTTAACTTTGATTTGCTTGGCTAAATCATTAGTAGTAGTTTAATTTAGTTAATTCATATTTTATTCAATTGATTATCGTGGGTTAAATATAGTTTATTGCATCTTATTTGGTACTTACAGTTAGTCCATGTGGGTTCAACAATCTATTCTTCAAAATATTATACTAAAACTTAACAACCACGCACTTGCGGCCCGATCCTAATCAGATGTTGAATTATCACATAGTGATTAATTTACCTAAATAGCGGAAGAATAATTCCCAATTTCTTATTAAATGGTCCTAAAATTTTTTGCTTTTAGGTGATACATATATAATGATACTGAATCGTGTTATTTGAGTCAAAGTGCACATCGGTATAATTTATTGTTAGCTAAAGCGTGACCAGCTGGGACGGGGGAGAATGGTGGGAGTGGAGGGAATGCTCTCTCTCTCTCTCTAAACATTTTTGATTTGTTTAATTTTTATTCATAGCAAGTGAACCGATGAAGTTGATTCAACCCCTTCTCAACTGCCTCATTGATCCTAACACGAACTCTTTACTAGATACGAAACAATAAACAACAACTAAATTTTTATTCTCAATAGATTGGGGTAGGCTACACTAACCATATAAAGATTTATTATGGTCACACATATGATTTAGTCTTCTCCAAGAGCTTCTTTTGGTCAGAATATTCTCATTAATCTATTGGGACTCCATATCTTTGAATATAACTTCGAACTATGTCTTATTTAGTCGTCCTCTTGATCTCTTGAAAGGGTCAAAATCCATTAACCCAGTTGACGCACAAGTACATCGATTGTATTTGTCGAACAAAAGTAAAATTTAGCTGATATGCCTAGAAATAGACACATCTAGTGCGTTTAATTATCTACGATTTCGTATGTTTTGATAGATAATTTGCTACATATGCTACCTAATCATATGTGTGATGTCCAGAAATTACTGGTGTTAATCCAAGTGTAGTAATAATCCTTAATGGATTTTATTTATGGCAATTGTGTATTAATTGCGGTTTTGGGTCTCCCGAGGTTGTTAAATCGGACATTTGGGATCGTTGGATCCAAATGTTGAGATTGTATTCTCATTTTGGTGGAAAACCTATGAGTTGGGTTTTCGATGGGACTTGGAGTCCGGGGTGCTTTATATTGGGGCTGGTATGGGGATTTGATGTTGGAGAGAGAGTTTTTGAAAACAGATGATTTTTAATGAATCATGATGTATTTGTGGGGCTATTGGTATTTCGGGGCATTTTTGCTATATATACCAGTTGGACTCGGGATTCCATCATTCGGAATCCATTTCCCCTCCTCTCTCCCCTCTTCTGCGATGACCTCCCCAAAAACCCTTCCCCTCTTTCCCCTTCAATGGAAATCGTTGGGAACACGATTTAGGGCCGGATTTCTTGAAGAAAAGCTGGTAATCTCGTTCTCCTCTCTTGTAGCTTTGATTTGATTGTAATTTTGTTGGATTTGGTTGAGTTTTGGGTTTAGTTTGGTTTGGGTGATTTTGGTGAAAATAATAAAATCTTTTGGGTTTGTTTTATTTTGGGTTGAGTACCCTTGTTGGAGGTCCTTGTGTGTGGATTTGTTGTGGTTTTGTGTTGGGAGGAGTTGGGGTATGTTTTGTGGAGGTTTCAAGCTCTTGAAAATGGTGTTTTTCGGGTTGCAGGTCGCGGCGATCGATAGCCTGTTTTTGGCGATCGATCGCGCGCAAGCAGTAGGCTTTTCAGCAAGGTGGCGATCGATCGCTACTTTTGAGCGATCGATCACCTCGCACCAGTAAGGTCTGGCGATCGATCGCTATGTCGAGGGATCGATCGCCAAGGGGCTAGCAATCGATCGCCCGACATAGCGATCGATCGCCAGCAAGTGTTTTGTGTTTTTCTTGGCTTTTTCGTGGGATTTTGGATTTGCGACTTAAATGGTCGGCTTCCGGGGCAATGTTCACATTCCAATGGGAATGCTAGGCTTTTAAAATGGTTGGTTGGAGCCAAGTTAAATTAAACGGAACTCCCGGTTGAGTTTTTGGCCATCTTTTAAACGTTTTAAATGGAATATTTTTGGGTGTTATGCATGCCTAGCCGGGGGCTTTTGTTTTGGTAATCGTCATGGATTGACGATGGGTTTTGAGGTTGCTAAAGTGCGTGGGCACGTGAATGCATGCTTTTTCTTGATTTTGAGTTGTTTATGTGTTTTAGCACATATTTCTCGAGGCATGAAACTCAAGCAAGGTTTGGCTTAGACTACGAAAACTCAAGGTACGTATGACGTACGAGCATAGCCTATTATAATGTTGCAACTGTAAAATGCATGGTATGTGATATTGCATTCAACGGACATTGGAACACGTGGTGTGTGATAATTGCATTATGAGGATATTGAAATACATGGCATGCGGTAATTGCATCAAATAGGTATTGAAATGCATGGTACATGATACTTGCTATAGATGGATAATGATATGCATGGTAAATGGTATTTGCGTCATATGGTTATACATTGAGAACCATACGGTGCCGCTATTGAGCGAGCAATGATTTGGGATGCTGTCGCCGTTGAGCGACCATCGGTTATGACGCCGCTATTGTTGAGCGTGCGCGGGGTTTTGAATGCCGCTATTGTGGAGCGAGTAATGAAATAGGAACATGGAATCATTAGTTAGATATATGTGAGATCTACGGTCTTTTATATAATGATTTTACCATATTGATTATGGAACTGGCATAATAGAACGGTATTAGTTAATCTATGTGGCGATTAACTGGCTTTGGGAATTTGATGAGTTTGGTTATTTTGAGAACAGGGACAGTACAGGGGATCCCGGATGAGGGTGTTACCATCCAGGGAGTATCATTTAAATTATGGCATTTACATTCTGTATTTGTATTGCAATGTTATGATTATTGAATTGGTGGTATTGGTATGCTCACCCCGTGTAAGGGCTGTCTCTGTTGGGGCAGGTGTTACAGGTGTAGCAGCAGCTTTGGAGTAGAGCTTGGCTGTTGATTTGAGGTACTTCCAGGATCGAAGTACCAGAGCTGGTTGAATAAGTGCATAGATCCAGAGTTGAGATCGAGCTGTGCTTAGGAGGTGCTTCTAAGATTGAAGTGCCAGTAACGGTATCCGGTAGAGTGTTTTATACATTAGATACACGCGTGTTCATTGGTTGCTCTTATGTGAGTACATTTTACGTGTATAAGGAATGTATAAATGGGCTACGGCTCTTCTCTATTCATTCAGGATATGCATGCAATTAAATATGGAATTGCCAAATGAATTGAGAGCATGTTAGTGTATTACAAGGGTGTATGTTATATAAATAAATTTGGTTGGGGGAAATTGAATATTATGCGGATAGAATGCAAGAAATTTTCTGGATAGCATATGGTGTTGCACTTGCACATGGCTTTTCCCCATGATAGTATGATATATGCACTAATGGCATAGATTAATACACTAATAACGGGTTAAGGGCACGGGGGTCCTTACATTAGTGGTATCAGAGCAGTGGTTAGCTCTTTGGGGCTGTTGAGGGCCTAGGAAAATGTTAATGGGAATGAGAAGAACATACTTATGCATGATGGTAGTTAGTGTTGCGTGGCACAACTATATTGCTTATGTGCGTTTATGATATTTGTTTATCATTGGAATGTGTGGTTGCTAACCATGGTGGTTGCAGGGTCATATGAGACATGGACTATGCATTACGACTGCGTAGATATACATCGGAGTGATGATTCTAATACTTTGCCGCTAAATGTTGAAGCGATGGTAAAATTCCGCATGTCACATTTGAAGCGAGGTGCATTAAAATACACTCATGGCGATGTTTATTGGAATATGGGTTATGCATTACGGTTGCATGCATGGCGTAGCGATGTGAATACTTGCCGCTGTCATATTATAGCGATGAAGAATATTTGCCGCAAATTTGTCAAAGCGAAGGATAATGCCGCTGTCATCTTACTATCGCGAGGGATATTATGCCGCTAATATGTCGAAGCGAGGGGTATTTCCGCTGTCATGCCGAAGCGATGGTAAATACCGCTGTCGTGTCGAAGCGATGGTAAATGCCGCTGTCACGTCGAAGTGAGGATACCACCGTCATGTCGAAGCGATGATGCCGCTGTCGTGTCGAAGCGATGATACATGCCGCTGTCACGTCGAAGCGATGATGCCGCTGTCATGACGTAGCGATGGTACATGCCGGTGGGTACCTCTTGAGTCCGCGATTATTCCGCTATTCTATTGGCGATGTTTCATGCCGCCGGTTATTCTATTTGCGATGGTACATGCCGCCGGGTATTCTATTGGCGATGGTTCATGCCGCCGGGTATTCTATTGGCGATGGTTCATGCCGCCGGGTATTCTATTGGCGTTGGTTCATGCCGTCGGGTATTCTATTGGCGATGGTACATGCCGCCGGGTATTCTATTGGTGATGATTCACGCCGCCGGGTATTCTATGGTGATGGTTTATGCGACCAGGTATCATATAGCGATGGTACATTCCGCTACATCTTACCGCCTGATATCTATAGCGATGTCTTATGCCGCTGATTCTATAGCGATGGGTTATACCGCTATGTGCGTAGCACTGGATTATGCCGCCTACGAGCGATGGGTGCTGGTTGTGTACCGCTGGGGGACGATGGCTACAGGTATTCTACTATCTTGATAGCGATGAGGTATGGCGTATGACTTTTGTTATCATAATTGTGAATACTATGTGTTATTTTTATACCGTCATGTGTTTGATGATGAGATTATGAGTGTCGTGTATCGACAGGTACCGTCATATGCTTGACGATGTTGTTTGGGATGTCTATGTGAACGCGTGGCGTCGTTTGGTGATTAATACATTCATGTTTACGTATTTGGTTGTATGGTTTGAGTGCCGATGATGAGCACATGGTAGAGTCTGGGTCACTAGTTGACGAGACCTTGTCGCCAAACAGGTTTGCTCGATAGAGCATTGGATGCATTGTACCGGTGAGTGTACCGCATCTGTTATAGAGGTAAACATTTGTCGAGCAGTGATACCCTTGGGTATGCTCGCCGGGATGGCTAAGGCCAAGTGATTGGTGGTAAGAGTAGTCATTGATGAAACTACTCGCTTGTTGTTGTGATTTGGGGTAGGCATGATCACACCCACCCTGAGGGTGTGGAATAAGTCCTAATGGATTAGGATTGCATCGTAATTGAGCCAGGACACTGGGTTGTCCATTGTGATTTCGTATTTTAGAGATATGTTGGGCGATGACCCACAACTCTAATGGTTTGTACGGTATGGTACACCGGGATGAGACGTGTGTCACGTTGATAGGTTGGTATGAGCCTATGGGGCCAACGTTAGCCAGGTATTGTTGTAGTACTTTAGTGTGCTTGTGATAGCCATTATACTGCTCGTTGGAGTCGAGATGGGTGAATCGTATGGTGATACGATGAGGGGTATGGTAGACTTTTGTAGTCTCCTTGTAGCATGATGATTGAGGCAGGGAGTGCCTCACGGAGACGTTTATACGTCAAATGTTTCTAGGGACTTGTTTTGGGACAACTCAATTTGGTTGGGAATACCAACGTGAGTGTCGACAAGTCGTTGTTAGCTCTAGTTGAGCATTCTTGCATATGGCATGCAATGGGAGTCACAATGGCTTGTGAGATATAGTTAGTGGGGTGACACTACTATATTGATTTTGTGGGGTCTTCCCACCTTAACAGTGATTAATAGACATAAGAAGGACTAATCATGCATTAATAACGTCTTAAGGTTCTGGTTGTTACATGAGCTAACAGGATTACAGGCCAAAATAAAAGACTTCAAAAATAATTCATTACATTCCCAAAAGAATGTTAATATTTAGATTTATACTACTCCTATAGTAGATACTAATCGTGACTTGAATCCTAAACATTCCTGTGTTCCTCGTAGCTCACTGCCTCAACCCGACCCTTAGTCCTTTAGCCCAAAAGCGTACCTACAGGGACAACACATCATAAGCATATACAATCTTACTTAACAGCATAAAAACATCATAGTAAATGCATGAAATATTGGTTAAGTAAATATGGTGGTTATTCATTAACTTCTCATTGTTGTCCCTGATTCATAATCATGCATATGGGCATCTTACCCTGTGACATCTTACCACTTTATAAACATCGCATGGCCTCTTACCATGTGGGGCATCTTACCCCGTGGTATCTTACCACAAATTATATCGCATGGCCTCTTACCATGTGGGGCATCTTACCCCGTGGCATCTTACCACAAATAACATCGTATGAATATATATAAACATCTTATCAACATCGTAAACATCTTATAAACATCTTATAAACATCATCATTTCATCATCAATACTCATGCAATAAAAGCATAGTCGTAGTGTAAAGATGCGTTTTACAGTCCGATGCCCGTATGTCTCTTACGTACCTTTTCAAAAGGAGGAGGAGTCAACAGACTTATCTCCTTGATTGTGCTGGTACCTGCGATGGCTCTACACAACCACATAATACAATATTAGGCACCGATACGAGAATCGAAATCAATTTACAAAAAAAAAAGAATCATAAAATTTTATAACACATGAATAGTGACTACCGATCGATCGGTCTCCCCTACCGGTCGATCGCTAACTGTTCATCATTTTCATTCTTTTGCTACGGCATTTGCCAATCGATCGGTGTTCATCACCGATAGATCGGTCGTTCCCATTCATGCGAGATTTCCAAAAATCTCGAACACCTCATTTCATACCCTTCAAACCACTTCATAACACACATAAAATGACAGAACAAGCATATCAATAGCTTCATCATACTTCCATGCATGTATTAAAATTAAAGGTTCACTCATAACCTAAACCGACATGCATTAAAACTACCCCTTTTTATCAGTACTCGATCAACTTTTCTGAAAAACAGGGCATAATTACATAGTCCAAAATTATTGAACATACATCTTTATGGCAACGAAACTACCACATAGCCCATAGTTCATGCTTAAAACAATATGCTGGCATTTTCACCAAACTACCATGTATGTATTCACGTTAAAGGTTTACTCATAACCTAAGCTAGCATGCTTCAAATCTTCATAATAAAAGCCCTACCCAACATACAAACAGGGCACTTCCTTGCCCAGATTTTCGAGGAGCCCTTTTTACAACCGAAAATCTAACACATAAAGCATGTAAGTTACTTACTAAAACATGCTAGGGGCTTCATAAACATTACCTACAAGTGTTCATAACAAGGTTTCAACAAACCTAACAATAACATGCCAAAACTGCTACGATGAACATACATGCATAAAATGAAAAAGCTGGTGAACTAGCGTGATTCCTCACCACTTTTGCTCCTCGATTTTTGTCAAGAAAAGACTAGGAATTTCCGATCACTTTCTTCCTAATAGGAGTTCATATTTCAGACGAAATGAAGGGAAGAAGAAGAGGATTTGTTGGAGGAGCTAAGGTCAAAATATCTGAGTCAAAAGTAGGCAACTTGGCCAACCTTTTCCAGAAAAACAGGGGAGGGGGCGTGAGTTGCATGCAAGTGGGGGGAGGGTGGTTGCATGTATGGTGGTTTTGTGGTGTTTAATTGTGTCCCGGTATTTCATACGATGTATAAAAATATCTCCCCTTGATATTTTATAATTCTACTACATCAATACAACAATTAAAAACACCTAACATGCCCCCTAAACCATATCATCATATCATAATTATAACCCCCAATTAAAGTACCACAACCCTCTTAAACACATCGTAAATCATCATGGTAGCACATAATCATATAACATTTCGGGGGTATTACATTACTCCCCTACTTATAAGATTCCGTCCTCGAAATCCACATGCATCATCATAACGGAACTAAACATAAAAACATACCAGAGAATAGTTCCGGATAGTGCTGCACCATATGCCGTTCCGTCTCTCATGTAGCCTCCTCGACACCCCGACGATCCCACTGAACTTTGACCATCGGTATAACTTTGCTCCGTAGTCTGCGATCCTCTCGATCCAGAATTCTGATTGGTCGTTCTACGTAGGACACATCTGCGTCTAACTGAACTTCTGTTGGCTGTAAGACATGAGACGGGTCTGGCTCATACTTCCGTAACATAGAGACATGAAAAACATCGTGTATGCCACACAAGGATGGCGGTAGAGCCAAACGACATGCCAATGTACCGATACGCTATAAAACTTCATATGGCCCAACATACCTCGGAGATAACTTTCCCCGCATCCCAAAACGAACCACACCCCTGAAGGGCGAGATCTTTAAGAAGACCCTGTCTCCTAACTGGAATTCTAGCGGTCGTCGCCGCTTATTGGCATAGGCCGCTTGCCTATCCTGGGCCGCTTTCATCTTTTGGCGTATCAACTTTATCTTACCTTCCATATCCTTGATCATATCCGGTCCTACGACCGCTTTGCTAGTCAAGTCCTCCCAATACAGCGGTGATCTACATCGTCATCCATACAGAGCTTCAAAAGGAGCCATTTGAATGCTCGCCTGATAACTGTTATTATAGGAGAACTCCACCAGCGGCACTGAATCCTGCCACGGAGTATCAAACTCCAAAATACATGCCCTCAACATGTCCTCGAGCGTCTGAATGGTACGCTCCGTTTGGCCGTCTGTCTGAGGGTGATAGGCCGTACTCAGTCTCACCTCTGTGCCCAAAGCTGTCTGGAGACCCTCCCAGAAATGCGAAGTGAACCTCGGGTCCCTGTCAGACACTATCGAGACTGGAATACCATGCAATCTCACCACATCCCGTATATACATCTGGGCCATCTTCAAGTGTGTATAAGACATACTGTAAGGGATGAAATGAGCCGTCTTCGTCAGCCTATCTATGATCACCCAGATCGCGTCAAATCCTGAGGCCGTCCTCGGCAAGTGGGTCACGAAGTCCATAGATATATGCTCCCACTTCCATTCAGGCACCTCCAAGCTCTTCAGCTCACCACCAGGCCTCTGCCTCTCTACCTTTACCTGCTGGCAGATCAAACATCTTTTAACAAAAATGATCACCTCACCTTCATGCGTCTCCACCAGAATTGATCGCATAGATCTTTGTACATCTTCTTTCCACCTGGGTGGATACTGAACCGACTACTGTGAGCTCGCTCCAATATTCCTCTACGCAGTTCTGGTGTATCTGGGACTACCCATCGGTTGCCCAGTCTCAAAGAATCATCCTCAACCACTCTGAACTTGGATGGCTGACCCTGAAGTACCAATGATGTCCATCTCTGAACCTCACTATCCGACTTCTGGGCCTTCCTGATCGCCTCAAATATATCTGGCTCCGCCAATAAGGTCGACACTCGCACAGGCGACGTGTCTACATCAAAATCATAGCCCAGATGGCAATAAGAAGTCATCAAGGCCGACAAACACATGGCATCCTCTGCAGTACTCTTCACCTTCCGACTTAAGGCGTCTGCTATTAAGTTCGCTTTACCTGGATGGTACTCAATTTCACAATCATAGTCTTTGAGCAAATCCATCCACCTTCTTTGTCTCATATTCAACTCTGCCTGAGTGAATAAGAACTTCAGGCTCTTATGGTCCGTATATATAGTGAAAGACGTGCCATACAAGTAATGCCTCCAGATCTTCAAGGCAAATATGATGGCCGCCAGTTCCAAATCATGCACTGGATACCTAGCCTCGTGTGGCTTCAGCTGCCTCGATGCATAAGCCACCACGTGCTTATCTTGCATCAACACACAGCCCAAACCCTGCAGTGACGCATCCGTATACAAGGCAAACCTCTTATTCTCAGACGGAATCACCAATACAGGCGCTGTAGTCAAGCGATGCTTCAGTTCTTGAAAACTTTCCTCACAAGCCTCAGACCAAAAGAAGGGGACTCCTTTCTGAGTCAGCTGTGTCAGGGGTTTGGCAATCTTTGAGAAACCTTCGACGAAACGTCGGTAATAACCTGCCAAACCGAGGAAACTCCATATCTCCGGTACAGAAGTGGGTGCAGCCCACTCTAACACAGCTTCAATCTTCCTGGGATCCATAGATATCCCATGGCTAGATATGACATGGCCCAAGAATACCACGCTGTCCAACCAGAACTCGCACCTACTAAGCTTTGCATATAACTGATGATCCCTAAGGATCTGAAGCACTGTCCTCAAGTGCCTTACATGCTCTTCTTCCGTCCGAGAGTAAATAAGTATGTCGTCAATGAAGACTATGACGAACTGATCCAAATACGGCTGGAACACCCTATTCATCAAACTCATGAAGACAGCTGGGGCACTCGTCCCCCAAAAGGCATGACCAGGAATTCATAGTGCCCATATCTAGTCCTGAAAGCCGTCTTCTGAACATCATCATCCCTTACTCGAATCTGATGGTACCCCGACCTCAGATCGATCTTACTGTAGAGCCTCGTACCCTGCAACTGATCAAACAAGTCATCGATCCTCGGAAGTGGATACTTGTTCTTTACCGTAGCTTTGTTCAGTTGTCTGTAGTCAATGCATAGACGCATCGATCCATCTTTCTTCTTAACAAATAAGACAGGCGCACCCCATGGCGATACGCTAGGGCGTATGTAGCCCTTGTCAAGGAGCTCTTGTAACTGTATCTTTAACTCCCTTAACTCTGCTGGTGCCATCCTATATGGGGCACGAGAAATTGCAGACGTCCCTGGTAGTAACTCAATTCCAAACTCGACCTCTCTCGTCGGTGGGAATCTGGGAATTTCCTCCGGAAAGACATCAGCAAACTCTGCCACTACGGGCACATCCTCAACCTTTAGCTCTTTCCAGTTTTCCGTCATATCAACAACATAGATAAGATATCATGTATGACCTCGTTCCAATAACTGTGCCATCTTGACAGCAAATATCAACGGAATCTTTGGGCGAGAACCATCCCCAAAGAATGTCCACTGGGCTCCCATATCAGACCTGAATCGGACAGTCCTTTGCCTACAGTTTACGACTGCCTGATACCTGTTCAGAACATCGATGCCCACAATGCAATCGAAGTCTGTCATTCCCAGTACAATCAAATCTAATCTTAACTCATTATCCTCAAAATAAATGAGGCCATCATAGACAATCTAATCCGTAGTCAAACTTCTTCCTGCGGGGGTCGAGACTATAAGTGGCATGGGCGACGGAGAAGTGCATATGTGGTGCCTTTCAACAAAACTCGTCGACACAAAAGAGTGTGACGCACCTGTGTCTATCAATATAAGAGCAGGGTGCGTAAATAAAAGACACGTACCCGCTATCACTTCCTCCGGAGCCGCTGTAGCCTGCTCCCTCGTCAAAGCATATACCTGACCCTGAGGTGGCCCCGTGGGCTGACCTCCATACTACCTCGGTGCGAAAGGTGGTCTGTACTGTGCCGCTCTGTCCGCAGGCCTCCCCGTAGAGTTCTGCTGTCTTCCCATGTTGGGACACTGCCGAGCAAAGTGGCCTCTGTCGCCACTGACATAGCAGCCTACGCAATCCTTTGCCAAATGTGGTTGTCCACATAGAGTGCACTGAACTCTTCCAGATCTGTCTCCCTGAGGTTGTCCTCTCCCAGACGGAGCATCATTCCTACGGTTCCCTTTCCATTTATTCTAGGGCCTCTTGCCACTGAATCTCGACGCTGAAGTGTTTCCCTTAGGCTTAAACTGATCACCCCTGGGCTTCAAATTGTCAGAAGTGGATTTCTGAGGGGGTGCTGGAGGTGGCACTGCATCAGGATATGCGCCAACTCCCAGTTCGGCTAGCTCGGCCCGTGAAAGTGCATCATTAAAACAGGCAGGGCCGTAGGTAATTACCCTGTCATACAGTTCCGGCCTCAAGCCCTTCATGAAGTTCCTCATCTTCACTTGAGTGCTTGCAGCAATGTGTGGCACATATCGCAGTAAGGAACAGTAATGTAGAGCATAGTCAGATACAGGCATGGTACCTTGCCTTAAATTGGTAAACTCATCCTCCTTGGCCTGTCTTGCAGCGGCTGAGAAGTAGCGGGTCAGAAACCGCGTTCGGAACATCTTCCAATTTAATTCCTGCCCCAGAGCCTCTTGATCAATCACTGTAGTCTTCCACCACATCAGTGCCTTCTTGGCCAGCTGAAATTCTGCTAATCTGATCCAGGCCGTCTTTGCACAAGGCGCTGCCACAAATATATGTTCAATCCTCTCCAACCATTCCTCAGCTTTTTCCCCTGGTTCAGTTCCCTCGAACATCGGGGGTCGATACATCATAAATTGAGCCAAGCTCAACTCCCCAGGTAGCAACTGTTGTTCAGAGGGTTCTTCGCCCAAGGCTGGTGGTGGCAGTGGATTCGTACGCCCAGCACTTGCATTAACACTAATGGCGTCACCCACTTCAATATTTGATGCCATGCTGCAACACAAGGGTTAATAACAACACCAAAAGCAGTTCAAAAAGCACATCGTTAGATAATTAAACATGTTAGCATAACATAGAAACTTCATATGCAACATACATATAAAACATGTTCAAAAGTAAGCACCTAGCCAACTTATTGCTAAGGCTACCCTTCACTCATTCCCGAGTTATCTAACCACTGCTCTGATACCACTAATGTGGGGTCTTCCCACCTTAACAGTGATTAATAGACATAAGAAGGACTAATCATGCATTAATAATGTCTTAAGGTTCTGGTTGTTACATGAGCTAACAGGATTACAGGCCAAAATAAAAGACTTCAAAAATAATTCATTACATTCCCAAAAGAATGTTAATATTTAGATTTATACTACTCCTATAGTAGATACTAATCGTGACTTGAATCCTAAACATTCATGTGTTCCTCGTAGCTCACTGCCTCAACCCGACCCTTAGTCCTTTAGCCCAAAAGCATACCTACAGGGACAACACATCATAAGCATATACAATCTTACTTAACATCATAAAAACATCATAGTAAATGCATTAAATATTGGTTAAGTAAATATGCTGGTTATTCATTAACTTCTCATTGTTGTCCCTGATTCATAATCATGCATATGGGCATCTTACCCTGTGGCATCTTACCACTTTATAAACATCGCATGGCCTCTTACCATGTGGGGCATCTTACCCCGTGGCATCTTACCACAAATAATATCGCATGGCCTCTTACCATGTGGGGCATCTTACCCCATGGCATCTTACCACAAATAATATCGCATGGCCTCTTACCATGTGGGGCATCTTACCCCGTGGCATCTTACCACAAATAACATCGTATGAAAATATATAAACATCTTTTCAACATCGTAAACATCTTATAAACATCGTAAACATCTTATAAACATCATCATTTCATCATCAATACTCATGCAATAAAAGCATAGTCGTAGTGTAAAGATGCCTTTTACCGTCCGATGCCCGTACGTCTCTTACGTACCTTTTCAATAGGAGGAGGAGTCAACAGACTTATCTCCTTGATTGTGCTGGTACCTGGGATGGCTCTACACAACCACATAATACAATATTAGGCACCGATACGAGAATCGAATCAATTTACAAAAAAAAAAAGAATCATAAGATTTTATAACACATGAATAGTGACTACCGATCGATCGGTCTTCCCTACCGATCGATCGCTAACTATTCATCATTTTCATTCTTTTGCTACGGCATTTGCCGATCGATCGATGTTCATCACCGATCGATCGGTCGTTCCCATTCATGCGAGATTTCCAGAAATCTCGAACACCTCATTTCATACCCTTCAAACCACTTCATAACACACATAAAATGCCTGAACAAGCATATCAATAGCTTCATCATACTTCCATGCATGTATTGAAATTAAAGGTTCACTCATAACCTAAACCGACATGCATTAAAACTACCCCTTTTTATCAGTACTCGATCAACTTTTCTGAAATACAGGGCATAATTACATAGCCCAGAATTATTGAACATACATCTTTATGGCAACGAAACTACCACATAGCCCATAGTTCATGCTTAAAACAATATGCTGGCATTTTCACCAAACTACCATGTATGTATTCACGTCAAAGGTTTACTCATAACCTAAGCTAGCATGCTTCAAATCTTCATAATAAAAGCCCTACCCAACATACAAACAGGGCACTTCCTTGCCCAGATTTTCGAGGAGCCCTTTTTACAACCGAAAATCTAACACATAAAGCATGTAAGTTACTTACTAAAACATGCTAGGGGCTTCATAAACATTACCTACAAGTGTTCATAACAAGGTTTCAACAAACCTAACACTAACATGCCAAAACTGCTACGATGAACATACATGCATAAAATGAAAAAGCTGGTGAACCAGCGTGATTCCTCACCACTTTTGCTCCTCGATTTTTGTCAAGAAAAGACAAGGAATTTCCGATCACTTTCTTCCTAATAGCAGTTCATATTTCAGACGAAATGAAGGGAAGAAGAAGAGGATTTGTTGGAGGAGCTAAGGTCAAAATATCTGAGTCAAAAGTAGGCAACTTGGCCAACCTTTTCCAGAAAAACAGGGGAGGGGGCGTGGGTTGCATGCAAGTGGGGGGAGGTGGTTGCATGTAGGGTGGTTTTGTGGTGTTTAATTGTGTCCCGGTATTTCATACGATGTATAAAAATATCTCCCCTTGATATTTTATAATTCTACTACATCAATACAACAACTAAAAACACCTAACATGCCCCCTAAACCATATCATCATATCATAATTATAACCCCCAATTAAAGTACCACAACCCTCTTAAACACATCGTAAATCATCATCGTAGCACATAATCGTATAACATTTCGGGGGTATTACAGATTTTATCTCTTGGAGAGATTTGGATTGTGCTGTCATGGAGACAGCTGGTATTGGTTGAGGGTTGATTATGAATCAACCGGGGTAAGCCCTACTAGTGTTGGACTATGTAATGGCTTCGTACTTCCGGTGAGACGTTCGAGGAGACGTCTCCGGGGAAATACCCGGATTGCAGGAGTACTATGATATTAGTACAGAGCATCTTAGGATGAGTATACATGGAGTATACGGGTTTCAGATTGGTAATAGTTACAGGGATGCACTATTCTGAATCAGTCACCTTTTGTTGGTTCCGGGATATGTTTTGATGTAAATATATCCAGGTTTTCCGAACGGCAGTTCAAGTTGGATAGTCATGAGTTCATGACATTTTCCTTGTGAGGAAGGCGGTATTGTTATACCTATCGGTGGAATCTTTTGGGAGATTCGTTGTTTTGGTTTGTATTTTGTTGATGTTGAAATCACACCTTTTGGTTTTTGTTTGTCAACCATCATTCTCCGTGGGGTGAGAATAATCAAGGTTTGACAGTTGGTTTTGGGACTTGGGTATGATTGGAGATACCCGAGTCTATTGCTTTGGGTATGCATGTTGTGTTGGTGCATGGACATGTATGCCGTGTGGGTATACGAATGCCAACTTTAATTGTTCATTGTTGAACGTCGGATTTATATGCTTTGATGAATCTCCGATGAGATTGTGGCACCCTGAGATTGGTAATCTCGATGGCACGATATATGCTGAGGAATAATCGTGAGGTCCAGTTGACTTCCCCTGAGGAGGGATTGTCGTGTTTTGGGACCATGGTAATCCTTGCTGGTTAATTCGTTAGTTTCCTTGTTTTAGGATTGTTGAATCCCAGGATAAACGAGGGATGATCAGGATTCGGATTTGTTTAGTGTCATGATTGACACGTGTGGCGGGAATGCAATCGATTGTCTTGCATGACCTCTGTGGAACCTGAGAATTTGTGGAGTCTTGATGGTGTGTCGGGACCAAGATATGATTTCTTGGAACACACCGGTGTAAACAACGTCTGAGATGTGCTTTGTGTGGATCGGTGACCGTGGGTTGCCCGATCCGCGTTTCAAGTGGTGCAACTACTCCTTTGGAGAAGATGGGGGTGGAAAGCAGGAACCGGGTTTACTGTGAGTATACTGTCGTATACTAGTAGTCCTCATCGTAACGATGTGTGTTAAGCGTCGTGGATAAGTGATGGAGATATCATGGGGAGATATCTATGTCAGGACCAAGGAAGATCTGGTTGATTTACAGTTGTAGTAGACTGACATCTGGGATGATTCGCATCGAGGTATGTTATCCTTTGGATTCTGTGTTGGTTTTGGCGTTTGCTTTATTTTAAAGCTTGGTGCTAGGTTGGTGTCCTCGCGGTTGTTAACTCGATTCTGATGTGGTTCAGAATCGGGGTTGTGGTTTTATTTTGCTGTGTAGTCCTGGCGTTACGTGGAGTACACCGGTGCAAATTTTGAGGATGAAATTTTATTAGTGGGGGATAATTGTGATGTCCGGAAATTACTGGTGTTAATCCCGGTGTAGTAATAATCCTTAATGGATTTTATTTGTGGCAATTGTGTATTAATTGCGGTTTTGGGTCTCCCGAGGTTGTTAAATCGGGCATTTGGGATCGTTGGATCCAAATGTTGAGATTGTATTCTCATTTTGGTGGAAAACCTATGAGTTGGGTTTTCGGTGGGACTTGGAGTCCGGGGTGCTTTATATTGGGGCTGGTATGGGGATTTGATGTTGGAGAGAGAGTTTTTGAAAACAGATGATTTTTAATGAATCATGATGTATTTGTGGGGCTATTGGTATTTCGGGGCATTTTTGCTATATATACCAGTTGGACTCGGGATTCCGTCATTCGGAATCCATTTCCCCTCCTCTCCCCCCTCTTCTGCGATGACCTCCCTAAAAACCCTTCCCCTCTTTCCCCTTCAATGGAAATCGTTGGGAACACGATTTAGGGGCCGGAGTTCTTGAAGAAAAGCTGGTAATCTCATTCTCCTCTCTTGTAGCTTTGATTTGATTGTAATTTGTTGGATTTGGTTGAGTTTTGGGTTTAGTTTGGTTTGAGTGATTTTGGTGAAAATAATAAAATCTTTTGGGTTTGTTTTATTTTGGGTTGAGCACCCTTGTTGGAGGTCCTTGTGTGTGGATTTGTTGTGGTTTTGTGTTGGGAGGAGTTGGGGTATGTTTTGTGGAGGTTTCAAGCTCTTGAAAATGGTGTTTTTTGGGTTGCAGGTCGCGGCGATCGATCGCCCATTTTTGGCGATCGATCGCGCGCAAGCAGTAGGCTTTTCAGTAAGGTGGCGATCGATCGCTACTTTTGAGCGATCGATCGCCTCGCGCCAGTAAGGTCTGGCGATCGCTGCAATACCTCATACGGCCCAACATACCTCGGAGATAACTTCCCCCGCGTACCAAAACGAACCACACCCCTGAAGGGTGAGATTTTCAAGAAGACGTTGTCTCCTACTTGGAATTCTAGCGGTCGTCGTCGCTTATTGGCATAGGCTGCTTTCCTATCCTGTGCCGCTTTCATCTTTTTGGCGTATCGACTTAATCTTTCCTTCCATATCCTTAATCATATCCGGTCCTCTGACCGCTTTACTAGTCAAGTCCTCCCAATACAACGGTGACCTACAACGTCATCCGTAAAGAGCTTCAAAAGGGGCCATTTGAATGCTCACCTGATAGCTGTTATTATACGAGAACTCTACTAGTGATAATGAATCTTGCCACGGAGTATCAAACTCCAATACACGGTACGTTGGCCTACCGTTTGCCTCTACCGCCATCCTTATCTGGCATACATGATGTTTTTCACGTCTCTATGTTAGGGAAGTATGAGCCAGACCCGTCTCATGTATTACAGCCTACTGAAGTGCAGTTGGACTCAGATATATCCTAAGTAGAACGACCCGTCAGAATTCTGGATCGAGAGGATAGTAGATTACGAAGCAAGATTATACCGATGGTCAAAGTTCAGTGGGATCGTCGGGGTGTCGAGAAGGCTACGTGGGAGACTGAACGGCATATGGTGCAGCATTACCCGGAACTATTTTCTGGTATGATTTATGTTTAGTTTCATTTTGGGTAAGTGCATGCGATTTCGAGGACGAAATCTTATAAGTAGGGGAGTATTGTGATGCCCCGAAATTAATTATATGCAATTTGGCCATTAATGATGTTTATATGATTAATTATGGTGATAATTGATTTATATGTTGAAATTAATTATCTTGTTGAAATGCTTAGTCACATGGTAGGCGTGACCCGGGGTTGCATTTCAGGGTGCATGTTATGCATGTTAGAAAATGAGGTGTTAACATGATTTAATTGTATTGGGTGTTAATTATGAGGAAAATATGGATTTAGTGTAAGTTTGTTGCATTTTTGTAAAATGCTTTAATATACCATGTTGCGGTATTTTATACATCATGTTAATTGTTGGGGTACAATTTTAATTAATCTTCATAACCCCTTTTAACCCCACTATACCCTCCTCTTTATCTCACTTTTCCCCACCACTCTTAAATCCCCAATTTCACTCTCAAACCCTACCCATTTCCCATTTTCGAAATTTGGTAAGGAAGGAAGGAGAAATCTTCTCAAAACTTTTGTTTGTGGGATTTTTGTTAAGATTTGGAGCCCTCAAGAGGTATGAAACCCTTCCTAAAGTTTTAATGATGTTTGGTTTAGAAATGGGTTAGCATTTTGAGTTTTTATGTGGGTTTGTTTTGAGTATGTGTTATATGTTATTGGGGTATGATTTTTGAAGTGTTTTATGTGGGTTTTAGTGAGTTATGATGATGTTTGTGTTGTTGGAAAGTTTGGGTTTGAAGGGTATGAGATTGAGCTTGAAAAATGCTCAAAAATGGTGAAGAATCGCGCACCAGCAGGTGGCGATCGATCGCCATATATGAGGCGATCGATCGCCGAAGGCCAGTAGCAAAAAAATGCTACAGGCGATCGATCGCCGCGAGGCAAAAAGTGAGGCGATTGATAGCCTCGATGCAGCGATCGATCGCCAGCCGTTTAAAAATGGCAAATGATGTTTTTTGTTGAATTTTTGGTATTTGGTTATTATTTAGCTTCTAATATTGATTTGTATGGTTGTGTAGAACCATCCCAGGTACCAACAACATCAAGGAGATAAAGTTCTCCAACTTCTCCGCTTTTGGGAATTAAGGTACGTAAAAAACGTACGAGCATCGGACGGTAAAACACATTCCTATACTATGACTACGCAATGATTGCATAAGTATTTACGATGTTTATGATGATGATTATGATAAGTAAGTTTATGATGATGATGTTTATGATGAGTAAAGATGATATGATGTTTATGATGACGTTTATAATAAGATGATGATATTTATAAGATGATGATGTTTACAAGATGATGATGTTTATAAGATGATGACGTTTACAAGATGATGATGTTTATAAGATGATGATGTTTATGATATGATGATGATGATGTATGTTTAACTATGTTATTGAGAATGGTAGAGTGTTCTGGTAGTTGTTATGGAAAAGCGAGGAAGGTACTTACCGCTGACATAGCTAGCAAGGAGATACATCCGCTATCAAGGTGTACTGAGGGGTATCACAGTACCGCTATATGTCGAAGCGAGGGGGCCAATTGTTCCGCGGACATAACAAGGCCAGAAACATCCCCATTTCTAAATAACATTGTTGATTATGAGCATATATGTGAAGTATGATTTTAATCATTTATGTCAAGAACTAATGATTATATGCATGACTATGAAACAAGGACAACCAAAGTGGGTTAATGCGATTAACCAGGAAGTATACGTTACGATTATTTCATGCATTTATTTATATGCCATTACCTTATGATGTTAAGTAATGATGTACATGCTCATGATGGGTTGTTCCTATAGGTACACTTTTGGACTGAAGGGCTAAGGGTCGGGTTGAGGCAGTGAGCTAAAAAGAGCATGAAAGAATATATGATACAGGATTTTGGATAGTCTCTACTCTAGGAGTAGTGTAAACCTACAATGTTAGCATTCGTTTATGGGAATGTAACTAATAAGTTTTGAAATTTTATTTTTGGCATGTAATCTTATTAGCGCAAAGCTACACCGGTACCCTAAGATGTTATTAATGCATAGTCCATAATACGTTATTAGTATGATGTTAAGGTAGGAAGACCCTACAGTAGACAAGTTGGCGCTGCTGATGTAAAACCAAAAACTTTACTCGCTGATGGTGTACCACTGAAACTGGCGCCCTTGGACCCACTAGGAAAAGTCTTCTGTGCAGGTACTTGAAATACATTCTTCGTACCAACACAAGTACTATCTTCACTTTATCTTTTCCTGAAAGCTTTGGATTCAGCTTCCAACTTTTCAGCATGAATAACTGCAGATTTCAACTTACTATAGGATTCCAAGTCTGTTGTTATAAGGCGATCACGAATAGTGAATCGTAAGCCCAGTTCAAACCTAGTACATTTTTTTCGCAGTAGCAACCATTAAACTTCAAGGAATTCTTTCTCCTTCTGATCTTTATACACTTAAGGTAAGTATGCATCATTAAACTTCATCAGAAAGCCCTCCCACGTCAGAACAAGTGGCTGAATAGTACTGTTAGGAATAGTTTCCCACCAATCATATGCATTGCCCTGAAGAAGTGACACTGTATAATCAAACTGTTGGGATATGCCCTAAGATAACTCATTAGATGATTGATTTTGGCATACAATGTAATATGATTTTAATAAAGGCAATTCATTATTATATATATTATTCCAGTATCTGTGTAATATGAATATATATATATATATGTTAATGTCCTAAGAATAATATTGTATTATTCTTAAAGATTGTCCATAGTCAAGTATTATCATGAATAAGGATAATGATAATGCTTTGAGACTAGTATGTATTGATTGATGAATTGTTCATGGATATGAGATATCAAATCAACACATGGGTGCATGTTAGAGAACGATGTACTGGACAGACCCACCATGAGAATGCTGCATGGATAGTTATATGAACGTCATAAGCAATTCTCATAGTGATAATAATGTATGTAATCCTTACGACTTGAGACCACCAGAGATCCCAACATAAGGAGTCGTGTATCTTGATATTGTCAAACGTTACCTGTAACAGGGTAAACTATAAAGACAATCATTGGATACACAGTAGAGGGATGTTGAGTGATCAAGATAGATTTGTCCCTCCTATATAAAAGGAGAAGTGTTTGGGCCCTTGATCAAGTGAGACTAAAATGCATGGCCATGCTCGAATGAGTCGATATGTGATATCGAGCTTATTCATTTATTCTAGTCAACTTGGGGATCAAGAAATAAAAGATTGAATTATACGAGTATGACTATTCCATGACTCGTGTTTAATCTAAACACATAGGACAAAGGGATTAAGTTACATGGTGAATATTATCACAGGCCATAGGATATGTCGAGTCAATGACATTCTTGTAACTTGGGTAGCCTTGATGTGTTGCTAGATACCGCTGATTGCTTGTGACATAAAATTAGATTTTATGTCACTGCCAATGTTACAAAATCCTAACGGGTCGCACAAAAGATTAAATCGATAAAGGGTAGATAAAATTCATTGGATGAATTAATTTGATTAAGAAGAGTCTTAATCATAAAATATTATATATATATATATACATACATATAATATATCGGGCCAAATATATGTATATAATGATATATATGTAAAATAGGCTATAGATATAATTAAGAAATTGGTTTTGGGCTTTTCGAAAGCCTGTGATTAAGCTAGCCACCTCTTTCATTTATATATTAGGTTAATATGGTGCATATGTTAATTGTGAATTAACAAGAACCCTAAACCTAGCATATCAATTTGTTGACGCAACAGCCATCTCGTTTCTTGGTGGCTCGTCACTTTCCGGTTGAAGATCAAGTCTAGCAACTTGTTCTTCAACATCCCTTTTCGATTTGATCGTGGATACGGTAGAGGTAAAACTTGAAAAGTTTTGCTACTGACTCGAGGACGTGTTGGACGTTTGCTTCGTGGATTCTGCTGAAACACGCTACTAAAGGTATAACTCTTTACACCCGATATGAACACCCGTTTAGGTCCTCGATTTGGAATCCAAATTTTTTTTATTCCGCTGCGTATTTGCATGTTGGATTCCTTACAGTGGCATCAGAGCCGTGTACGAAGCTCATATCGGGGTTGCATGATAAATTGTTTTATCAGATTATGAGTTATTGTTTTCATGCGTTTTATAAACTGTAAAACATATATGATATGTTATAATAACATTGTGGAAATTATCGTAAAACTATATATATGATATAATGATAAATTTATTTATTGGATACATGTATGCGAGCGACTGATATAGCAAGGCGGGCGAACGTAGCTCGATAGTCGGGCGAACGTAGCACGTGAGGCAAGCGACCGTATCTCGAAAGTCGAGTGAGTAGGGTTCGCAAGGCGGGCGACCGCGCTCAAAAGGGGCGGGCGACCGCCCCATGAGTGGGCGGTCGACCGCCCGCATGGAGGGGCCGGCACGCCGCTCTCGTGCGCGGGGTCCGAGACATTTGATGCACGTGCGAGAATTTCCGTAATTTTATTTTAAAGTTTTATTATCTTAGAATTAAATTTTAAATTGTTTAGAATTTAATTCATTTTGTCCAAGCATGTTTTATGTGTTGTTTGAGCATGGTGCATGGTTATAGCCCTATGACCTATTATATAGGTATTTTGTGGATGATTGTAATTTTAAATACGGCCTGCGAGTCGTGCCTTCTCTATTCTTTCTGAATGTATTCCCTCCCCTATGCTCCCCCTCGAATGTAACTCGAGGACTTCTCTATATCATGTAATTGTTATATAGTATAGTTAGAATTGTATTGATGGAGATCAATGAAGATGGACCATGGTGCCGTGACGAGAAGGCCATTCACAAAAGGACCAAAGAGGTGCTTGGAGAAGTTACCCTTAGGTTGACCTTTTAGATTTTCTCATTGGCTTGAGAAAATCATTAGTTGGGGCTATAACCATGTCACGTTTATTTTATGTTGATGTATGTGATGCATGTTTATCGTTTTATTTAATATTGATACTTGATATACATATATGTAGATATGTATATATGTATATGTACCAGACATATTTTCAATATTAATAAAATCATGAGATCTTTAAATCCCTCTAATAATATTAAGCCAATCAAGATGCCTTCCAATTAAAAATACTCGTCAAGACTTCGATTGAACATGTGTGGGTTTGCCAAAGCAAAGCACCGTGACAATCTTAGTAAGGCGCGTTAGGGTAAAAGTGATATCTTGGGTTCGACTTAACTAGCGTTATCTCAATAGGATTGGGAACCTAGAGGCATGGGGTTGGGAAATAATTCATTAGATGAATTAGAACAAAGTGTTGTTTGCCAACCATCCAAGAGTTACATGTGATGTAATTGACAAAGCGTTGTCTACCTAAATAACCGAGTCTTGGGTGATTAGCCAAAGCTAACTCAAGGTTAGGTGAAATATGGATCTTGGCCCACTAATAGTTTTTGAGGGTTGATGTTTTTTTAACTAAATAGTGGGAGTATCATTTAATATAAGACCTTATTAAATGATAAAATCATAAACTTATTTTGCATATTTATATTGTAGATATCCATGGCATCAAACAACGTTACAGGTACACTTTCATTAAATGGGACAAATTTCCTAGACTGGTATAGGAATCTGAGGATTGTCCTCAAAGAAGAGAAAAAGCAATATGTCATTGAGGAACCTTACCTGCTGAGGAACCTCCCGTTACAGCTGCGAGGGCCGATAAGGATGCTTACAAGAAGCATCAAAATGACGCACTTGATGTTGGTTGTTTAATGCTATCAACCATGAACTCTAAGCTTCAGAAGCAACATGAGGAAATGGACGCGTTCAATATGATTGAACATCTGAAGCAACTTTACCAACAACAAGCTAGACAAGAGAGGTATGAAGTCTCTAAAGCGTTATTTCAGTGCAGAACGGTAGAAGGAACCCTTGTTGGATCTCATGTACTCAAGATGATTGGATACATAGAGAATCGTGAAAAACTAGGTTTTTCGTTGGACCAAGAGTTGGCCACTGACGTGATCTTGCAATCGTTGCCTGATAGCTACAGTCAATTTGTTCTGAATTACAATATGATTGAAATTGAGAAGACTCTACCACAGTTGCTTGGTATGTTGAGAACTTACGAAGCAAACTCAAAGAAGTCTAAGCCCACAAATGTTCTTATTGTGAGTAAGGGCAAGGGAAAGGCTAAAGTAAAAGGCATTAAAAGGAACAAGAAAGTCTTTGTCAAACCTAAGCTTCATGCTACTGCACTTAAGCCAAAGGGAGGAGTGGCTAAGGAAGGAAACTGTTTCCATTGTGGTGAGACCGGTCATTGGAAGAGAAACTGCAAGTTATACCTGAAAGATCTTAAGAAGACGAAGGGAAGTGTCACTTCTACTTCAAGTATTTTTGTTATAGAAGTCAATTTATCTACTTCTTCATCATGGGTATTAGAGATGTGGTTCTCACATTTGTGTTAATGTGCAGGATCTCAAAAGGAGTAGAGTTTTGGCTAAAGGCGAAGTTGATCTCCGAGTGGGAAATGGAGCAAGAGTTGCTACATTAGCTATTGGAGATTATTCATTAACTTTGCCTTCTGGTTTAATATTAGATTTAAAAGACTGTTATTTTGTGCCGTCGATTATTAGAAACATTATTTCAATTTATTGTTTGGACAAGATTGGTTTTTCATTTATTATAAAGGACAAATGTTGCTCCATTTATTTGAATGAGATGTTTATGCTAGTGCACAATTGATTAATGGTCTTTATGTTTTAAATCTTGATATGCCTGTCTATAACATAAATACTAAAAGGATTAAGAATAATGATTCTAATCCAACTTATCTCTGGCATTGTCGCCTGGGTTATATAAACGAGAATCGCATATCAAAACTTCATAAGGATGGAGCTTTAGATTCATTTGATTTTGAATCATATGAAACCTGTGAATCTTGTTTAATGGGCAAGATGACTGAAGCCCCTTTCAAGGGACATGTTGAAAGGGCAAGTGATTTATTGAGTCTCATACATAGTGATGTATGTGGCCCAATAAGTACACAAGCTAGAGGTGGTTTTCAGTACTTTGTTACATTTACTGATGACTTCAGTATATATGGGTATGTGTACCTAATGAAACACAAACATGAAACCTTTGAAAAGTTCAAGGATTTCAAGAATGAAGTACAAAACAAGCTTGGCAAAAGTATCAAAATCCTTCGATCAGCTCGAGGAGGTGAATACTTAAACAAAGAGTTTCATGACTATCTAAAGGAGTGTGGGATAGTCCCACAACTCACACCTCCATATATTCCACAATGGAATGGCGTATCTGAAAGGAGGAATCGAACTTTGTTGGACATGGTTCGATCTATGATGAGTCATGCAGATCTTCCGATTTCCTTTTGGGACATGCTTTAGAAACAACAATATTTATACTGAACCGTGTTCCATCTAAATCAGTTGAAAAGACACCATATGAGATATGGACTAAGAAGTGTCCTAGTATGTCTTTTATGAAGATTTGGGGTTGTGAGGCTTACGTGAGACGTCATGCCTCCAATAAACTTGGACCCAAATCTGATAAGTGTTTATTTGTGGGGTATCCTAAGGAAACGAAAGGATACTATTTCTATTATCCCACCGAGAACAAAGTAGTTGTTGCTCGGACATGTGTCTTTCTTGAAAGAGAATTTATTTCTAGAAGAACCAGTGGGAGACAAATAGAACTTAGTGAAGTACAACCACAAGCAAACACTGAACATGAAAATGAGATGGAAACAGAGCAGTCACCACAAGTTGTTGTGGATGAAATGCCTGCTCAAGAGACACAAGCCCAGCGTAGGTCTATAAGAGTATACCGGGAGCCACAGAGATATGGATTTCTTGTGACTCAACAATGTGACTTACTACTCATTGATGAGGATGAGCCGTCATCCTATCAAGAAGCTATAATGGGCCCTGATTCTGAGAAATGGCAAGAGGCCATGAAATCTGAGATGAAATCCATGTATGTAAACCAAGTATGGACTTCGGTTGACCCACCTGAAGGGGTAAGACCCATAGGGCAAATGGATTTCAAGAAAAAGACCGATATGGATGGTAATGTACAAAATTTTAAAGGACGACTGGTTGCTAAAGGTTTCAAACAAATTAATGGTATTGACTATGATGAAACTTTGTCCCCAGTTGTCATGGTTAAATCCATAAGGATCTTACATGCAATAGCTGTATTTCATGTCTGGCAGATGGATGTCAAAACAGCTTTCCTTAATGGAAATTTACTTGAGGATGTGTACATGATACATCCTGAGGGTTTTGTCGATCCAAAGGATGCTGGAAAGATATGCAAGCTACAACCATCCATTTATGGATTGAAGCAAGCTTCTCGGAGTTGGAATCTTTGTTTTGATGATGCAATCAAAGAGTTTGGTTTCATCAAGAACGTAGATGAACCTTGTGTCTACAAGAAGGTCAGTGGGAGCTGTGATGTCCGGGAATGACTGGTGTTAATCCCGGTATGGTAATAATCGTTGATGGATTTTTAATCGTGGCAATTAGGAACTAATTGCGGTTTTGGGTTTCCCGAGGTTGTTAAATCGAGCACTTGGGATTGTTGGATCCAAAGGTTGAGATTGTATTCTCATTTTGGTGGAAAACCTATGAATTGGGTTTCAGTGCGACTAGGCGTCCGGGGTGCCTTATTTTGGGGCCAGTCTGAGGATTTGATGTTGGAGAGAGAATTTTTGTAAATAAATGATTTTTAATGAATCATGATGTATTTGTGGGGGTTTTGGTGTGTTGGGGTATTTTTGCTATATATACCCGTTGGACTCAGGATTCCGTCATTCGGAATCCATTTCTCTCCATCTCTCTCTCTATCGATCCAAACCCTCTCCCCCCATTTCCCTCTTCTCCCTTGATGGGAAATTTGATGGTAGCTTGGCTCGGGAGCCGGTTTTCTCGAAGATAATCAGGTATTAATCTTCCCCTCGTCATTAGCTTCGATTTGATGGTAGTATGGTAGCTTTTGGTTGAGGTTTTGGTTGGCTTTGGGTTTTGGGAATTTTTGGCTAAAATCATATGTTGAGTTTTTAAAGTTTTTATTGGCCTTAAATGTTGTATTTGAGGTGTTGGTGGTGTATGGGGTGTTGGATTTGAGTTTGGGTGTGAAAAACACCATGGAAGCTCGAATTTTTTGGAAAAATTGCAGGTGGCGATCGATCGCCGAGGAGGGGCGATCGATCGCGACGAGCAGCTGCTAAAAATCGAAGATGATGAACAGTGCAGGCGATCGATCGCGTGTCCAAGGCGATCGATCGCGAGCATGTTGGCGATCGATCGCGAGAAGGCACTGGTTGGCCACTGGAGTGTGGCGATCGATCGCGGTAAATGTGGCGATCGATCGCCACCCGAAGGAATTGGTTTTTTTTGGAATTTTTTGAAAATGTCGGGATTTTGGAATCGAGGTTTAAAGGGGCCGTTTCCGGGGCAATGTCTACATTCCAATGGGAATGTTAGAATTTTAAAATGGATTGGGTGAGGCCAAAGTTTAATAAAATGGGGTTTTCGGTTGAGTCTTTGGCTATCTATTAAACATATAAAATGGAATATTTTGGGTATTATGCATGCTTAGCTAGGGGGCTTTTATTTTGGTCATCGTCATGGATAGACGATAGGTTTGGAAGTTGTGAACGTGCTTTGGCACGTGATTGCATGCCTGTGTTTAATTGGGAGTTATTTGCATGTTAGCACTTAACTCATCGGGTCGTGGGACTCAGGCAAGGTTGGACTCAAACTACGGAATCGTAAGGTACGTATAACGTACGAGCATAGCCTATTATAATATTACAACTGTGAATTGCATGGTATGTGGTAATTGCAATGAATGAAGATCGAAATGCATGGTATATGGTGCTTTTGATAAATGGACAATGAAACGTATAGCATTTGGTAATTGTGATAAATGGAAATATGCTGAGAATTATATAGTGCCGCCTTGAGCGAGCAACGATTGAGAGGTGTATCGCTGTTGAGCGATAATCGGTTATGACGCCGCTATTGTTGAGCGGGCGTGGGTTGATGATGCCGCTATTGTAGAGCGAGCTATGATATAGAAATGTGGTATTATTGGTTAGACATATGTGATATATATGGTTATGTAATGATTTTACCATATGGATTATGGAACTGGCATAATAGGAATGGTATTTGTTAATCCACGTGGCGATTAACTGGCTTTGGGAATTTGATGAGTTTGGTTATTTTGAGAACAGGGACAATACAGGGGATCCCGGATGAGGATGATACCATCCAGGGAGTATCATTTAAATTCATGGCATTTACATTTTGTAAATTATGAATTGTAATATTATGATTATTTGGATTGGTGGTATTGGTATGCTCACCCCGTGTGGGGGCTGTCTCTGTTGGGGCAGGTAACACAGGTGCAGCAGTAGCTTTGGAGTTGAGCTCGGGCTATTGATAGAGGTACTTCCAGGATCGAGGTACCAGAGCCGGTTGAATAAGTACACAGATCCAGTGTTGAGATCGAGCTGTGCTTGGGAGGTGCTTCCGGGATTGAAGTACCAGTAACGGTATCCGGTATAGTGTTTTATACATCAGATACACGCTTATTTATTGGGTGCTCTGATGTGAGTACAATTTTACGTGTATATGGAATGTATAAATGGGCTACGGCCTCTCTCTGTTCATTTATGTTTTGCATGCAATTAAATGTGGAATTGCTAAATGAACTACAAGCATGTTAGTGTATTATGAGGGTGCATGTCATATATGCAATATTGGTTGGGGGATTTGCATACTATGTGGATGGAATGCAAGAAATTTTATGGATCAATAAAATGGTGTAGCACTTGCATATGGCTTTTCCCCATGATAGCATTACTATATGCACTAATGGTATGGATTAATACACTAATAACGGGATTAGGGCACGAGGGTCCTTACATTAGTGGTATCAGAGCAGTGGTTAGCTCTTTGGGGCTGTTGAGGGCCTAGGAAACTGATAATGGGAATGAGAAGCACATACTTATGCATGATGGTAGTTAGTGTTGCGTGGCACAACTATATTGCTTATGTGCGTTTATGATATGTGTTCATAATTGGAATATGTTATTGCTAACCATGGTGGTTCCAGGGTCTTATGAGACATAGACTATGCATTACGGTTGCATAGATATGTAAGTAATCCAAGAGCATACAACGCAGCGGAATAAAATTTAATGGATTACTAACCAGCAGATCTATACATAGGATTCATATCGGATAAAGGAATTACAAGTGTCTTACCCTTGTAGCGTGTTTGAAGCAAAATCCACGGAGCAGCACCACGTCCTACGCCTTCTCCGAGTCACTAGCAAAACTCAATGAGTTTCGCCTCAACGGTATCCACACGATCAAATCGGGTGAAGGGAAAGTTTAAGAACAAGTTGCTAGACAAGTTCTTAAACCAATACACGAAGCACACTCGATTCACAATCGAAAAGATGGCCGGAATCACTCAAGGATGCCCTTCGACTATCAAGAGGCCGAGAGCAAAAGTTGAGAGGCGGCCGTGTGCTACTATGGTGTAGGTTGAATGATATAAAGTTATGTCTTACAATTAATCATAACCTTGTATTTATATTATAAGGCTTTTAATTAAGGTTCAAGACTTTCTTAAAGTCTTATGGGCCCAAACCCATGATTTAATTAAAACCTTTTAATCACTTAATTAAGACTCTTCTTAATTAATTAATTCATCCAATGAATTTAATTTCCCTTCTCGATTTAATCTTTTGTGCGACCCGATAGGATCTTGTAATGTTGGCAGTGACATAAAATCTCATTTTATGTCGCAAGCATTGAGCGGTATCTAGCAACACATCAATGCTACCCAAATTACAAGAATGTCAATGACTCGACATAACCTTTAGAACTTGTGATAATATTAATCATGTAACTTAATCCCTTTGTCCTTTGTGTTTAGATTGAACACGAGTCATGGAATAGTCATACTCGTATATCCAATCTTTATTTCTTGATCCCCAAGTAGAACTAGAATAAACGAATAAGCTCGATATCTCATATCGACTCATTCGAGCATGGCCATGCATTTTAGTTCTCACTTGATCAAGGGCCTAACACATCTCCTGTTATATAGGAGGGACAAATCCTATCTCGATCAGTCAACATCCCTCTACATAATTCGTAGTGTATCCAATAGTCGCCTTTATAGTATACCCTGTTACGGGTAACGTTTGACGATATCAAGATACATAACTCCTTATGTTGGGATCTCTGATGATCACAAGTCGTAAGGATTACATACATTATTATCACTATGAGAATTGCATATGACGATCATATAACTATCCATGTTGCATTCTCATGGTGGGTCTCTCCAGTACATCGTTCTCTAACATGTACCTATATGTTGATTTGATATCTCATATCAATGAACAATTCATCGATCAACACATACTATTCTCAACGTATTATCATTATCCCTATTCATGATAATACTTGACTAGGGACATCTTTAAGAATAATACAATATTATTCTAAGGACATTAACATATATATTAATTCACATTGCACAGTTATAAGAATAATATATAATAATGAATTGCCATTCATAAAATCATATTACATTGTATGTCATAAACAATCATCTAATGATGTGTCTTAGGGCATATCCCAACAAATCTCCCACTTGCACTAAGACCACTCAGACATATACCTAATGCCTAGAGATCTAGTATGACGATCATGCTTCTGCTGTGACAGTGGCTTCGTCAATGGGTCAGATACATTATCATCTGTTGGTACTTTGCATATTTTAACATCTCCCCTTTCAACGATTTCTCGAATGAAATGGAACCGCCTAAGTATGTGTTTGGATCTTTGGTGAGATCTTGGTTCCTTAGCTAATGCGATCGCTCCATTGTTGTCACAATAGAGTTCTATCGGATCTTTAATGCTAGGCACCACTCCAAGTTCAGAAATGAACTTCCTCATCCAAACAGCTTCCTTTGCTGCATCCGAGGCAGCAATATACTCAGCATCCGTTGTAGAATCGGCTACTGTTTCTTGCTTTGAACTCTTCCAGCTCACAGCACCTCCATTTAGGCAATACACATATCCATATTGCGATCGAAAATCATCTTTGTCGGTTTGGAAGCTTGCATCAGTGTAACCCATTACATTGAGCTCTTCCTCACCTCCATAAATCAAGAATGTATCCTTAGTCCTTCTCAAGTACTTCAGGATGTTCTTGACAGCAATCCAGTGACCTTCACCTGGATCAACTTGATATCTGCTCGTCATGCTCAAAGCATACGATACATCGGGACGAGTACATATCATGGCATACATGATAGATCCAATAGCTGACGCGTATGTAATCTTACTCATGCGTTGTCTCTCATCTGGTGTTGAAGGACACTGTTCCTTCGAGAGATAAATGCCATGCGTCATAGGCACAAATCCTTTCTTTGATTCTTGCATGCTAAACCTTTAAAGCACCTTGTCTATGTATGTACTTTGACTTAGACCAAGAAGCCTTCTCGATCTATCTCTATAGATCTTGATTCCTAATACATAGGTGGCTTCTCCCAAGTCTTTCATCGAAAAGCAATTCCCTAGCCAAATCTTTACAGATTGCAAGGCAGGGATATCATTTCCAATAAGAAGTATGTCATCTACATACAACACTAGGAAAATGATTACGCTCCCACTGACCTTCTTGTAGACACAAGGTTCATCTTCGTTTTGATAAAACCAAACTCTTTGATTGCATCATCAAAATGAAGATTCCAACTCCGAGAAGCTTGCTTCAATCCATAAATGGATCGTTGTAGCTTGCATATCTTTCCAGCATCCTTTGGATCGACAAAACCCTCGGGCTGTGTCATGTACACATCCTCGAGCAGATTTCCATTAAGGAAAGCTGTTTTGACATCCATCTGCCAGATTTCATAATCATGAAATGCAGCTATTGCAAGTAAGATCCTTATGAATTTAACCATGGCCACTGGAGAAAAGGTTTCATCATAGTCAATACCATGAATTTGTTTGAATCCTTTTGCAACCAGCCGACCTTTATAGGTTTGTACGTTACCATCCATATCGGTCTTTTTCTTGAAAATCCATTTGCACCCTATGGGTCGTACCCCTTCAGGTGGATCAACCAAATTCCATACTTGGTTTGCATACATGGATTCCATCTCAGATTTCATGGCCTCTTGCCATTTCTCAGAATCATTTCCCATTATAGCTTGTTGATAAGATGACGGCTCATCCTCAACTATAAGTAGTAAGTCACCTTGTTGAGTCACAAGAAATCCATATCTCTGTGGCTCCCGGTGTTCTCTTACAGACCTACGTTGGGCTTGTGTCTCTTGAGCAGGTGCTTCTTCCACAACAGCTTGCGGTGCCTGCTCTGTTTCCATCTCAATCTAAGGTTCATTGTTTTCTTGTGGTTGAACTTCACTAAGTTCTATTTTTCTCCCACTGGTTTTTCTAGAAATAAATTCTCTTTCAAGAAATACACCAGTCCGAGCAACAACTACTTTGTTCTCGGTGGGATAATAGAAATAATATCCTTTCGTTTCCTTAGGATACCCCACAAATAAACACTTATCAGATTTGGGTCCAAGTTTGTTAGTGGCGTGACGTCTAACGAAAGCCTCACAACCCCAAATCTTCATAAAAGACATACTAGGACGCTTCCCAGTCCATATCTCATATGGTGTCTTTTCCACTGATTTAGATGGAACACGGTTCAGTAAGAAAATCGTTGTTTCTAGAGCGTGTCCCCAAAACGATATCGGAAGATCTGCATGACTCATCATTGATCTAACCATGTCTAACAAGGTTCGATTTCTCCTCTCGGATACACCATTCCATTGTGGAGTATACGGAGGAGTGAGTTGTGGGACTATCCCACACTCCTTTAGATAGTCATGAAACTCTTGGCTTAAGTATTCTCCTCCTCGATCTGATCGAAGGATTTTGATACTTTTGCCAAGTTGGTTTTGTACTTCATTCTTGAAATCTTTGAACTTTTCAAAGGTTTCATGCTTATGTTTCATTAGGTACACATACCCATATCTACTGAGGTCATCAGTAAATGTAACGAAGTATTGAAAACCACCTCTAGCTTGTGTACTTATTGGTCCACATACATCACTATGTATTAGTCCCAATAAAACATTTGCCCTTTCAACATGTCCCTTGAAAGGGGCTTTAGTCATCTTGCCCATTAAACAAGATTCGCATGTTTCATATGATTCAAAATCAAATGAATCTAATACTCCATCCTTATGAAGTTTAGATATGCGGTTCTCGTTTATGTGGCCCAAGCGACAGTGCCAGAGATAAGTCGGATTACAATCATTATTTTTAATCCTTTTAGTATTTATGTTATAGATAGGCATATCAAGATTTAATACATAAAGACCATTCACCATTTGTGCACTAGCATAAAACATATCATTTAAATAAATGGAACAACAGTTGTCCTTTATTATAAATGAAAATCCATACTTGTCCAAACAAGAAATAGAAATAATGTTTTTAGTAATTGAAGGCACAAAATAACAATTTTCAAAATTCAATGATAAACCAGAAGGTAAAGCTAAATGATAATCTCTTATAGCTAATGCAGCAACTCTTGCTCCATTTCCAACTCGGAGATCAACTTCACCTTTCGCCAACGTCCTACTCCTTTTTAGATCCTGCACATTTACACAAATGTGAGATCCACATCCAGTATCTAATACCCATGATGAAGAAGTAGATAAATTGACTTCTATAACAAAAATACCTGAAGCGGAAGTCACACTTCCTTTCTTTAGATCCTCCAGATATACTTTGCAGTTCCTTTTCCAATGGCCGGTCTCACCGCAATGGAAACAGTTCCCTTCCTTTGCTATCCCTCTCTTTGGCTTCAGTGCATAAGACTTTGGCTTAGATTTAGCAAAGACTTTCTTTGCTTTCTTGTTACCTTTAGCTTTGGCCCTTCCTTTGCCCTTATTCACAATAAGGACATTTGTGGCCTTAGTCTTCTTAGTATTTGCTTCATATGTTCTCAACATACCAAGCAATTGTGGTAGAGTCTTTTCCATGTCAGTCATATTGTAATTTACTACAAATTGACTGAAGCTCTCAGGCAACGATTGCAAGATCACATCGGTGGCCAACTCTTGGTCCAATGGAAAACCCAGCTTGTCCAGATTCTCAATGTACCCAATCATCTTGAGCACATGAGTTCCAACTAGGCTTCCCTCTACCATCCTGCACTGGAATAACGCCTTAGAGACGTCGTACCTCTCTTGTCTTGCTTGCTGTTGGTACAATTGCTTTAAGTGTTCGATCATATCGAACGCCTCCATTTCCTCATGTTGCTTCTGAAGCTCAGAGTTCATGGTGGCAAGCATAAGGCACCCAACATCAAGTGCGTCACTCTGATGCTTCTTGTAAGCATCTTTTTCAGCTCTTGTAGCTGTTAGGGGAGGTTCCTCTGCGGGCAAGGGTTCCTCTAGGACATATTGTTTCTTTTCTTGTTTGAGGACTATCCTCAAGTTCCTATGCCAGTCTAGGAAATTCGTCCCATTTAATTTGTCCTTCTCAAGGACCGATCGCAGTGATAAAGTGCTAGTAACGTTGTTAGTTGCCATGGATATCTACAATATAAATATGCAAAAAAAGTTTATGATTTAAATCATTTAACATGGTCTTATATTAAATGATACTCCCACTATTTTGTTTAAAAAAATATCAACCCTCAAACCTTTAGTGGGCCAAGATCCATATTTCACTTAATCTTGAGTTAGCTTTGGCTAATCGCCCAAGACTCGGTTATTTAGGTAGACAACACTTTGTCAATTATATCACATATAATTCTTGGATAGTTGGACGAACAACACTTTGTTCAATTCATCAAATGAATTATAATCCAACCCATGCCTCTAGGTTCCCAACCTATTGAGATAACCTAGTTAAGTCTTACCCAATTAAAGTATAACGGATATCACTTTTATCCTTTCGCGCCTTACTAAGATTGCCACGGTGCTTTGCTTTGGCAAACCCACACATGTACAATCGAAGTTATTGACGAGTACTTTTATTTTGGAAGGCATCTAAAACTTAATATTTTAAAGGGATTTATTGATCTCATGATTAATTTGATAATTTAAAATATGTCCACTACATATAGTTGTATACATATCCACATATATGTGTAATACTATTATCAAACTAAAACATAAGATAAATCATGCATCAACATACATAATAAAACGTGACATGGTTATAGCCCCTACTAATGATTTTCTCAAGCCAATGAGAAAATCCTATGAGTCAACCTAAGGTAACTTCACAAGCACCTTCCCTTGGCTCCAATTTGTGAATGGCCTCCTCATCCCGGCACGATGCTCCATCTTCATTGATCATCATCAATAAAATAAACTACACTATTTACAAGATATAGAATTCCTTGATTCACATTCGAGGGGAACATAGGGGAGGGATTACATTTAGAATGAAATAGAGAAGGCACGACACGCAGGTCGTATTATACATTACAAACATCCACAAATCCTATCTAATAGGTCAAAGGGCTATAACCACGCACCATGCTCAAACAACACATAAAGCATGCATTAACATTTAATTAATTAAATTCTAAACATTTTAAATTTAATTCTAATTAAAACTGTAAAATAATTTTTGAAAAATTATCGTACGCTCGGGACATCACATGCCACGAACTAAAGCGATTAAGACACGAACCACCATGGTTCGAACCATGAAGCACACGGCAGGACCAATAGTGGGCCTAGGGTTCGAAACCCTAGCCCATGGCCGAGCCATGTCTCGAGCGGCGGCGGCGCTAGGGTTCCAAACCCTAGCCGCCTCGCACCCTTATGGAATTTATCGAGCCATCTTGTTTGAAATGCCGGAATTTGTTAGCCACGAGTCACGGTCAGGCCATGCACGGGGTTGGCTCAACCATCTCGAGCTAAGGGTTCGAAAAACCTTGCTCTCATGTGGTAAAGTTACTAATCCATGCATGCGTGAACCATTATCGAGTCAAAGAGTTCAAAACTCATCCACGTCTCAAAACTTAAGAAAAATAGGCGATGATGGCCGAGCCATGCACGGCTACTAGGGTTCGAAACCCTAGCCGTCATGAGCTAGCCGTCACGTCCAATGGGTTCTAAACCCTAATTAATTTTCGAGACTTCCATGCACAATTATTAGCCACAACGACTAAGCCATCTCGAGCCAAGGGCTCGAAAACCCTAGCCCTCATGTGGCTAGCCGTGGTGTCATTTGTGATGGTGATGGCCGAAAACTTGTGACATATGGTTCGATATTCGCCTAATTATATCAAATACAATTTTACGATGATTTTCATAAACTAAATATTAACATATCATATATGTTCATACAGTTTAAATAGCATGCAATATTAATTCTAATATGATTAACACAATTTAATCACATAAATCCGATATGAGCCTTGTACACGGCTCTGATACCACTGTAAGTAATCCAAGAGCATACAACACAGCGGAATAAAATTTAATGGATTACTAACCAGCAGATCTATACATAGGATTCATATCGGATAAAGGAATTACAAGTGTCTTACCCTTGTAGCGTGTTTGAAGCAGAATCCATGGAGCAGCACCACGTCCTACGCCTTCTCCGAGTCACTAGCAAAACTCAATGAGTTTCGCCTCAACGGTATCCACACGATCAAATCGGGTGAAGGGAAAGTTTAAGAACAAGTTGCTAGACAAGTTCTTAAACCAATACACGAAGCACACTCGATTCACAATCGAAAAGATGGCCGGAATCACTCAAGGATGCCCTTCGACTATCAAGAGGCCGAGAGCAAAAGTTGAGAGGCGGCCGTGTGCTACTATGGTGTAGGTTGAATGATATAAAGTTATGTCTTACAATTAATCATAACCTTGTATTTATATTATAAGGCTTTTAATTAAGGTTCAAGACTTTCTTAAAGTCTTATGGGCCTAAACCCATGATTTAATTAAAACCTTTTAATCACTTAATTAAGACTCTTCTTAATTAATTAAATCATCCAATGAATTTAATTTCCCTTCTCGATTTAATCTTTTGTGCGACCCGATAGGATCTTGTAATGTTGGCAGTGACATAAAATCTCATTTTATGTCGCAAGCATTGAGCGGTATCTAGCAACACATCAATGCTACCCAAATTACAAGAATGTCAATGACTCGACATAACCTTTAGAACTTGTGATAATATTAATCATGTAACTTAATCCCTTTGTCCTTTGTGTTTCGATTGAACACGAGTCATGGAATAGTCATACTCGTATATCCAATCTTTATTTCTTGATCCCCAAGTAGAACTAGAATAAACGAATAAGCTCGATATCTCATATCGACTCATTCGAGCATGGCCATGCATTTTAGTTCTCACTTGATCAAGGGCCTAACACATCTCCTGTTATATAGGAGGGACAAATCCTATCTCGATCAGTCAACATCCCTCTACATAATTCGTAGTGTATCCAATAGTCGCCTTTATAGTATACCCTGTTACGGGTAACGTTTGACGATATCAAGATACATAACTCCTTATGTTGGGATCTCTGATGATCACAAGTCGTAAGGATTACATACATTATTATCACTATGAGAATTGCATATGACGATCATATAACTATCCATGTTGCATTCTCATGGTGGGTCTGTCCAGTACATCGTTCTCTAACATGTACCTATATGTTGATTTGATATCTCATATCAATGAACAATTCATCGATCAACACATACTAGTCTCAACGTATTATCATTATCCCTATTCATGATAATACTTGACTAGGGACATCTTTAAGAATAATACAATATTATTCTAAGGACATTAACATATATATTAATTCACATTGCACAGTTAAAAGAATAATATATAATAATGAATTGCCATTCATAAAATCATATTACATTGTATGTCATAAACAATCATCTAATGATGTGTCTTAGGGCATATCCCAACAAGATATACATCGTAGTGATGATTCTAATGCTTTGCCGCTAAATGTTGGAGCGAGGTGCATTAAAATACACTCATGGCGATGTTTATGGGAATACGGGTTATGCATTACACGTCAAAGCGATGATGCCGCTGTCGTGTCGAAGCGATGGTAAATGCCGTTGTCACGTCGAAGCGATGATGCCGCTGTCGTGCCGAAACTATTATTGGGACACGGGATATGCATTACGGTTGCATGCGTGGCGTAGCGATGTGAATACTTGCCGCTGTCATACCGTAGCGATGAAAGGATATTTGCCGCTAATATGAAGCGAAGAACACGGCCGCTGTCATATTAATAGCGAGGGATATTATTTTCCGCTGGTATTGTCGAAGCGAGGGGTATTTTCGCTGTCATGAAAAGCGAGGGGTATTTCCGCTGTCATGCCGGAAAAATGGTACCACCGTCATGTCGAAGCGATGATGCCGTTGTCTTGTCGAAGTGATGATACATGCCACTGTCACGTCGAAGCGATGATGCCGCTGTCATGACGTAGCAATGCGATCGGGAACAAAGTACTAAATGAGTGTGAGTACCTCTTGAGTCCACGATTATTCCGCTATTTTATTGGCGATGGTTCATACCGCTGGGTATTCTATTGGCGATGGTTCATGCCGCCGGGTATTCTATTGGCGATGGTTCATGCCGCCGGGTATTCTATTGGCGATGGTTCATGCCGTCGGGTATTCTATTGGCGATTGTTCATGCCGTCGGGTATTCTATTGGCGATGGTTCATACCGCCGGGTATTCTATGGCGATGGTTTATGCCGCCAGGTATCATATAGTGATGGTACATTCCGCTACATCTATTGCGATGCTTCATACCGCCGGATATTCTATGGCGATGTTTTATGCCACTGATTCTATTATGATGGATTATACCGCTATGTGTGTAGCACTGGATTATGCCGCCTACGGGCGATAGATGCTGCTTATGTACCGCTGGTGGACGATGGATACAGGTATTCCGCTATTTTGATAGCGATGAGGTATGGCAAATTACTTTTGATATCATTATTGTGAATTCCATGTGTTGTTTTATACCGTCATGTGTTTGACGATGAGATTATGGATGTCGTATATCGACATGAGCCGTCATGTGTTTGACGATGTTATTTGGGATGTCTATGTGGACGCGCGGCGTCGTTTTGGTGAATAATGTATTCACGTTTATGTATTTGGTGGTATGGTTTGAGTGCCGATGGTGGGCACATGGTAGAGTCTGGGTCACTAGTTGACGAGACCTTTTCCGAGCAGGTTTGCTCGATGGAGCATTGGATGCATTGTACCGGTGAGTGTACCGCATCATGTTATAGAGGTAAATATTTGTCGAGCAATGATACCCTTGGGTATGCTCGCTGGGATGGCTAAGGCCAAGTGATTGGTGGTAAGAGTAGTCATTGAGGAAACTACTCGCTTGTTATTGTGATGAGGAGTAAGCATGGTTACACCCACCCTTAAGGTGTGGAATAAGTCCTAATGGATTAGGATTGCATGGTAATTAAGCATGGACGCCGGGTTGTCCATTGTGCTTTGGTGTTTTAGAGATATGTTGGGCGATGACCCACAACTCTAATGGTTTGTGCGGTATGGTATACCGGGATGGAACGTGTGTTACGTTGATAGGTTGGTATGAGCCTATGGGGCCAGCGAATCGCTAGCCAGGTATTGTTGCGGTACTTTAGCGTGCTTGTGTTAGCCATTATAATGCTCGTTGGATTCGAGTTTGGTGAATCGTATGGTTATACGATGAGGTTTATGGTAGACTCTTGTAGTCTCTATGTGGCATAGTATTTGAGGTAGGGAATACCTCACGGAGACGTTTATACGTCAAATGTTTTGAGAGACTTGTTTTGGGGCAGCTCAATTCTGTTGGGAATGCCAACGTGAGTGTCGTCAAGTCGTGGTTAGCTCTGGTTGAGCATCCTTGCATGTGGAATGCAACGGGAGTCACAATGGATTGTGGGATATAGCTAGTGGGGTAACACTACTATATTGATTTTATCTCTTGGAGAGACTTGGATTATACTGTCGTGGAGACAACTAGTATTGGTTGAGGGTTGATTGTGAATCAACCGGGGTAAGCCTTACTAGTGTTGGACTAGGTGATGGCTTCGCACTTCTGGTGAGACGTTCGATGAGACGTCTCCGGGGAGATGCTCGATTGTGTTGTACTATGGCATTAGTACAGAGCATCTTTAGTTTGAGTATACATGGGATATACAGGTTTCGATTTGGTGATGGTTGCTTTGATGCACTATCTCGAACCAATTGCATACTTTTGGTTCCGTGATATGTTTTGGTAAAATATATCCAGTTTTCCGAACGGTGGTTCGAGATTAGAGGGTCATGAATTCATGACACTTTCCTTGTGAGAAAGGCGGTACTGATATACCTACCGGTTGAATCCTTTGGGAGATTCGTTGCTTTGGTTGTGTGGTGTTGATGTTGAAATCACACCCTTTGGTTTTGGTTTGGCCACCATTATTCTCCGTGGGGCGAGAATGATTGGGGATTGGCAGTTGATTTTTGGGATTTTGGGTATGATTGGAGATACCCGAGGCTATTGCTTTGTGTACGCATGTTGTGTTGGTGTTTGGGCATGTATGCCGTGTGAGTATACTAATGCCAACTTTATTTTGTTCCTTATTGAACGTCGAGTTTGTATGCTTGGTTTGGTAAATCTCCGGTGTGAGATTGTGGAACCTCGAGAGTGGTAATCTCGATGGCACGATGTATTCTGAGGAATGATCGTGAGGTACGGTTGACTCCCTCTGAGGAGGGATTGTCGTGTTTTGAGACCATGGTAATTCTTGTTGGATAATTCGATAGCCTTCCTGTTTTAGGATTGTCAAATCCCCGGATAAACGAGGGATGGCCAGGATTTGGATTTGTTTAGTGTCGTGGATTGACACGTGTGGCAGGAATGCAACTGTCTGTTTTGCATGACCTCTGTGGAACTTGAGACTTTGTGGAGTCTTGATGGTGTGTCGGGACCAAGATATGATTTCTTGGAACACACCGGTGTACACATCCTCGGTGATGTGTTTTGTGTGGATCAGTGACCGTGGGTAACCCGGTCCGGGTTGCAAGTGGTGCAACTACTCCTTTGGATGAGATGGGCTGGGAAGCGAACCGGATTTTCTGTGAGTATACTGTTGTATACTAGTGGTCCCCATCATGACGATGCGTGTCAAGCATCGTGGGCAAGTGATGGATGTCACGGGATGATATCTATGTCAGAACGAATGGAGATTTGGTTGGTTTGCAGTCGTGGTGTGACTTCTGGGACGTTTCACGTCGAGGTATGTTGCTATCTTTCGGATTTGTATTGGTTTTAGCGTTTGCTCTATTTTAGAGCTTGGTGCGAGATGGGTGTTCTCACGATTGTTAATTCGATTCTAGTATGGTCCAGAATCGGGGTTGTGGCTTTGTTTTGTTGGTGTAGTCCTGGTGTTACGTGGAGTACACCGGTGCAATTTCGAGGATGAAATTTTATTAGTGGGGATAATTGTGATGTACGGGAATGACTGGTGTTAATCCCGGTATGGTAATAATCCTTGATGGATTTCTAATCGTGGCAATTAGGAACTAATTGCGGTTTTGGGTCTCCCGAGGTTGTTAAATCGGGCACTTGGGATCGTTGGATCCAAAGGTTGAGATTGTATTCTCATTTTGGTGGAAAACCTATGAATTGGGTTTTAGTGGGACTTGGCGTCCGGGGTGCCTTATGTTAGGGCCAGTCTGAGGATTGGATGTTGGAGAGAGAATTTTTGTAAACAAATGATTTTTAATGAATCATGATGTATTTGTGGGGGTTTTGGTGTGTTGGGGTATTTTTGCTATATATACCCGTTGGACTCGGGATTCCGTCATTCGGAATCCATTTCTCTCCCTCTCTCTCTCTCTATCGATCCAAACCCTCTCCCCCCATTTCCCTCTTCTCCCTTGATGGGAAATTTGATGGTAGCTTGGCTCGGGAGCCGATTTTCTCGAAGATAATCAGGTATTAATCTTCCCCTCGTCATTAGCTTCGATTTGATGGTAGTATGGTAGCTTTTGGTTGAGGTTTTGGTTGGCTTTGGGTTTTGGGAATTTTTGGCTAAAATCATATGTTGAGTTTTTAAAGTTTTTATTGGCCTTAAATGTTGTATTTGAGGTGTTGGTGGTGTATGGGGTGTTGGATTTGAGTTTGGGTGTGAAAAACACCATGGAAGCTCGAATTTTTCGGAAAAATTGCAGGTGGCGATCGATCGCCGAGGAGGGGCGATCGATCGCGACGAGCAGCTGTTAAAAATCGAAGATGATGAACAGTGCAGTCGATCGATCGCGTGTCCAAGGCGATCGATCGCGAGCATGTTGGCGATCGATCGCGAAGGGTGGCGATCGATCGCGAGAAGGCACTGGTTGGCCACTGGAGTGTGGCAATCGATCGCGGTAAATGTGGCGATCGATCGCCACCCGAAGGAATTGGTTTATTTTGGAATTTTTTGAAAATGTCGGGATTTTGGAATCGAGGTTTAAAGGGGCCGTTTCCGGGGCAATGTCTACATTCCAATGGGAATGTTATACTTTTAAAATGGATTGGGTGAGGCCAAAGTTTAATAAAATGGGGTTTCTGGTTGAGTCTTTGGCTATCTATTAAACATATAAAATGGAATATTTTGGGTATTATGCATGCTTAACTGGGGGGCTTTTATTTTGGTCATCGTCATGGATAGACGATAAGTTTGGAAGTTATGAACGTGCTTGGGCACGTGATTGCATGCCTGTGTTTAATTGGGAGTTATTTGCATGTTAGCACTTAACTCATCGGGTCGTGGGACTCAGGCAAGGTTGGACTCAAAATACGGAATCATAAGGTACGTATAACGTACGAGCATAGCCTATTATAATATTACAACTGTGAATTGCATGGTATGTGGTAATTGCAATGAATGAAGATCGAAATGCATGGTATATGGTGCTTTTGATGACAATGAAACGTATAGCATTTGGTAATTGTGATAAATGGAAATATGCTGAGAATTATATAGTGCCGCCTTGAGCGAGCAACGATTGAGAGGTGTATCGCTGTTGAGCGATCATCGGTTATGACGCCGCTATTGTTGAGCGGGCGTGGGTTGATGATGCCGCTATTGTAGAGCGAGCTATGATATAGAACTGTGGTATTATTGGTTAGACATATGTGATATATATGGTCTTTTATGTAATGATTTTACCATATGGATTATGGAACTGGCATAATAGGAATGGTATTTGTTAATCCACGTGGCGATTAACTGGCTTTGGGAATTTGATGAGTTTGGTTATTTTGAGAACAGGGACAATACAGGGGATCCCGGATGAGGATGATACCATCCAGGGAGTATCATTTAAATTCATGGCATTTACATTTTGTAAATTATGAATTGTAATATTATGATTATTTGGATTGGTGGTATTGGTATGCTCACCCCGTGTGGGGGCTGTCTCTGTTGGGGCAGGTAACACAGGTGCAGTAGTAGCTTTGGAGTTGAGCTCAGGCTATTGATAGAGGTACTTCCAGGATCGAGGTACCAGAGCCGGTTGAATAAGTACACAGATCCAGCATTGAGATCGAGCTGTGCTTGGGAGGTGCTTCCGGGATTGAAGTACCAGTAACGGTATCCGGTATAATGTTTTATACATCAGATACACCCTTATTTATTGGGTGCTCTTATGTGAGTACAATTTTACGTGTATATGGAATGTATAAATGGGCTACGGCCTCTCTCTGTTCATTTATGGTTTGCATGCAATTAAATGTGGAATTGCTAAATGAACTGCAGCATGTTAGTGTATTATGAGGGTGCATGTCATATATGCAATATTGGTTGGGGGATTTGCATATTATGTGGATGGAATGCAAGAAATTTTATGGATCAATAAAATGGTGTAGCACTTGCATATGGCTTTTCCCCATGATAGCATGACTATATGCACTAATGGTATGGATTAATACACTAATAACGGGATTAGGGCACGGGGGTCCTTACAGATTATGATGTGTCTGCTTCACCGGTACATGTTTTGACCTTGTTAGCTGAGCCTGTTATTTATGATCACATCAGGAAGGCTCAGGGGACCGACGCAGAGGTTCAGAGATGGATGTCAGTGGTTCATTCAGGTCAGCCATCGAGATTCAGAGTGGCTGAGGACGGTTCTCTGAGGCTTGGCGACAGATGGGTGGTTCTAGATACACCCGAGTTGCGTCGGGGTATATTACAGCGAGCTCATTGCAGCAGGATGAGTGTCCACCCGGGCGGGAAGAAGATGTATAAGGATCTACGCAGCCAGTTCTGGTGGAGGCGTATGAAACAAGATGTCACCTCATTCGTCAAGCGCTGTTTGATTTGTCAGCAGGTGAAGGCTGAGAGGCAGAGGCCCGGTGGTGAGCTAAAGAGTTTGGAGATACCCGAGTGGAAGTGGCAGCACGTGTCTATAGATTTCGTGACCCACTTACCGAGGACTGTTTCGGGTTTTGATGCTATATGGGTAGTCGTCGACAGATTGACTAAGAGTGCTCATTTCATTCCCTACTGTATGACCTTCACGTACTTGAGGATGTCACAGTTATATATCAGAGACGTGGTGAGACTGCACGGGATCCCCGTTTCGATTGTGTCTGATCGAGATCCGCGGTTCACATCTCACTTCTGGGAGGGTCTTCAGTCAGCTCTAGGCACAGAGTTGAGGTTGAGCACAGCCTATCATCCCCAGACGGACGGACAGACTGACCGTACGATACAGACGCTCGAAGATATGTTGAGGGCTTGTGTGCTGGAGTTCGACACTTCTTGGCAGGACTCAGTAGCCTTGGTGGAATTTTCTTATAATAACAGTTACCAGGCTAGCATACAGATGGCTCCATTTGAAGCCCTATATGCAGGTCGCCTTTCTCTTGGGATGATGTGGACCGTAAATCGGTCGGAGGACCAGAGTTGGTCCAGGATATGGAAGAAAAGGTAAAGGTTATCAGGAGAAAGATGAAGGCAGCTCGGGACAGACTGGCAGCGTATGCCAATCAGCGGCGAAGGCCGTTGGAGTTTCAGTTAGGCGACAGAGTTTTTCTGAAGATCTCACCTTTCAGAGGTGTGGTACGGTTTGGGATGCGGGGAAAGTTATCCCCAAGATATGTAGGGCCGTATGAGATCTTGCAGCGTGTTGGTACTCTGGCGTACCGTTTGGCTTTACCGCCCTCTCTGTCTGGTATACACGATGTATTCCATGTATCTATGCTGAGGAAGTACGAGCCAGATCCTTCGCATGTATTGCAGCCTTCAGAGGTACAGTTTGAGTCCGATGTTTCCTATGTGGAGCGGCCTATCAGGATCTTGGATAGAGCAGACCGCAGGCTTCGGAACAAAGTTATTCCTATGATCAAGGTTCAGTGGGATCGTAGGGGTGTCGAGGAGGCCACGTGGGAGACAGAGCGTGTAATACCCCCGAAAGGTTAAATGATTATGTGCTACAATAATGAATTACGATGTGTTTAAGAGGGTTGTGGTATTTTAAGTGGGGGTTATATTTATGATATGATGATATGATTTAGGGGGTATGTTACGTATTTTTAATTGTTGTATTGATGTAGTACAATTGCAAAATATCAAGGGAAGATATTTTTATACATCATATGAAATACCGGGGTACAATTAAACACCACAAAACCACCCTACATGCAACCACCCACCCCCCACTTGTAGCAACCCACGCCCCCTCCCCTGTTTTCTGGGAAATATTTGACTAAGTAGGCATGTTCCCACTTAGATATTTTCACCAAAATCTCTTCCAAAAACCTCCTTCTTCCTCCCTTCTCTTTGTCTGATATTTGGACTGCTGCTAGGAGGAAAGTGGTCGGAAATTACTTGTCTTTTCTTGACAAAAATCGGAGAGCAAAAGTGGTGAGAGATCACGCTGGTTCACCAGCTTTTTGTGTTTTTATATGTATGTTATACATAGCAGTTTTGGCATGCTAGTGTTAGGGTTATTGAAACCATGTTATGAACACTTGTAGGTAATGTTTATGATGTCCCTAGCATGCTTTGTTAAGTGGTTACATGACTTATGTGTTAGATTTTCGATTGTAAAAAGGGCTCCTCGAAAATCTGGGAAGGGAAGTACCCTGTTTTTATGTTGAGTAGAGATTTTATTATGAAGATTTGAAGCATGCTAGTTTAGGTTATGAATAAACCTTTGGCATGAGTACATACACGGAAGTTTGGTGAACATGCCAACAAATTTGTTTAAGCATGAACTACGGGATATGTAGTAGTTTCATTGCTATAAAGATGTGTGTTCAAGAATTCTGGACTGAAGAATCATGCCCTGTTTCTGAAAAAGCTGGTCGGGTAATGATAAAAAGGGGTAGATTTAATGCATGTAGGTTTAAGTTATAAGTGAACCTTTAATTTTATTACATGCATGAAAGTATGTGGAAGTTATTGATATTCTTGTTTAAGCACGTTATGTGTATTAAGAAGTAGAATTAATGGTATGAAATGGGGTGCTCAAAAATCTGGGGACATCCCGAACATTCAGAGTTCTCGATCGATCGAGATTTGGTCCCGATCGATCGAGCAAGTCAGTAGGTCTAATGTATGTTTTAAAATTTTGATGCCGATCGATCGAAGAATTTCTCGATCGATCGGTGAAGCTTCTCGATCGATCGGTAAAATACTTCGATCGATCGAGCGAGGCAGGAAACTAAGGCGCTATTAGTGCACAGTGTCTCGATCGATCGAGATCTTGGGCCGATCGATCGAGAGAGGCAGTAAGTTGAAAAATATAATGATGTTTTATTTTGTTAAGTTTATGATGTGAGATGGTTTTGAGGCATCTAATATGGTATTATGCGGTCTTGTAGAACCATCCCAGGCACCGGCACCATCGAGGAGATAAAGTCTGTGACTCCTCCTCCTTTTGAAAAGGTACGTAAGAGGCGTACGTGCATCGGACGGTAACACACATCTTTATACTACAGCTAAGCTTTTATTGCATGAGTGTTCATGATGAAATGATGATGTTTATACGATGATGTTTATATGATGCTTATATGATAATGTTTACATGATGATATTGTGGTAAGGTGCCACGGGGTAAGGTGCCCCACATGGTAAGTAGCCATGCGATGTTATTGTGGTAAGGTGCCACGGGGTAAGGTGCCCCACATGGTAAGTAGCCATGCGATGTTATTGTGGTAAGGTGCCACGGGGTAAGGTGCCCCACATGGTAAGTAGCCATGCGATGATATTGTGGTAAGGTGCCACGGGGTAAGGTGCCCCATATGCATGATTATGAATCAGGGACAACAATAAGAAGTTAATGAATATCCAGCATATTTACTTAACCAAGATTTCATGCATTTACTATAATGTTTATATGTTGTTAAGTAAAATTGTATATGCTAATGATGTGTTGTTCCTGTAGGTACGCTTTTGGGACGAAAGGACTAAGGGGCAGGTTGAGGCAGTGAGCTACGAGGGACACAGGAACGTATAGGATTTCAAGTTATGATTAGTATCTACTCTAGGAGTAGTGTAAATCTAAATGATATTCTTTTGGAATGTAATGAATTATTTTTGAAGTTTTGTATTTTGGCCTGTAATCCTGTTAGCTCGTGTAACAACCGATTCCTTAAGACGTTATTATGCATGATTAGTCCTTCTTATGCCTAGTAATCACTGTTAAGGTGGGAAGACCCCACATTAGTGGTATCAGAGCAGTGGTTAGATAACTCGGGAATGAGTGAAGGGTAGCCTTAGCAATAAGTTGGCTAAGTATTTACTATTGAACATGTTTTATATATGTTGCATATGAAGTTTCTATGTTATGCTAACATGTTTAATTATCTAACAATGTGCTTTATGAACTGCTTTTGGTGTTGTTATTAACCCTTGTGTTGCAGCATGGCAGCAAATATAGAAGTGGGTGACGCCATTAGTGTAAATGCAAGTGCTGGGCGTACGAATCCATTGCCACCACCAGCCTTGGGCGAGGAACCCTCTGAACAGCAGTTGCTACCTGGGGAGTTGAGCTTGGCTCAATTTATGATGTACCGACCCCCGATGTTTGAGGGAACAGAATCAGGGGAAAAAGCTGAGGAATGGCTGGAGAGGATTGAACAGATATTTGTGGCAGCGCCTTGTGCAAAGACGGCCTGGATCAGATTAGCAGAATTTCAGCTGTCCAAGAAGGCATTGATGTGGTGGAAAACCACAGTGATTGAGCAAGAGGCTCTGGGACAGGAAGTAAATTGGAAGATGTTCCGAACGCGGTTTTTGAACCGCTATTTCTCAGCCGCTGCAAGACAGGCCAAGGAGGATGAGTTTACCAGTTTAAGACAAGGTACCATGCCTGTATCTGACTATGCTTTGCATTACTGTTCCTTACTACGATATGTGCCACACGTTGCTGCAAGCACTCAAGCGAAGATGCGGAACTTCATGAAGGGCTTGAGGCCTGAACTGTATGACAGGGTGATCACTTATGGCCCTGCTTGTTTTGATGATGCACTCTCACGAGCTGAGCTAGCTGAGCTGGGAGTTGGTGCATATCCTGATGCGGTGCCACCTCCAGCACCCCCTCAGAAATCTACTTCTGACCACTTGAAGCCCAGGGGTGATCAGTTCAAGCCTAGGGGGAACACGTCAGCATCGAGATTCAGTGGCAAGAGGCCCGAGAATCGATGGAAAGGGAAAGGTAGGAATGACACTCCATCTGGGAGAGGACAGCCTCAGGGAGATAGATCTGGAAGAGCTCAGTGCACTATATGTGGACTATCACATTTGGCAAAGGACTGTGTTGGCTGCTATGTCTGTGGCGACAGAGGCCACTTCGCTCGACAGTGTCCCAACAGGGGAAGACAGCAGAACTCTGCAGGGAGGCCTGCGGACAGAGCGGCACCGCACAGACCACCTTTCGCACCGAGGCAGTATGGAGGTCAGCCCACGGGGCCACCTCAGGGTCAGGTGTAAGCTTTGACGAGGGAGCAGGCTACAGCGGCTCCGGAGGAGGTGATAGCGGGTACGTGTCTTTTATTTACGCACCCTGCTCTTATATTGATAGACACAGGTGCGTCACACTCTTTTGTGTCGACGAGTTTTGTTGAAAGGCACCACATATGCACTTCTCCGTCGCCCATGCCTCTTTTAGTCTCGACCCCCGCAGGAAGAAGTTTGACTACGGATCAGATTGTCTATGATGGCATCATTTATTTTGAGGATAATGAGTTAAGATCAGATTTGATTGTGCTGGGAATGACAGACTTCGATTGCATTGTGAGCATCGATGTTCTGAACAAGTATCAGGCGGTCGGTAACTGCAGGCAAAGGACTGTCCGATTCAGATCTGATATGGGAGTCCAGTGGACATTCTTTGGGGATGGTTCTTGCCCAAAGATTCTGTTGGTATCGGCTGTCAAGATTGCACAGTTATTAGAACGAGGCCATTCAGGATATCTTATCTATGCCATTGATATGACGGAAAAGAGGAAGGAGTTGAAGGTGGAGGATGTGCCCGTAGTGGCGGAGTTTCCTGATGTCTTTCCGGAGGAGATTCCCGGATTCCCACCGACGAGAGAGGTCGAGTTTGGGATTGAGCTGCTACCAGGGACGTCTGCAATTTCTCGTGCCCCATATAGGATGGCACCAGCTGAGTTAAGGGAGTTAAAGATACAGTTGCAGGAACTCCTTGACAAGGGCTACATACGCCCTAGCGTATCGCCATGGGGTGCGCCTGTCTTATTTGTTAAGAAGAAAGATGGATCGATGCGCCTATGCATTGACTATAGGCAACTGAATAAGGCCACAGTCAAGAACAAGTATCCACTTCCGAGGATTGATGACTTGTTTGATCAGTTGCAGGGAACGAGGCTCTACAGTAAGATCGATCTGAGGTCGGGGTACCATCAGATACGAGTAAGAGAAGATGATGTTCAGAGGACGGCTTTCAGGACCAGATATGGGCACTATGAATTTCTGGTCATGCCTTTTGGGGTGACGAATGCCCCAGCTGTCTTCATGAGCTTGATGAACAGGGTGTTCCAGCCGTATTTGGATCAGTTCGTCATAGTCTTCATTGACGACATACTTATCTACTCTCGGACGGAAGAAGAGCACGTAAGACACTTGAGGATAGTGCTTCAGATCCTTAGGGATCATCAGTTATACGCAAAGCTTAGTAAGTGTGAGTTCTGGTTGGACAGCGTGGTATTCTTAGGCCATGTCATATCTAGCCATGGAATATCTGTGGATCCCAGAAAGATTGAGGCTGTGATAGAGTGGGCTGCACCCACTTCTGTACCAGAAATACGGAGTTTCCTCGGTTTGGCAGGTTATTACCGACGTTTCGTCGAAGGTTTCTCGAAGATTGCCAAACCCCTGACACAGCTGACTCAGAAAGGAGTCCCCTTCTTTTGGTCTAAGACTTGTGAGGAAAGCTTCCAAGAGCTGAAGCGTCGTTTGACTACAGCGCCCGTACTGGTGATTCCGTCTGAGGATAAGAGGTTCGCCTTATATACGGATGCGTCATTACAGGGCTTGGGCTGTGTGTTGATGCAAGATAAGCATGTGGTGGCTTATGCATCGAGGCAGTTGAAGCCACACGAAGCCAGGTATCTAGTGCATGATTTAGAATTGGCGGCCATCATATTCGCCTTAAAGATCTGGAGGCATTACTTGTATGGCACGTCTTTCACTATCTATACGGACCATAAGAGCCTGAAGTTCTTATTCACTCAGGCAGAGTTGAATATGAGGCAAAGAAGATGGATGGATTTGCTCAAAGATTATGATTGTGAAATTGAGTACCATCCGGGTAAAGCAAACTTGATAGCAGACGCCTTAAGTCGGAAGGTAAAGAGTACTGCAGAGGATGTTATGTGTTTGTCAGCCTTGATGACGTCTTATTGCCAACTGGGCTATGATTTCGATGTAGACACGTCGCCTGTACGAGTGTCGGCCCTATTGGCGGAGCCAGACATATTTGAGGCGATCAGGAAGGCCCAGAAGTCGGATAGTGAGGTTCAGAGGTGGACATCATTGATCCTTCAAGGTCAACCATCCAAGTTCAGAGTGGCCGAGGATGATTCCTTGAGACTGGGCAACCGATGGGTAGTCCCAGATACACCAGAACTGCGAAGAGGAATATTGGAGCGAGCTCACAGTAGTCGATTCAGTATCCACCCAGGGGGCAAGAAGATGTACAAAGATCTATGCAATCAATTCTGGTGGAGACGCATGAAGCGTGAGGTAATCGTTTTCGTTAAAAGATGTTTGATCTGCCAACAGGTAAAGGCAGAGAGGCAGAGGCCTGGTGGTGAGCTGAAGAGCTTAGAGGTGCCTGAATGGAAGTGGGAGCATATATCTATGGACTTCGTAACCCACTTGCCAAGAACGACCTCAGGATTTGATGCGATCTGAGTGATCGTAGATAGGCTGACGAAGACGGCTCATTTCATCCCTTACAGTATGTCTTATACATACTTAAAGATGGCTCAAATGTATATACGGGATGTTGTGAGATTGCATGGTATTCCAGTCTCGATAGTGTCTGACAGGGACCCGAGGTTCACTTCACATTTCTGGGAAGGTCTCCAGGCAGCTTTGGGCACAGAGGTGAGACTGAGTACGGCCTATCACCCCCAGACAGACGGACAAACAGAGCGTACCATTCAGACGCTCGAAGACATGTTGAGGGCATGTATTTTGGAGTTTGATACTCCGTGGCAGGATTCAGTGCCGCTGGTGGAGTTCTCCTATAACAACAGTTATCAAGCAAGCATTCAAATGGCCCCTTTTGAAGCTCTGTATGGACGACGATGTAGATCACCGCTGTATTGGGAGGACTTGACTAGCAAAGCGGTCGGAGGACCGGATATGATCAGGGATATGGAAGGTAAGATAAAGTTGATACGCCAGAAGATGAAAGCGGCCCAGGACAGGCAAGCGGCCTATGCCAATAAGCGGCGACGACCGCTAGAATTCCAGTTAGGAGACAGGGTCTTCTTAAAGATCTCGCCCTTCAGGGGCGTGGTTCGTTTTGGATGCGGGGAAAGTTATCTCCGAGGTATGTTGGGCCATATGAAGTTTTACAGCGTATCGGTACTTTGGCATATCGTTTTGCTCTACCGCCATCCTTGTCTGGCATACACGATGTTTTCCATGTCTCTATGTTGAGGAAGTATGAGCCAGACCCGTCGCATGTCTTACAGCCTACAGAAGTTCAGTTAGACTCAGATATGTCCTACGAAGAACGACCAATCAGAATTCTGGATCGAGAGTATCGCAGACTACGGAGCAAAGTTATACCGATGGTCAAAGTTCAGTGGGATCGTCGGGGTGTCGAGGAGGCTACATGGGAGACGGAATGGCATATGGTGCAGCACTATCCGGAACTATTCTCTGGTATGTATTTATGTTTAGTCCAGTTATGTTGATGCATGTGGATTTCGAGGACGAAATCTTATAAGTAGGGGAGTAATGTAATACCCCCGAAAGGTTAAATGATTATGTGCTACAATAATGAATTACGATGTGTTTAAGAGGGTTGTGGTATTTTAAGTGGGGGTTATATTTATGATATGATGATATGATTTAGGGGGTATGTTACGTATTTTTAATTGTTGTATTGATGTAGTACAATTGCAAAATAACAAGGGAAGATATTTTTATACATCATATGAAATACCGGGGTACAATTAAACACCACAAAACCACCCTACATGCAACCACCCACCCCCCACTTGTAGCAACCCACGCCCCCTCCCCTATTTTCTGGGAAATATTTGACTAAGTAGGCATGTTCCCACTTAGATATTTTCACCAAAATCTCTTCCAAAAACCTCCTTCTTCCTCCCTTCTCTTCGTCTGATATCTGGACTGCTGCTAGGAGGAAAGTGGTCGGAAATTACTTGTCTTTTCTTGACAAAAATCGGAGAGCAAAAGCGGTGAGGGATCATGCTGGTTCACCAGCTTTTCGTGTTTTTATATGTATGTTATACATAGCAGTTTTGGCATGCTAGTGTTAGGGTTATTGAAACCATGTTATGAACACTTGTAGGTAATGTTTATGATGTCCCTAGCATGCTTTGTTAAGTGGCTTACATGACTTATGTGTTAGATTTTCGATTGTAAAAAGGGCTCCTCGAAAATCTGGGAAGGGAAGTACCCTGTTTTTATGTTGAGTAGAGATTTTATTATGAAGATTTGAAGCATGCTAGCTTAGGTTATGAATAAACCTTTGGCATGAGTACATACACGGAAGTTTGGTGAACATGCCAACAAATTTGTTTAAGCATGAACTACGGGATATGTAGTAGTTTCATTGCTATAAAGATGTGTGTTCAAGAATTCTGGACTGAAGAATCATGCCCTGTTTCTGAAAAAGCTGGTAGATAAAAAGGGGTAGATTTAATGCATGTAGGTTTAAGTTATAAGTGAACCTTTAATTTTATTACATGCATGAAAGTATGTGGAAGTTATTGATATTCTTGTTTAAGCACGTTATGTGTATTAAGAAGTAGAATTAATGGTATGAAATGGGGTGCTCAAAAATCTGGGGAAATCCCGAACATTCAGAGTTCTCGATCGATCGAGATTTGGTCCCGATCGATCGAGCAAGTCAGTAGGTCTAATGTATGTTTTAAAATTTTGATGCCGATCGATCGAAGAATTTCTCGATCGATCGGTGAAGCTTCTCGATCGATCGGTAAAATACTTCGATCGATCGAGCGAGGCAGGAAACTAAGGCGCTATTAGTGCACAGTGTCTCGATCGATCGAGATCTTGGGCCGATCGATCGAGAGAGGCAGTAAGTTGAAAAATATAATGATGTTTTATTTTGTTAAGTTTATGATGTGAGATGGTTTTGAGGCATCTAATATGGTATTATGCGGTCTTGTAGAACCATCCCAGGCACCGGCACCATCGAGGAGATAAAGTCTGTGACTCCTCCTCCTTTTGAAAAGGTACGTAAGAGGCGTACGGGCATCGGACGGTAACACACATCTTTATACTACAACTAAGCTTTTATTGCATGAGTGTTCATGATGAAATGATGATGTTTATACGATGATGTTTATACGATGCTTATATGATAATGTTTACATGATGATATTGTGGTAAGGTGCCACGGGGTAAGGTGCCCCACATGGTAAGTAGCCATGCGATGTTATTGTGGTAAGGTGCCACGGGGTAAGGTGCCCCACATGGTAAGTAGCCATGCGATGTTATTGTGGTAAGGTGCCACGGGGTAAGGTGCCCCACATGGTAAGTAGCCATGCGATGATATTGTGGTAAGGTGCCACGGGGTAAGGTGCCCCATATGCATGATTATGAATCAGGGACAACAATAAGAAGTTAATGAATATCCAGCATATTTACTTAACCAAGATTTCATGCATTTACTATAATGTTTATATGTTGTTAAGTAAAATTGTATATGCTCATGATGTGTTGTTCCTGTAGGTACGCTTTTGGGACGAAAGGACTAAGGGGCAGGTTGAGGCAGTGAGCTACGAGGGACACAGGAACGTATAGGATTTCAAGTTATGATTAGTATCTACTCTAGGAGTAGTGTAAATCTAAATGACATTCTTTTGGAATGTAATGAATTATTTTTGAAGTTTTGTATTTTGGCCTGTAATCCTGTTAGCTCGTGTAACAACCGATTCCTTAAGACGTTATTATGCATGATTAGTCCTTCTTATGTCTAGTAATCACTGTTAAGGTGGGAAGACCCCACATGAGCGACACATGGTGCAGCACTATCCATAACTGTTTTCTGATATGTGTTTTATGTTTTATATTATTTTGGTAAGCATGTGTGATTTCGGGGACGAAATCTTATAAGTAGGGGAGTATTGTGATATCCCCGAAAGGATTATGTGTTTACATGCTATCAAAGTGTTGATAATTATGTATTGAGGTGATTTAATTTGGGGTTTATGGGTTACGCTTTATGTGGTAAAAGCATGTAATTAAGTTGGGGAATTAATGTATGTGCTTGGTGTTATATTTATTTTGATGATATGGTTTAGGAGGCATGTTAGGTGTTTTTGATGATGTATTGATGTGGTAAAATTATAAAATATCAAGGAGATATATTGTTATACATCGTACGAAATACCGGGATACAATTAAACACCACTTGACCACCCTACATGCAACCACTCCCCCCCCCCCTATCAGCATGCAAACCCACGCCCCTCCCCTGAAATTCTGCAGCATGGGTTGGCCAAGGACATACTTTCCACCTCATTATACCATTTTTGCCTCTCACCTCAAGAACTCCATTTTTTTCTCTGTTTTTTGTCTGAAAACTGAGCTGCTAGTAGGAAAGAAGGGCTCAGAAATTTTTGTCTTTTCTTGACAAAAATCGAAGAGCAAAAGTGGTGAGGAATCATATGTTTTTCCCAGATTTCGGTTTTTAAGCATATGTTTTCTTTATAGCAGATTTGGCATGCTAGTTTAAGGTTCGACGAAAACTTGTTATGAGTGCTTGCATGTGATGTTTATGAAGCCCTAGCATGTTTTGTTAAGTAACTTACATGATTTATATGTTAGATTTCGAATTGTGAAAAGTGGTCCTCGAAAATCTGGGCAGGGAAACTGCCCTGTTTTTGTTTGAGTAGGGGTTTAATCATGAGGATTTGAAGCATGCTAGCTTAGGTTTTGGGTAAACCTTTGATGTGAATACGTGCATGGTAGTCTTTTCAAGATGCCAGTATATTTCCTTGAGCATGTTTCATGTGTTATGTGAAGGATTTAATCATGTGAAATGAAGTGTTCGAAAATTCTGGGCGAAGATTATATGCCCTGTTTTTCACGAAAAATTGGACGAGTGTTGAATTTGTGGGCTCATTATGAAGCATGCTAGCTTAGGTTTTGATTAAACCTTTGACGTGAACACATACATGGTAGTGTTTTGAAGTTACTAGCATGTTTCCTTGAGCATGAGTTACGGGTTATGTGGTAGTTTTGTTGTTGTGAAGATGCATGCTCGAAAATCTGGGCAAGGTTCATATGCCCTGTTTTTCTGGAATTTCTGGTTGAGTGCTGAAATTGAGGGGTTATTACGATGCATGCTGGGCTTAGTTTTTGTTGAAACTTTGATTTAAGCACTTGCTTTGAAGTATTGTGGAGTCCCTAGCACTTTTGTTCGAACACATTACAGATATTATGAAGCGGTTTTAAGAGCATGAAAAGAGGTGCTCGAACATTTCTGGAAAAAAATCAGTAGTGTTCCATTTTCGAAAAATGGAAATTTTATTAAGTTTATGATATTGGATCATTATGAGGTGCCTAATATTGTGTTGTGTGGTTATGTAGAACCATCCCAGGTACCAACACAGTCGAGGAGATAAAGTCTGTTGACTCCTCTACATTTTGGAAAGGTACGTAAGCAACGTACGGGCATTCCAACGGTAACATGTATTATGTGTTTATCTATTTAACACAAGGTAAAGCAAGATATGCATAAGATAGTGCATCATGATATGATACATGTTGATATGCATCGTTTTTGCATATGTATGTTGTGAAATATAAGAGGTGTATTTCACGAGTCAAGGTTATCATAGTGAGGATTTTAATGCTTACGCGAACTTCCATAAGAAGCGAGGAAGAATTCCGCTTACGTGGATTTCCATAAGAAGCGAGGAAGAATTCCGCTTACGTGGAGAAGTAAGAAGCATTGAAATACACTAATGATAAATGACTTAGGATTGAAGTAAGGATTTAAGAAGTAAAGATATGTCATGACATTATTAAGAACCATAATTTCATATGTTGATTATTTATGAGTTATGGTACAGGGACAACCAATGGGCTTAGTAAATGCGATGGAAATACAAGAAGTGTTTGTATTTATGATTTATGCATTTAGGTTTGCATTCATATTATGTTGAATATGAATTATGATGTGCTCATGTGTTGGGGTTATTCTTGTAGGTGCTTTTACTAAGGAGAATCAGGGTCAGGTTGATAAGCTGAGCTGTAAGGAGTGCTACAAGATAACAAGATAGGGACCTATTTTGTATAGTTCTACTAGGAGTACAGTAGAAGTAGCTTTACCCAAATTGTTAAAGAGTGTAACAAGTTCTTTTGGCATGTCTTTTTCTTACATGTAGACTTCAGCTCAATTTGTCAACACGATCTAAATACTCTGATTAAGTATGTTTAATTCTCTTAATTGCACCTTAGTATCTTGTTTTGATAACGGCGTCTTACACAAATCCTATCTCGATCAGTCAACATCCCTCTACATAATTCGTAGTGTATCCAATAGTCGCCTTTATAGTTTACCCTGTTACGGGTAACGTTTGACAATATCAAGATACATAACTCCTTATGTTGGGATCTCTGATGATCACAAGTCGTAAGGATTACATACATTATTATCACTATGAGAATTGCTTATGACACTCATATAACTATCCATGTAGCATTCTCATGGTGGGTCTGTCCAGTACATCGTTCTCTAACATGTACCCATGTGTTGATTTGATATCTCATATCAATGAACATTTCATCAATCAACACATACTAGGCTCTATGTATTATCAATATCCCTATTCATGATAATACTTGACTAGGGACAATGTTTAAGAATAATACAATATTATTCTAAGGACATTAACATATATATTAATTCACATTGCACAGTTAAACGAATAATATATAATAACGAATTGTCATTCATAAAATTCATAAACATTGTATGTCAAAACAATCATCCAATGACATGTCTTAGGGCATATCCCAACAAATCTCCCACTTGCACTAAGACCACTCAGACATATACCTAATGCCTAGAGATCTAGTATGACGATCATGCTTCTGTTGTGACAGTGGCTTCGTCAATGGGTCAGATACGTTATCATCTGTTGGTACTTTGCATATTTTAACATCTCCCCTTTCAACGATTTCTCGAATGAAATGGAAACGCCTAAGTATGTGCTTGGATCTTTGGTGAGATCTAGGTTCCTTAGCCAATGCGATCGCTACATTGTTGTCACAATAGAGTTCTATCAGATCTTTAATGCTAGGCACCACTCCAAGTTCAGAAATGAACTTCCTGATCCAAACAACTTCCTTTGCTGCATCCGAGGCAGCAATATACTCAGCTTCCGTTGTAGAATCGGCTACTATTTCTTGCTTTGAACTCTTCCAGCTTACAACACCTCCATTTAGGCAATACACATATCCAGATTGCGATCGATAATCATCTTTGTCGGTTTGGAAGCTTGCATCAGTGTAACCCATTACATTGAGCTCTTCCTCACCTCCATAAATCAAGAATGTATCCTTAGTCCTTCTCAAGTACTTCAGGATGTTCTTGACTGCAATCCAGTGACCTTCACCTGGATCAACTTGATATCTGCTCGTCATGCTCAAAGCATACGATACATCGGGACGACTACATATCATGGCATACATGATAGATCCAATAGCTGATGCATATGGGATCTTACCCATGCATTGTCTCTCATCTGGTGTTGAAGGACACTGTTCCTTCGAGAGAGATATACCATGTGTCATAGGCACGAATCCTTTCTTTGATTCTTGCATGCTAAACCGTTTTAGCACTTTGTCTATGTATGTACTTTGACTTAGGCCAAGAAGCATTCTCGATCTATCTCTATAGATCTTGATTCCTAATACATAGGTGGCTTCACCCAAGTCTTTCATCGAAAAGCAATTCCCTAGCCAAATCTTTACAGATTGTAAGGCAGGGATATCATTCCCAATGAGAAGTATGTCATCTACATACAACACTAGGAAAATGATTATGCTCCCACTGACCTTCTTGTAGACACAAGGTTCATCTACGTTTTTGATAAAACCAAACTCTTTGATTGCATCATCAAAACGAAGATTCCAACTCCGAGAAGCTTGCTTCAATCCATAAATGGATTGTTGTAGCTTGCATATCTTTCCAGCATCCTTTGGATCGACAAAACCCTCGGGCTGTGTCATGTACACATCCTCGAGCAGATTTCCATTAAGGAAAGCTGTTTTGACATCCATCTGCCAGATTTCATAATCATGAAATGCAGATATTGCAAGTAAGATCCTTATGGATTTAACCATGGCCACTCGTGAAAAGGTTTCATCATAGTCAATACCTTGAATTTGTTTGAATCCTTTTGCAACCAGCCGACCATTATAGGTTTGTACATTACCATCCATATCGGTCTTTTTCTTGAAAATCCATTTGCACCCTATGGGTCGTACCCCTTCAGGTGGATCAACCAAAGTCCATACTTGGTTTGCATACATGGATTCCATCTCATATTTCATGGCTTCTTGCCATTTCTCAGAATCAGTGCCCATTATAGCTTGTTGATAAGATGACGACTCATCCTCATCAATAAGTAGTAAGTCACCTTGTGAGTCACAAGAAATCTATATCTCTGTGGCTCCCGGTGTTCTCTTACAGACCTACGCTGGGCTTGTGTCTCTTGAGGAGGTACTTCTTCCACAACAGCTTGCGGTGCCTGCTCTGTTTCCATCTCAATCTCAGGTTCAGTGTTTTCTTGTGGTTGAACTTCACTAAGTTCTATTTTTCTCCCACTGGTTTTTCTAGAAATAAATTCTCTTTCAAGAAATACACCAGTCCGAGCAACAACTACTTTGTTCTCGGTGGGATAATAGAAATAGTATCCTTTCGTTTCCTTAGGATACCCCACAAATAAACACTTATCAGATTTGGGTCCAAGTTTGTTAGTGGCGTGACGTCTAACGAAAGCCTCACAACCCCAAATCTTCATAAAAGACATACTAGGACGCTTCCCAGTCCATATCTCATATGGTGTCTTTTCCACTGATTTAGATGGAACACGGTTCAGTAAGAAAATCGCTGTTTCTAGAGCGTGTCCCCCAAACGATATCGGAAGATCTGCATGACTCATCATTGATCTAACCATGTCCAACAAGGTTCGATTTCTCCTCTCGGATACACCATTCCATTGTGGAGTATACGGAGGAGTGAGTTGTGGGACTATCCCGCACTCCTTTAGATAGTCATGAAACTCTTGGCTTAAGTATTCACCTCCTTGATCTGATCGAAGGATTTTGATACTTTTGCCAAGTTGGTTTTGTACTTCATTCTTGAAATCTTTGAACTTTTCAAAGGTTTCATGCTTATGCTTCATTAGGTACACATACCCATATCTACTGAGGTCATCAGTAAATGTAACGAAGTATTGAAAACAACATCTAGCTTGTGTACTTATTGGCCCACATACATCACTATGTATTAGTCCCAATAAAACATTTGCCCTTTTAACATGTCCCTTGAAAGGGGCTTTAGTCATCTTGCCCATTAAACAAGATTCGCATGTTTCATATGATTCAAAGTCAAATGAATCCAATACTCCATCCTTATGAAGTTTAGATATGTGGTTCTCGTTTATATGGCCCAAGCGACAATGCCAGAGATAAGTCAGATTACAATCATTATTTTTAATCCTTTTAGTATTTATGTTATAGATAGGCATATCAAGATTTAGTAAATAAAGATCATTCACCATTTGTGCACTAGCATAAAACATATCATTTAAATAAATGGAACAACAGTTGTTCTTTATAATAAATGAGAATCCATACTTGTCCAAACAAGAAATAGAAATAATGTTTTTGGTAATTGAAGGCACAAAATAACAATCTTTTAAAATCAACGATAAACCAGAAGGCAAAGATAAATGATAATCTCCTATAGCTAATGCAGCAACTCTTGCTCCATTTCCAACTCGGAGATCAACTTCGCCTTTTGTCAACAATCTACTCTTTTTGAGGTCCTGCACATTTACACAAATGTGAGATCCACATCCAGTATCTAATACCCATGACGAAGAAGTAGATAAATTGACTTCTATAACAAAAATACCTGAAGTGGAAGTCACACTTCCCTTCTTGAGATCTTCCAGATATACTTTGCAGTTCCTTTTCCAATAACCGGTCTCACCGCAATGGAAACAGTTCCCTTCCTTTGCTATCCCTCCCTTTGGCTTCAGTGCATAAGACTTTGGCTTAGCGAAAACAAAGACCTTCTTTGCTTTCTTATTGCCTTTAGCTTTGGCCTTTCCTTTGCCCTTATTCACAATAAGAACATTTGTGGCCATAGTCTTCTTTGTATTCGCTTCATATGTTCTCAACATACCAAGTAATTGTGGTAGAGTCTTTTCCATGTCAGTCATATTGTAATTTACTACAAATTGACTGAAGCTCTCAGGCAACGATTGCAAGATCACATCGGTGGCCAACTCTTGGTCCAATGGAAAACCCAGCTTCTCTAGATTCTCAATGTACCCAATCATCTTGAGTACATGAGTTCCAACTAGGCTTCCTTCTACCATCCTGCACTGGAACAACGCTTTAGAGACGTCATACCTCTCTTGTCTAGCTTGCTGTTGGTACAATTGCTTTAAGTGTTCGATCATATCGAACGCCTCCATTTCCTCATGTTGCTTCTGAAGCTCAGAGTTCATCGTGACAAGCATAAGGCAGCCAACATCAAGTGCGTCATTCTGATGCTTCTTGTAAGCATCTTTATTGGCTCTCGTAGCCGTCAGGGGAGGTTCCTCAACAGGTAAGGGTTCCTCTAGGACATATTGTTTCTTTTCTTGCTTGAGGACTATCCTCAGATTCCTATACCAGTCTAGGAAGTTTGTCCCATTTAATTTGTCCTTCTCAAGGACCGATCGCAGTGATAATGTGCTTGTTGTATTGTTAGTTGCCATGGATATCTACAATATAAATATGCAAAATAAGTTTATGATTTAATCATTTAACATGGTCTTATATTAAATGATAATCCCACTATTTTGTTTAAAAAATATCAACCCTCGAAACCTTTAGTGGGCCAAGATCCATATTTCGCCTAATCTTGAGTTAGCTTTGGCTAATCACCCAAGACTCGGTTATTTAGGTAGACAACACTTTGTCAATTACATCATATGTAATTCTTGGATAGTTGGACGAACAACACTTTGTTCAATTCATCAAATGAATTATTATCCAACCCATGCCTCTAGGTTCCCAATCCTATTGAGATAACCTAGTTAAGTCGTACCAAATTTAATCCTTTCGCGCCTTACTAAGATTGCCACGGTGCTTTGCTTTGGCAAACCCACACATGTACAATCGAACTTTTTGACGAGTACTTTTAATTTTGGAAGGCATCTAAAACTTAATATTTTAGAGGGATTTATTGATCTCATGATTAGTTTGATAATTTAAAATATGTCCACTACATATAGGTGTATACATATCTACATATATGTGTAATACAATTATCAATCTAAAACATAAGATAAATCATGCATCAACATACATAATTAAACGTGACATGGTTATAGCCCCTACTAGCGATTTTCTCAAGCCAATGAGAAAATCCTAAGAGTCAACCTAAGGTAACTTCACAAGCACCTTCCTTTGGCTCCAATTTGTGAATGGCCTCCTTATCCCGGCACGATGCTCCATCTTCATTGATCACCATCAACAAATAAACTATACTATTTACAAGATATAGAATTCCTCGATTCACATTCGAGGGGAACATAGGGGAGGGATAACATTTAGAATAAAATAGAGAAGGCACGACACGCAGGTCGTATTATAAATTACAAACATTCACAAATCATATCTAATAGTTCAAAGGGCTATAACCATGCACCATGCTCAAACAACACATAAAACATGCTTTAACATTTAATTAATTAAATTCTAAACAATTTAAAATTTAATTCTAATTAAAACTGTAAAATAATTTTTGAAAAATTATCGTATGCTCGGGACATCACATGCCACGAACTTAAGCGACTAAGCCACAAACCACCATTGTTCGAACCAAGCAAACACCATGGCTAGACCAATTATGGGCCTAGGGTTCGAAACCCTAGCCCATAGCCGAACCATTGACCGAGCGGCGGCGGCTCTAGGGTCTAACCCTAGCCGCCTTGCTCCTTGTGTTTCCATCGAGCCAACTTGTTCGAAACGCCGGAATTCATGAGCCACGAATCATGGTCAGGCCATGCACGGTGGTGGCTCAACCATCTCGAGCCAAAGATTCGAAAACCCTAGCTCTCAAGTGGTGAAGCCACTTATCCATGCATGCGTGAACCATTATCGAGCCAAAGAGTTCAAAACTCATCCGCCTCTCGAAACCTCCATGCACGAACATGAGCCACAACGACTAGGCCATCTCGAGCATAGGAGTCCGAAACTCCTAGCCCTCACGTGGCTAAGCTGTGGGTCAAATGCATAGGTGGTGGCCGAAAACAACTTGTTACGGGTTCGATTGTTCGCTTCGTGTATTGTATACATCAAACATCAATTATATCAAATATAATTTCATGATAATTTCACAAACTTAATATTGACATATCATATATGTTCATACAGTTTTAAATAGCATGCAATATTAGTTCTAATATGATTAATACAATTTAATCACATAAATCCGATATGAGCCTTGTACACGGCTCTGATACCACTGTAAGTAATCCATCATGCATAGCAACGCAGCGGAATTAAATTTTTTTATGGATTACAAGATACCGGATCTATACATAGGTTGTCATATCGGATAAAGGAACGAAAGCCTCACCCTTGTAGCGTGTTTGAGCATATTCCACGGAGCACCACGTCCAACGATCCCGTGTCACGAGCAACACCTCCAAGGTCTTGCCTCAACGGTATCCACACGATTAAACGAACAAGGGACGTTCAAGAACAAGTTGCTAGACTTATTCTTGAACCAAAACCAACCCTACGATTCAAAACCGATTAAACGGCAGCCGTTCCGGTCACCACTATTCACGTCGGCCGTGAAGATGAAGTAGGAAGGAGGCGGCGGCCGTTTGGTTTAAAGCTTGAGAGCTTTTAGGTTTTGATGATATAAAGTGTTAAGTCTCATTAACCTTGTTTACTAATTATATATGATTTCATTAAAAAGCTTTCATAAAGCCTCATGGGCTCAAGCCCATGATTTTAATTTAAACCTTATAATTATTAATTAAGACTCCTCTTAATTATTTAATTCATCCCATGAATTTAATTTCCCTTCTCGATTTAATCTTTTGTGCGACCCGATAGGATCTTGTAATGTTGGCAGTGACATAAAATGTCATTTTACGTTACAAGCAAAGAGCGGTGTCTAGCAACACATCAAGGCTACCCAAATTACAAGAATGTCAATGACTCGACATAACCTTTAGAACTTGTGATAATATTAACCATAACTTAATCCATTTGTCCTTTGTGTTTAGATTGAACACGAGTCATGGAATAGTCATACTCGTATATTCAATCTTTATTTCTTGATCCCCAAGTAGAACTAGAATAAACGAATAAGCTCGATATCTCATATCGACTCATTCGAGCATGGCCATGCATTTTAGTTCTCACTTGATCAAGGGACAAACACATCTCCTGTTATATAGGAGGGACAAATCCTATCTCGATCAGTCAACATCCCTCTACATAATTCGTAGTGTATCCAATAGTCGCCTTTATAGTTTACCCTGTTACGGGTAACGTTTGACAATATCAAGATACATAACTCCTTATGTTGGGATCTCTGATGATCACAAGTCGTAAGGATTACATACATTATTATCACTATGAGAATTGCTTATGACACTCATATAACTATCCATGTAGCATTCTCATGGTGGGTCTGTCCAGTACATCGTTCTCTAACATGTACCCATGTGTTGATTTGATATTATCATATCAATGAACAATTCATCAATCAACACATACTAGTCTCTACGTATTATCATTATCCCTATTCATGATAATACTTGACTAGGGACAATGTTTAAGAATAATACAATATTATTCTAAGGACATTAACATATATATTAATTCACATTGCACAATTAAACGAATAATATATAATAATGAATTGCCATTCATAAAATTCATAAACATTGTATGTCAAAACAATCATCCAATGACATGTCTTAGGGCATATCCCAACAGCAACTGATCAAACAGATCATCAATCCTCGGAAGCGGGTACCTGTTCTTTAATGTGGCCTTATTTAGTTGCCTGTAGTCAATGCACAGACGCATTGAACCATCCTTCTTCTTTACGAACAAAACTGGTGCACCCCAAGGCGATACACTAGGACGAATGTACCTCTTGTCAAGGAGCTCCTGGAACTGCACTTTCAGCTCTATCAGCTCTGCCGGTGCCATCCTGTATGGGGCACGAGAAATGGCTGATGTCCCCGGCAGTAGCTCAATGCAAACTCCACATCTCTGATCGGCGAAAACCGTGGAATCTCTTCTGGGAATACATCAATGAACTCCGCCACGAACGGAATATCCTCGGCTCTAACTTCCTTCTCTTCTAATGCATCCACGACATAAATAAGGTAGCCCGCGTGGCCGCGTTCTAATAACCGCGACATCTTAACCGCTGAGATCACTGGAATTTTTGGATGACAGCCGTCCTCATAGAAGGTCCACTGGAACCCCTGATCCGATAGAAAACGTACCATCCTCTGTCGGCATTCTACCACAGCTCGGTATCTGCTCAACACATCAATGCCGACAATGCAGTCAAAATCTACCATCTCTAACTGAATCAGATCGGTCCTCAGATCATTGCCCTCAAAATAAATGAGGCAATCAGCTAACAGTCGGTCTGCAGTCACATACTTTCCCGTGGGTGTCGATACCATGAGAGGCTTGGGTAACAGAGACGAGCAAGGGCGGTGTCTTTCCACAAAAGCAGCAGACACAAAAGAGTGGGAAGCACCTGTATCTATCAATAAAAATGCAGGGTACGTAAATAAATGACACGTACCAGCAATGACCTCCTCCGGGGCTGCCTCAGCCTGCTCCCGAGTTAGTGCATACACCTGACCCTGCGGCGGTCTTGCCACCTGACCTCCCTGTGGTCGAGGTGCAAACTGCTGTCTATGTGGTGCCGTCTTGGCATCAAATCTTGGCCTATTCGGCCCAAAGTCTGTCTGACCTGCCCGATCAGGGCAAGCCCTAGCCAGGTGACCCACCTTTCCACAAACATAACTGTGGGGTCCTCGTTACTTAATCCATTATGTATCATGTTAACATACATATTTGAGTCTGAATTAAGTAATAACATGCACTGATTAAGAGTATCTTACTAGTTAAGTTGTTACAGGGTTTATAAAAACCTCTCAACTACACATCATATGTACAAACAACAACCTACTACAAGATAACTCCTAGTGGTTCAGCTCGCAGCGGAAAATGACTCACATCCCGTCCTCCCACGTCTATGAGTCCCTACAGAAACATTCACACAACGTGAGTATAGATAATAAATATTTCAGTGTGATATCAAAACACAATATCAATATCAATGATACAGCACAATAAATCATCTAATGTGAATGTTCTGTATCATGCATCAACAAATGCACCATGTCATGACATGTCTCAACAATTACCCTATTATCACGAGACCAATATGATATGCCTATTCAGCTCAATATGTAGTGGAACCACCTCACATCTTCATATTAGCAGCACATATCATAGTACCGTCCTCAAATGATAATAGCCAGAGCATATACCCAAAATCGGTGTATATCTCTATATAGCATAACCGAGCATATACCCAAACCAGGCGTATATCTCTATGTAACATAACCGAGCATATACCCAAACCAGGCGTATATCTCTATGTAACATAACCGAGCATATACCCAAACCAGGCGTATATCTCAAACACATGATATCCATGAATGTACATGCATATGATACTACCAATCATATGATACTAACATAACACAATTCATATGATATCAATCTCATAACATCATCACACAATATCTATACTCCGTACGTCAACACGTACCTGGTATACGATAACAAAAGCGATAAATCAGGCGTTGATGGCTAATTGCCTCTTTGCCCCGTCCCCTGTGATGATGCTACAAACACATGAACAATATACCATGTTATAAGAGGCTTCAAAAATAAATGCTTTTAACATTTTTCAACAATCTGCCATCACCGATCGATCGCCCCAAATTCTCGATCGATCGCCGAACTGTTCACTCTTCACCGATCGAACCGATCGATCGAACAAAAGCACCGATCGATCGCCACATGTACCGATCGATCGCCTCAAAATCACTGATCGATCGCCTCATGCTCAAACCGCCTTAAAATGTTTCTGTCAGCGTCGACCGATCGGAAATCCTTACCGATCGATCGCTGCGTTTCGAACATTTCAAACCATGGCGATTTCAAGCATATCTTCATGGTATTTCTTGCACAATTCATTTCCTATCATTTAATCACATTTCATGAACTCCCTAGGATCATATAAACATGTTTCTATCATCCTAGAATCCAATTCCTGGCATATAAACATGTTATGATTCTTCACATGAACATTTGATATTCCACTTCACATACACCAACATTAATTACATAATTCAAGTGTAAAACCATGAATTCCTTACCAAGATATTACAATTTCACTTCACACAACTTCCTGGCTCAATTCACAAGTGAATCACAAGCTCAAACCAACAAGAACTTGAAAGAGATGGAGAGGAGCTTGTGTAGGGATTTTGTAGGTGTTTATGGTGTATTATGAGTTTGATAGCTGATTGTTATCTATTTACTCAACTCCAAATGCAAACTCAAGTACAAGGCACATGCATATGAAATTAAATTCAAATGCCCACTAGTCCAAGTTGCTTGATATGCTATCTTGATTTAATTCCATCATTCTTATGCACTACATCTTGTGCATCATGTTTTATTCCTTGCCATATATCACATAATCATATCATGTATGTGAGTAATAACCCTCGGTTCAACCCGAACCCCCATTATCATACCGCCATTTGATATAATTACACCATCATCATATCATATGTGTATAAAACAAATCGAGGCATTACAATTCTCCCCCACTTATTGAATTTCATCCTTGAAATTGCATATACAAACATAATACATGCTTCACATACTAATATATATGAGATATGAAACATAAGAAACATGTATAAAGAACATATCAACATACCAGAAAATAAATCCGGATACCGTTGCATCATATGCTGCTCCGTCTCCCACGTTGCCTCTTCGACACCTCGTCTGTCCCACTGTACCTTAACCATAGGAATCACTTTATTACGCAACCTGCGTTCAGCTCGATCCAAGATCATAACCGGTCGTTCCTCATACGACACATCTGTATCCAACTGTACATCAGGTAACTGTAAGACATGACTCGGATCTGGTTCATACTTCCTCAACAGTGAAACATGAAAGACATCATGAATACTACTCAAGGCCGGTGGTAGTGCCAAACGATATGCCAACGTACCAATACGTTGCAACACCTCATACGGACCAACGTATCGTGGAGACAATTTTCCACGCTTACCAAACCGTACTACACCTTTAAAAGGTGAAATTTTCAAGAACACACGGTCACCAACTTGAAATTCAAGTGGTCTACGTCGCTTATTGGCATAAGCAGTCTGTCTGTCCTGAGCAGCTTTAAGTTTCAATCGAATTACCTTTACTTTCTCTTCCATTTCATGAATCCTATCCGATCCATGTAAGGAAGACTGATCCACATCATCCCAATACAATGGCGATCTACATCGTCGCCCATACAAAGCCTCAAATGGTGCCATCTGTATACTATACTGATAACTGTTGTTAAATTCTACTAATGGCAATGACTCTTGCCATGAGTTATTATACTCTAATACACAAGCACGCAACATATCCTCAAGTGTCTGTATCGTACGCTCTGTTTGTCCATCTGTCTGAGGATGATATGTCGTACTCAACCGTACTTCAGTTCCCAACGCTGTCTGTAACCCTTCCCAAAAATGAGAAGTAAATCTCGGATCCCTATCCGATACAATGGAAACCGGAATACCATGTAGTCTCACTACATGTTGAATGTACAACTGTGCCATTCTCAGATATGTAAATGTCATACAATATGGCACGAAATGAGATACTTTGGTGAGTCAGTCAACGATCACCCAAATAGCATCGCAACCAGAAGACGTCCGTGGTAAATGAATCACAAAATCTATCGTGATATGTTCTCATTTCCACTGATGAATTTCCAAACTATGTAATTCACCTCCTGGTTTCTGTCTTTCCGCTTTCACTTGTTGACAGATCAAACACCGTTTCACAAAGCTCAACACATCCTGTTTCATACGTTTACACCAAAATTGGGTACGTAAATCATGATACATTTTCTTTCCTCTAGGATGTATACTGTATCTACTACAATGAGCACGTTGTAGTAGTTCTTGGCGTAGTCCTAATATCGCAGGTACTACCCAACAGTTTCTATATTTCAGAATTCCATCACTTGTAAGTACAAACTGCGATGTTTGTCCTTGACTTATCATTTCTTTCCAATGTTGTACCTCATCATCAGTCATTTGTGCCTTTCTGATTTTGTCAAAAATGTTAGGTTCAACCAATAATGTTGATACCCGTACTGGCACTGTTTCCACATCAAAATCATAACCTAAAGTACAACAAGAAGTCATCAATGCTGATATATGAATCATCTCATCAGCTGTATGATGTACTTTTCGACTCAAGGCATCTGCTGTAAGATTAGCTTTTCCTGGATGATATTCAATCTCACAATCATAATCCTTCAACAGATCCATCCATCTCCTTTGTCTCATATGCAACTCTGCTTGAGTGAATAAAAACTTTAAACTTTTATGATCTGTGTATATGGTAAACGACGTACCATATAAATAATGTCGCCATATCTTCAATGCAAAGACAATGGCAGCTAATTCCAGATCATGCACTGGATATCTCATTTCATGTGGCTTCAATTGTCGTGATGCATAAGCCACTACATGTTTGTCCTGCATCAATACACAACCCAAACCAAGTAAAGATGCATCAGTATATAAGGCAAACCTGTCATGCTCCGATGGAATAATCAAGACTGGAGCTGTAGTCAATCGATGTTTCAATTCCTGAAAACTACGCTCACAAGCTTCTGACCATTGAAATGATACTCCCTTCTGTGTCAAATGTGTCAATGGTTTGGCGATCGCTGAAAATCCTTCAACAAACCGTCTATAATATCCAGCCAAACCCAAGAAACTACGAATCTCTGGCACAGAAGTAGGTGCTGACCAAATCAACACTGCTTCTATTTTCTTCGGATCAACTGATATACCTTTTTTTCTGAAATTACATGTCCCAAAAAGCCGACACTAGTCAACCAAAACTCACACTTACTGAGTTTGGCATACAACTGATGTGTCCTCGACAGTTGCAATACCATATGCAAATGTTGAACATGTTCTGCATTACTCTGCGAATAGATCAGTATATCATCGATAAAGACAATGACAAATCGATCAAGGTATTCCTGGAAAACCCGATTCATTAAACTCATAAAGACAGCGGGAGCATTTGTCACTCCAAATGGCATCACTAAAAACTCATAATGTCCATAACGAGTTCTGAATGCTGTCTCCTGTACATCACCTTCCCTCACACGTATTTGATGATATCCTGACCTCAAATCAATCTTAGAATAAATCCTTGATCCCTGCAACTGATCAAACAAATCATCAATACGAGGATGAGGATATTTATTCTTTATTGTTACCTTGTTCAATTGTCGATAGTCAATACACAGTCGCATTGTTCCATCCTTCTTCTTAACAAATAATACCGGAGCACCCGAAGGTGATACACTAGGACGTATGTACCCCTTGTCCAATAAATCTTGCAATTGAGTTTTCAATTCTTTCAATTCAGTTGTTGCCATCCGATAAGGAGCTCGTGAAATTGCAGAAGTACCAGGTATCAAATCAATACCAAATTCCACTTCTCGACTCGGTGGGAATCCAGGTATCTCATCTGGAAACACATCCGCATATTCTGCAACCACTGGTATCTCCTCCACTTTCCTTTCTCTTTTCTGTTCAGTTATATCGAGGGCATAAATCAAATAACCCGCATGTCCACGTTCTAACAAACGCGACATTTGGATTGCTGATATCAAAGGAATCCTTGCCCTCGATCCCTGACCATAGAAATACCATTGCTTTCCAGTATCAGACTGAAATCTCACAATCTTCTGACAACAATCCACAACAGACTGATATTTACTCAACACATCGATTCCAAGGATGCAATCAAAATCTGTCATATCTAACACAATCAAATTAGCTTGTAGTCCATACTCAGTCTCAAACTGAATATCACAATCAGACACACTCTGACAAGTCATTACCGTAGTTCCCATGGGTGTCGAAACATAAAGAGGCATCAACAGTGGAGACGAGCATATATGATACTGATCAATAAAAGCTCGTGCAATAAAAGAATGTGATGCACCAGTATCAATCAAAAGGAAAGCTGGATAAGTAAACAAAGTACACTTACCCGTTATCACATCATCAGGAGCTGCCTCTGCTTCCTCCCTGTTCAGTGCATATACCTGAGCCTGAGGTGGTCCTGTCCTCTGTCCTCCACCAGACGTGGTACACCCTGTGGTCTCTGCTGCACTGTATTTTCTGACATTGGTCCTCTCCTCTGTTGTCCACCCACTTGAGGACAATCACGGATCACATGTCCTGGTTTCCCACAACGGAAACAAACTACTGGATTCAATTGAGGACAATCTCGTTTCAAATGTGGTCCGACACATTTAAAGCATTGTACACCACTACCAATACTACTACCTTGGAACTGTCCATTTGAACCTCGTTCACTCCCCTTTCGCATTGTAAACCGCTTCCCACTAAATCTAGAGGAAGATGCACCACCTTGTGGTGGTTTAAATGGTTCTCCTCTAGGTCTCATACTTTCAGATGTAGGTGGTTGGGCTTGTCCAACATCTTTGTATACCCCTACAGCAATCTCAGCCATCTCAGCCCTTGTCAATGCTTCTTCATATGATGTAGGGTTATTGGACCTATCAAACAATTCAGGCCTCAAACCTTTCACAAATTGTCTGATCTTTGCCTTTGTGTTAACAGCAATATGTGGCACATTGCGGAGCAAAGAAGAATATTGTACTGCATAGTCCGATACTGTCATTGATCCCTGTCTCAAGTTTGTAAATTCATCCTCTTTCCTCTGCCTTGCAGCAACAGAGAAATAATGCTCAAGGAACTTCATTCTAAACACATCTCAGTTAACTGTCTGTCCTTGAGCCCTCAGCTCAAGCACTGTGGATTTCCACCACATCATAGCTTTCTTAGCTAATTGGAATTCAGCTAAGCGTAACCAAGCAGTCTTGACACACAGTGCTGATACAAATATCTGTTCCACACGTTCCAGCCATTCCTCCGCCAGTTCCCCTGATTCAGTCCCCTCAAATCTGGGTGGTTGATAACTCAGAAATTGCGTCAAAGTCAATTCTCCAGGCAACAGTACCTGTTCCACTGGCCCTTGCTCAATCGGTGGTGGTGGCACAGGCGCCATCCTCACACTAGCATTGCCACTCATGGCATCCCCAACATCCTCACGATACCCTCTGTCTGTCATAACTGTATCTCAAGGGTTAACAATAACATTCAAAATGATAAAACATGTTAGAAGAACATTACATTACAAATCATAACATGATATTACCATTCTCAAGATGTTTTCAAGTGTTTAGGTAACTCCCTAATACACTTCCTCTACCCATGTTCATCCCGTTCTCGAACCACTGCTCTGATACCACTAATGTGGGGTCCTCGTTACTTAATCCATTATGTATCATGTTAACATACATATGTGAGTCTGAATTAAGTAATAACATGCACTGATTAAGAGTATCTTACTAGTTAAGTTGTTACAGGGTTTATAAAAACCTCTCAACTACACATCATATGTACAAACAACAACCTACTACAAGATAACTCCTAGGCAGTGGTTCAGCTCGCAGCGGAAAATGACTCACATCCCGTCCTCCCACGTCTATGAGTCCCTACAGAAACATTCACACAACGTGAGTGTAGATAATAAATATTTCAGTGCGATATCAAAACACAATATCAATATCAATGATACAACACAATAAATCATCTAATGTGAATGTTCTGTATCATGCATCAACAAATGCACCATGTCATGACATGTCTCAACAATTACCCTATTATCACGAGACCAATATGATATGCCTATTCAGCTCAATATGTAGTGGAACCACCTCACATCTTCATATTAGCAGCACATATCATAGTACCGTCCTCAAATGATAATAGCCAGAGCATATACCCAAAACCGGCGTATATCTCTATATAGCATAACCGAGCATATACCCAAACCAGGCGTATATCTCTATGTAACATAACCGAGCATATACCCAAACCAGGCGTATATCTCTATGTAACATAACCGAGCATATACCCAAACCAGGCGTATATCTCAAACACATGATATCCATGAATGTACATGCATATGATACTACCAATTATATGATACTAACATAACACAATTCATATGATATCAATCTCATAACATCATCACACAATATCTATACTCCGTACGTCAACACGTACCTGGTATACGACAACAAAAGCGATAAATCAGTGTTGATGGCTAATTGCCTCTTTACCCCGTCCCCTGTGATGATGCTACAAACACATGAACAATATACCATGTTATAAGAGGCTTCAAAAATAAATGCTACAAAAATTTAACATTTTTCAACAATCTGCCATCACCGATCGATCGCCCCCAAATTCTCGATCGATCCGAACTGTTCACTCTTCACCGATCGATCGAACAAAAGCACCAATCGATCGCCACATGTACCGATCGATCGCCTCAAAATCACCGATCGATCGCCTCATGCTCAAACCGCCTTAAAATGTTTCTGTCAGCGTCGATCGATCGGAAATCCTTACCGATCGATCGCTGCGTTTCGAACATTTCAAACCATGGCGATTTCAAGCATATCTTCATGGTATTTCTTGCACAATTCATCTCCTATCATTTAATCACATTTCATGAACTCCCTATGATCATATAAACATGTTTCTATCATCCTAGAATCCAATTCTTGGCATATAAACATGTTATGATTCTTCACATGAACATTTGATATTCCACTTCACATACACCAACATTAATTACATAATTCAAGTGTAAAACCATGAATTCCTTACCAAGATATTACAATTTCACATCACACAACTTCCTAGCTCAATTCACAAGTGAATCCCAAGTTCAAACCAACAAGAACTTGAAAGAGATGGAGAGGAGCTTGTGTAGGGATTTTGTAGGTGTTTATGGTGTATTATGAGTTTGATAGCTGATTGTTATCTATTTACTCAACTCCAAATGCAAACTCAAGTACAAGGCACATGCATATGAAATTAAATTCAAATGCCCACTAGTCCAAGTTGCTTGATATGCTATCTTGATTTATTTCCATCATTCTTATGCACTACATCTTCTGCATCAGGTTTTATTCCTTGCCATATATCACATAATCATATCATGTATGTGAGTAATAACCCTCGGTTCAACCCGAACCCCCAGTATCATACCGTCATTTGATATAATTACACCATCATCATATCATATGTGTATAAACCAATCGAGGCATTACAATAACAGCCTCGGCAGTCTCGTGACAAATGAAATCCTCCACAGTGGTCACACATGTTCCCTCCTGCCTTACTCCCATGTATTGGTCCCCGATTGCTTTGCTTCTGACTCTGAGACTTCTTCCCACTGATTCTAGAAGATGACGAGGCCCCACGAGGCTTGAACTGGTCCCCTCGTGGCCTCAGGCTATCAACAACAGGTCTCTGTGGTGGTACGAAAGGTGGTACAACTTCCTTGTACACGCCCACTGCAATCTCTGACAGCTCTGCCCTAGTCATGGCGTCATCAAAAGAGCTGGGGTTGTTGGAGACAACCCGATCAAATAACTCTGGCCTCAGTCCCTTCAGGAAATGCCTCATCTTGGCATGACTGCTCACAGCGATATGAGGTACATACCTCAACAGTGAGGAATACTGCATAGCATAATCTGACACTGACAGGCAGCCCTGCTTCAAATTAGTGAACTCATCTTTTAATTGTCTGGCAGCTGCAGAAAAGTACCGATTAAGGAACCTGGTCCTGAATACATTCCAATCAACCGTCGTACCCTGAGCCCTCAGCTCCATAACTGTTGTCTTCCACCACATGGAAGACTTCTTAGCCAACTGAAACTCTGCCAACCTGAGCCAGGCAGTCCGTGCACAGGGTGCCTATACGAATATCTGCTCCAGTTTCTCAAGCCATTCCTCGGCTGCTTCCCCAGTCTCAGTTCCTTCAAATAGCGGTGGATGATAGCTCAAGAACTGGGTCATACTTATCTCCCCTGGTAGCAGTATCTGTGCAATAGGCTCCAAGCCTACAGCAGGTGGCGGTAGAGGATTTGACTGAGCAATACTGGCATTGATACTGCCTATGTCCCCCACCTCTTCATTGGGTTTTTCAGGATTAATAGCCGCCATGCTGTAACACAGGGGTTAACAACAATGCCAAAAGCAGTTCATAATATAAGCCATTAGATAACAAGAGTAATCATATTCAAAAGCATGTTAGTATAACAACTTATACAAAAATATGCACCACTTGCATAAACATGCCCACCAATGAATACCTAGCCAACTTGTTTCTAAAGGCTACCCTTTACTCGTTCCCTGGTTATCTAACCACTGCTCTGATACCACTAAATGTGAGACCCCGTTATCTAATCAACAACATAAGGTGCAATTAAGAGAACTATTCATAAATAATCAGAGTAATAGGCCGTGTTGATATCCTGAGCTTATAGAGATTACAATACCAAAAGAATTTCAAAAAGGGATTAGTTACATCTCTTAGTAACAGCATGTAAGACTATAGTTCTACTACACTCCTTGTAGAAACTATACAAAATGAAACTCTGATCTGCTAATCCTGTAGCACTCCATAAAGCTCAACGTGTCAACCCCGACCCTTGTTCTCTTTATTAAATGCACCTACAAAGACAACCCCCAACACATGAGCACATCATAATTCATATTCAACATAATATGAATGTAAAGCATAATGCACAATCATAGATATAAAATACTTCCTGTATTTCCAATGCATTTAAAACGCCCATTGGTTGTCCCTGTACCATAACTCATAATCAAATCATTATATGAAATTATGGCTTCTTTAAATAAATGTCATGACATAACTTCACTTCTCAATCTTAAATCTTTCTTAGTCAGTTTATCATCAGTGTATTTTAAATGCTTCTTACTTCTTAACTTCATAATGAGCGGTACCATCTTCCCCGCTTCATTATTGCATAACAAGCGGTACATTCTTCCCCGCTAGCGGTACCTTCTTCCCCGCTCTTCATACTAGCGGTACCTTCTTCCCCACTTAGTATGGTATACCCCGCCTCCATGTGCAAGCCTTGCTCCACATTTTTAGCGGTATAAGCGTAAGCATTAAAATCATCACTGGGATAACCCTGACTCGTGGAATACACACTCTTTATTCCACAATATAAACATGCAACAACAATGCATATCAACATGTATAATACTCTTAATGCACAACTTTGCATCTATCATGTGTCAAATAGACAAACATAAAATACATGTTACCGTTGGGATGCCCGTACGTTGCTTACGTACCTTTCCAAAATATGGTGTATTGCAGGACTCTAACCCCTGCGTTGTGTGGCTACCTGTGATGGCTCTACACAAGTGTACAACACAATATTAGATGTCTCATTACGATCCAATATCAAAAACTAAGCAAAATATGACAATTTACATTTTTCAACTTTCTGTGACCTTCGATCGATCGGCACCTCAAGCTCGATCGATCGAGAAAACACTTAATTCGATGCCCAAGTTCTGCCTCACTCGATCGATCGAAATGGTATCGCCGATCGATCGAGAACCTTTAGCGATCGATCGAGAAATCTTCCGATCGATCGAACCCCTTCTTTAAAATATTCTGCCTCGCTCGATCGATCGAGAAGGGAATTCGATCGATCGAGCTACCCTATAAAAACGCGATTTCCAGAATTCTCGAGCACCCATATTCATACCATTAAATCTAGCATATATGGCACACCTCATGCTTGAACAAACATGCTAAGATTTACTGGGTACTACCATGAATGTAATCATATCAAAGTTATACCCAACCTTAAACCCACATGCATCAAAATCGTTCAACTTTATCCTTACTAAATCAAACTTTCTGATAAACAGGGCATTATCTTTCTGCCCAGATTTTTGAGCACCAACTTTCAAATCCACAATACTACCACATAACACATATAACATGCTTAGGTAAACATGCTAGGAACTTCATAAAAACACCATAATTGAACTTGAATCGAAGGTTTACCAAAACCTAAGCTAGCATGCCATTTTTACACCAACAAAAGCATGAACTTAAGCAAACTTTAAACCAAAACAAGACATGGTTTCTCACCCTCTTTTGCTCCGATTTTTGGAAGGTTTCCAAGCAATGAAAAATGGAAGATCTCCTCTCTATTTTGCTTAGCAGCTGCTGGAAGATATTTGGGAGAGAAAGGGGCGAGATTGAAGTGGAGGAGATGGGTTGAATTATGAGGGCAAGTGGGGAGAGTGGTCAACTATGCAGAGTCATCAGCATGGGTTGGGGGGGTGGTTGGGTATTGGGTGGTGTGATGTGTTATGTTTTGGTCCCGATATTTAGCACGATGTATTAAAATATCCTCACATGATATTTTATAGTGTTTACTCATAAAATACTTCAATTTCCCAATTAAACATGCTACACCAAAACAATAAACACACATCCCAAATAACTATGCCACAACCCAAATTCCCAACATATATCACATGCACCCTGATATAATTTTCCCCACTATTATAATTCAACCCAACGAATTAACACCAAAATCCTCATATTAACATAATTAATGATTAAATCACATAATCATTTCGGGGATATCACATGTACCACCCCTCCGATCCCCTTGCTTCCGGCTATCCGGTCGCTTCCCACTAAACCGGGAAGAGAAAAAAGTCCCACGTGACTTAAAAGATCCTCCCCGGGGCCTCAGATTATCAGATGAAGATCTTTGCAATGGAACTGGTGGGGGCACAGCATCAGTATAAGAACCCACTCCTATCTGTCAGTTCGGCTCTAGTAAGAGCATCATCAAAAGACGTGGGGTTGTTGAAAATAACTCGGTCAAACAGTTCCGGTCGCAATCCCTTCAAGAAATGCCTCATTTGTAGCGATATGAGGGACATACCTCAAAAGTGAAGAATAATGCATGGCATAGTCCGATACAGTCATGCTTCCTTGCTTCAGATTAGTGAACTCATCCTCTTTCATCTGCCTAGCAGCAGAAAAGTCCGGTTCAAAAACCGGGTCCAGAAGAGAGTCCAGTCTATCAACATGCATGAACCCTCAACTCCATCACTGTCGTCTTCCACCACATGGAAGACTTCTTTGATAGTTGGAACTCTGCCAGCCTCAACCATGCCGTCCTAGCGCAAGGTGCAGACACAAATATCTGCTCAATTCTTTCTAGCCATTCCTCAGCTTCCTCCCCTGTCTCTGTGTAAGGACCCCAAGCCCTGAACCCTTGATTAGTGTATTAACCACTATGTGTGGCACATGCTTTCAATAAAAATCAATCGGGAAGCTCAGATGATACTTTACTATTGAATGGCAATTACAAAATTTCTTTAATATTCAACATTAAGATCATCTCTACCCACAATTAGACTCACATGTTCGCCCTTTACCATCCCCTTGGTGCCACTTTTTACATGGTAAACTTTTATAAAAATTTGGGCAGAGTCTCCCCATAAATAGAGCTATCCCGAAATGAAAGCACAACACATAATATAATTCCCGGCCAGGGAATACACAATACTCAACAGAACACAGAACACAAAGTAAATTCCCAGCCAGGGAAGACACCACACATAAGACAACATAAATGGGTTTCTACACCCACATAATACACCCATGACTCTCATATCATTAGCAATCCTACTCTTAATTGCATGCAACACAAAATGAAAGAGAGAAAGGCTCATGCCTTTATATACAATCCATATACAAGTATAATCGTGCTCACATGCGAGCATCATGAATATGTATATAATCCTCTGGTGTATATGAGTACTCTATACGATACCGTGCTCCATCAAGCCCTGGTACCATGATCCTGGGAGTACATCCAATCAACAGCTCGAGCCCAGCTCCACAGCCATCGATGTACCTATTCACCTGCCCCAACAGAGACAGCCCCCAACGGGGTGAGCATACCAATACACAAAATCCCATAGTCACAATAATGAAATTCATAATTTACAACACAAGTAAATATTAATGAATTTTAAATGATACTCCCTGGATGGCAACGTCCTCATCCGGGATTCCGTGTACTGTCCCTGTTCTCACAATCATCAAACTCATCAAATCTCATAAATCAGTAAATCAACACATTGATTTAACTCATAGCATGCCTGATTCTCAAGTATCAATAATTAATGATTCCAAATTCATTACACCTGCAAACATAGATATCTCGATATCTAATATTGATTTTCAACTTTGCTACCAATCACAGATAGCTCAAATGCCTAGCATTTATTTTACGAATTCTCATTTATACGTAGACATCTCACATGTCTTATAATGAATACATGATTCCACGATCATTCTCAGGCATCTCAAATGCCTAGCCTTTATTTTACAAATTCCCATTTATACTTAGACATCTCACATGTCTTATAATGATTACATGATTCCACGATCATTCTCAGACATCTCGAATGCCCTACGATAGTCATATAATCCCAGTACCCCATATCTATTATAAGGTCATACTACTCTAGTATTACGCACACTTGTGGCAGCGATATCAAGACTAGGTCGTTCCATAGTCATATCGACACACATATATATATAGCCATACCCACAACCATCTAATGCAATTACAACACATTATGCATTTCACAATTGCTATCACATAAAGTAATGCTCGTACGTCACATGTACCTCAAATCTCCGAAGTCCGAGCCAAACCTTGCTCGAGTTCCATGCTCCGAGGAACGATGTGCTAACACGATAAATTAATTCACCATTATTTACGAACATGCAACCCATGCTCAAGCACACCCATAACTCTCAAAAATATTGTCAACACACGACAATTAACCATTATCGAAAATTGCTCAAGAACACCTTCAATAATTCGAACCCTTATCATAACAATTCGAACTCAAATAATCACTGTAATTCATCTAAAACATGAATTAATCAATCAACAACAACAATAATCGCCCCACATGCCAAAGCCCCAAATTTTCGAACCCTAACTCATCCAAGCAATGAAGAAATTCGAACCATTAAAGCAACAAATTTTCGAACTACAAAGTCTGAAATATACGACCCAAAAGCAGCACAAAAATGCCCCAAAAACACCCAAAGAAAAGCCCCAAAAACGTACCAAAATCGAGCCCCAAAAATCGGACAGAATTCCAGATCCGAACCCTACGCTTTTCTGGCAAATCCGAACGCGATTCTCGACGAAACTTCGAATTGATGGTATGAATAGCTGCGCCTCGGAGAGACGAATCCAACGGCGGGTCGCACGCGCCGAACGGCGGCCGGACGGCGGCGGGCGCGGCGTTTGAAGCTGCGTGGGTCTGGGGAAAAGCGGGAGGCAGCGCGCGCGAGGAGAGAGGGAAGGGTGGGGGAAAAATGGCTTCCAATAATTAAAATCTCGGTTCAATTGGTATTTATAGCAAAAATACCCCGAAATACTAATAGCCCCACAAATACATCATGATTCATTAAAAATCATCTGTTTTCATAAATTCTCTCTCAATCTCAAAAACCCCCTACCGGTGCCCACACCAAGCACCCGAGATTCTGAGTCACACTAAAAAACCCAACTCACAGGTTTTCACCGAATTGAGAATACGATCTCAACCTCGGGATCCAACGATCCCAACTGCCCAAATAAATGAGCCCAGAAGGCCCGACACCTCGATTAAACTCCAAATCGCCACGTAAAACAACTTTAGAGGTTATTAACACTCCGGGATTAACATCCCTAATCTCAGGTCATCACAATATCCCCCACTAAAAGAATTTCGTCCTCGAAATTAGCACCGGTGTATCACGTAACACCCGGGCTACACAACAACATGAAGCCATAACCTCGATTCCTGACCATATCAGAATCGTCTTAAAAACCGCGAGGATACTTATCTCCCATCAAACTCTGAAACAGAGCGACATACCAAAACTAACACCAACTTATCACCCAAGAGGCAAAACGTACCTCGATGCGGTTCATCCCAAAAGTCAGTCCCTCATGACTGCAAAACAACCAATACTTACGATCGTAGATCGGACAGTCATCCTTCGTTCTAATACCACTTAGTAAGAACGCATCATAAATGACACCTCAACCGTGAGAACGTTGACCTCGTGTCAAACTCTGGAGTGGAATAGGCTCCAAATCCATCATAACGTCAAAGAGCGTCAGCACAACTCAACGCTAACAATCCAAAAGCAGTTAGTCAACTGAAACTGCAAGGATTCGAATCGCTCCCGATTCTATCGTAGATATCATCCAATGACATCTCTATCATGACTCACGACGTCTAACATACATCGTTACGGGGGAAACATTAGTATACCACGATGTACACACACCAAACCTGGTCTCCACTTCCAAACCTTTTCCATCGAAGGAGCAGTCGCATCATTGTGACTCAATTTGGGCAACTCACGGCCACAGATTCACACAAAAGACATCTCACAAGATGTCCACCTTCGGATATTCCAAGGATCACATCCTGATCATAAATAAACCATCGAGACTCCACAGAGTTCAATTCTAAAAGGACATGTAATAAACCCATTGCATCCTCAACGCTTGTGTCGACAGCGACACCCAATAAATCCGAATTCCTGCCATCCCTTGATAATCCTAAGATTTAACAATCCAAACTTGGGAAGGCTATCGCATAACTCGAAGGAAAACACCAACAAGGAAATACCTTCACCCACACAAGATAATCCCTCCTCAAGGGAAGTCAACTAACTTCACGATTATCCCTCATAATTTACCGTGCCATGGAGATTCCCAATCTCAAGGTGTTCCATATCTCTCATCAGAGATTTACCCATCCAAAAGTAGCATAACTCTATGCTTGACAAAAAGGAAGTCAAAAACTAGCATCCGTATACTCACCGGTATACTTGCCTAGGCATGAACATCACATGCATACTCAATGCACTTGGCTCGGGTATCTACAACATACCCCTAAGCCCCAAACACAACTGTTAATTCTGAGTCATTACCATCCATAGGAGGATGATAATCGACGATCAACAACACGGCGTGATTCCCAAAATCAACACCACACGTACCAACTTACCGAATCCTTCAAAGATTCTCAAATAGGTGTAATACTACCTCCTTCCCCACAAGGGAAGTGCTATCGAACTCGAGATCCACTAGTCTCGAACCATCGTTCGGAAAAACTGGATACAATAACACCCATTGCATCCCAAGTACACGGATTCCCCAGATCGAGTCAACAACGACTTGATGACTCTCTTGTTGGTACTTCAACATTATGAGCTGTCCCAGACAAGTCTCTCAAAACAATAGACGTATACACGTTTCAGTGAGGCATGCACAACCTCAACCTCAAATGACGTGGTGACTACTAAAGTCCACCATAATCCACATCGTATCACCTTACGATTTGCCAAACTTGGTTCCAACGAGCAGTATCATGGCCCCAACAAGCACACTATATCATCACTACGATATCTGGCTAGCAAAGTGCTGTCTCCATAGGTTCATATCAAGTCCAAAAACAAACCATATGTTCCATCTCGGTATGCCATACCGTACAAACCGTTAGAGTAATGGGTCATCGCCCAGGATATCTCTAACCAAGCACAATAGACAACCCGGTGTCCTTGCTCACTTATGATGCAATCATAATCCATTAAGACTTATCCCACACCCTCAGGGTGGGTGTAACCATGTCTACCCTATATCACATCACAAGCGAGTAGTTTCCTCAATGACTACTCTTACCACCAATCACTTGGCCCTAGCCAAACCAACGAGCATACCCAAGGGTATCATCGCTCGACAATTATTTAACTCTATAACATGATGTGGTACATTTACCGATACAATACATCCAACCCCACCGAGCAAACCTGCTTGGCAAAAAGGTCTCGTCAACTAGTGACTCAGACTCTATCATGTGCTCACCATCGGCACTCAAACCATACAACTAAATACATAACATAAATGTATTAGCCATCAAAACGACGCTACACGTCTACATAGAACATCCACTATGTTATTGTCATCCCGTGACGGTACCTGTCAACATATGGCTTTGAAATAATATTGTCGACTCGTAACGGCATATGTCGATACGCGACGTCTATAATCTAATCGTCAAACACATGACAATATAAGTAAATCAACACATGATATCCACAATAGTGCTAAATAAACAGTAATATGCCATACCTCATTGCTAACAATATAGCGGCATACCTGTCTCCGTCATCCAACAGTGGTACGCAATCAGCACCCATCGCTCGTAGGTGGCGTAATCCAGCGTCATGTGCATAGCGGCATAACCCGTCGCTATAGAATCAGGGGCATAATCCCTCGTCATAGAGTCAGCGGCATAAAACTTCGCTATAGACATCTGGCGGCATGAACCATCGCCCTAGATGTAGCGGAATGAGACATCGCTATCAATATGTCTGGCGGCATGAACCATCGCCAATCAATATAGCGGAATGAACCATCGCCAATCAATATAGCGGAATGAGACATCGCTATCAATATATCTGGCGGCATGAACCATCGCCAATCAATATAGCGGAATGAACCATCGCTATCAATATATCTGGCGGCATGAACCATCGCCAATCAATATAGCGGAATGAGACATCGCTATCAATATATCTGGCGGCATGAACCATCACCAATCAATATAGCGGAATGAGACATCGCTATCAATATATCTGGCGGCATGAACCATCGCCAATCAATATAGCGGAATGAACCGTCGCTATCAATATCGATAATGTGGTTGTTCCGGTCCTGTTATAGAAGCGGAATTTTAGGACCCCTCGCTTCGACATATAGCGGCATCATATGATATCCCTCGCTTCGACAATGACAGCGGCATGTTACCTCGCTTAGACATGACAGCGGCAAATATCATATTACCATCACTTCATATGACAGCGGCAAGTACCTCCCTCGCTCGAATATAACAACTACCGGAACTTCCACTAGCTCCTTGTACCTGCATCCAGGTTAATACCACAGTTCACAATATAATGATCGATATCACTTTTCAGTTATAACCACAATATTCCACAATAATCACAATATTCCACTTTAATCACAATATTCCACATTAATCACTAGAATTGTGACTGTTCCGGTCCCAATACAACATCGGAATCTTAGGACCCCTCGCTTCGACAATGACAGCGGCATGTTACCTCGCTCAGTCATGACAGTGGCAAGTACCTCCCTCGCTCGGAGATAAAGGCTACCGGAACATTCATCAATTGTACCACAATAATCAAGCACAACAGTTGATCCCATTATCACAATATATATCACTATCATTTCACATATACCATCACATGTAAGGGTTCACTACCCACGATATACATAATCAAAGGTGTAACACGTTTTACCGTCCAAAGCCCGTACGTCTCACCTTTCCACATAATACATGAAGGGCCAGACATTACCATTAATGTCGTCCCATCTCATGCTACACGATTCCTGCAATCACAATGATTAGCAACACCACTTTTCATATCATAAAAGCACATAACAACTAGTTGTGTCATACAACATTAATGCCATCATGCATAAATATGTGCTATCAATAACTTCATAGGCCCTTAACAGCCCCAAAGAGCTAACCACTGCTCTGATACCACTAATGTAAGGACCCCAAGCCCTTAACCCTTGATTAGTGTATTAACCACTATGTGTGGCACATGCTTTCAATAAAAATCAATCGGGAAGCTCAGATGATACTTTACCATTGAATGGCAATTACAAATTTCTTTAATATTCAACATTAAGATCATCTCTACCCACAATTAGACTCACATGTTCGCCATTTACCATCCCCTTGGTGCCACTTTTTACATGGTAAACTTTTATAAAAATTTGGGCAGAGTCTCCCCATAAATAGAGCTATCCCGAAATGAAAGCACAACACATAATATAATTCCCGGCCAGGGAATTAACAATACTCAACAGAACACAGAACACAAAGTAAATTCCCAGCCAGGGAAGACACCACACATAAGACAACATAAATGGGTTTCAACACCCACATAATACACCCATGACTCTCATATCATTAGCAATCCTACTCTTAATTGCATGCAACACAAAATGAAAGAGAGAAAGGCTCATGCCTTTATATACAATCCATATACAAGTATAACCGTGCTCACATGCGAGCATCATGAATATGTATATAATCCTCAGGTGTATATGAGTACTCTATACGATACCGTGCTCCATCAAGCCCTGGTACCATGATCCTGGGAGTACATCCAATCAACAGCTCGAGCCCAGCTCCACAGCCATCGATGTACCTGTTCACCTGCCCCAACAGAGACAGCCCCCAACGGGGTGAGCATACCAATACACAAAATCCCATAGTCACAATAATGAAATTCATAATTTACAACACAAGTAAATATTAATGAATTTTAAATGATACTCCCTGGATGGCAACGTCCTCATCCGGGATTCCGTGTACTGTCCCTGTTCTCACAATCATCAAACTCATCAAATCTCATAAATCAGTAAATCAACACATTGATTTAACTCATAGCATGCCTGATTCTCAAGTATCAATAATTAATGATTCCAAATTCATTACACCTGCAAACATAGATATCTCGATATCTAATATTGATTTTCACCTTTGCTACCAATCACAGATAGCTCAAATGCCTAGCATTTATTTTACGAATTCTCATTTATACGTAGACATCTCACATGTCTTATAATGAATACATGATTCCACGATCATTCTCAGGCATCTCAAATGCCTAGCCTTTATTTTACAAATTCCCATTTATACTTAGACATCTCACATGTCTTATAATGATTACATGATTCCACGATCATTCTCAGACATCTCGAATGCCCTACGATAGTCATATAATCCCAGTACCCCATATCTATTATAAGGTCATACTACTCTAGTATTACGCACACTTGTGGCAGCGATATCAAGACTAGGTCGTTCCATAGTCATAACGACACACACATATATATATATATAGCCATACCCACAACCATCTAATGCAATTACAACACATTATGCATTTCACAATTGCTATCACATAAAGTAATGCTCGTACGTCACACGTACCTCAAATCTCCGAAGTCCGAGCCAAACCTTGCTCGAGTTCCATGCTCCGAGGAACGATGTGCTAACACGATAAATTAATTCACCATTATTTACGAACATGCAACCCATGCTCAAGCACACCCATAACTCTCAAAAATATTGTCAACACACGACAATTAACCATTATCGAAAATTACTCAAGAACACCTTCAATAATTCGAACCCTTATCATAACAATTCGAACTCAAATAATCACTGTAATTCATCTAAAACATGAATTAATCAATCAACAACAACAATAATCGCCCAACATGCCAAAGCCCCAAATTTTCGAACCCTAACTCATCCAAGCAATGAAGAAATTCGAACCATTAAAGCAACAAATTTTCGAACTACAAAGTCTGAAATATACGATCCAAAAGCAGCACAAAAACGCCCCAAAAACACCCAAAGAAAACCCCAAAAACGTACCAAAATCGAGCCCCAAAAATCGGACAGAATTCCAGATCCGAACCCTACGCTTTTCTGGCAAATCCGAACGCGATTCTCGACGAAACTTCGAATTGATGGTATGAATAGCTGCGCCTCAGAGAGACGAATCCAACGGCGGGTCGCACGCGCCGAACGGCGGCCGGACGGCGGCGGGCGCGGCGTTTGAAGCTGCGTGGGTCTGGGGAAAAGCGGGAGGCAGCGCGCGCGAGGAGAGAGGGAAGGGTGGGGGAAAAAATGGCTTCCAATAATTAAAATCTCGGTTCAATTGGTATTTATAGCAAAAATACCCCGAAATACTAATAGCCCCACAAATACATCATGATTCATTAAAATCATCTGTTTTCAAAAATTCTCTCTCAATCTCAAAAACCCCCTACCGGTGCCCACACCAAGCACCCGAGATTCTGAGTCACACTAAAAAACCCAAGTCACAGGTTTTCACCGAAATGAGAATACGATCTCAACCTCGGGATCCAACGATCCCAACTGCCCAAATAAATGAGCCCAGAAGGCCCGACACCTCGATTAAACTCCAAATCGCCACGTAAAACAACTTTAGAGGTTATTAACACTCCGGGATTAACATCCCTAATCTCAGGTCATCACACTCTGTCCCCTCAAATCAGGGCGGATATAAAGTCATAGATTGCATCAGACTTAGTTCCCCAGGCAATAACAATTGTGCTACCAGTTCCATGCCCACAGCCAGTGGCGGTAAAGGATCCGTCTGAGCAATACTCGCATTCACACTTCCTACGTCACCTACCTCTTCATTGAGGTTCCCCAAGTTTATGGCTGCCATGCTGTATTCCAAATAATACATATGCTACACCGTTAGATAACATGAATGACAATAAGCATGTTAGTATAACAATTATATACACCAATATGCACCACGTGCATAAACATGCTCGAATATAAATACCTAGCCAACCTGTTGTTAAGGCTACCCTTCACTCATTCCCGGGTTCTCTAACCACTTCTCTGATACCACTAATGTAAGGACCCTAGTTCCTTAAGTGCGGATCAAAGGCGTAAGTAGAGCTAACATACATCTAACAGAGTGTAAAGTTCGTGTTGATGCCTTGAGCTGTTAAGATTACAGTGCCAAAGTAAAATTCCAAAAAGGATTAAATACATTCCCAACCAATTGAATGTTAATCCTATAGTTTTACACTACTCCTAGAGTAGAGACTATACAAAAGAATCACATCTACTATACCAAAAGCACTCCTCACAAGCTCACCGCATCAACCCGCCTTAGCCCTTCAGCCCAAAATGTACCTACAGGAACAATCCCAAACCATGAGCATGTAACAAACCATATTCACAATAATATGATTGTAATTTAGAAATGCATAAACCGTAAATACGAATCACTTCTTGTATTTAATACATTTAAATGCTCCCTTTGGTTGTCCCTGTACCACAATCATAATCAATAGATTATAATACCAATAATGTATGTCATGACATGCATCTATTCCATGTATACCATTGGCCATTCCCACTCTTATTATATCAGTGGCTTAATACCCCTCGCGTTTACATGACAGGGCACTAATACCCCTCGCTTCGACATATTAGCGGCATAATATCCCTCGCAATAGTAATATGACAGCAGAATTATCATTTGCTTCGACATATTTGCGGTAAATACTCTTCATCGCTATAATATGACAGCGGCAAGTATTCTATCATCGCTTCGACATGAAGGGGGCAAGTATTCTTCATTACTGGAGTATAATCTCGACTCACAATCACATGCACCAATGCATCCAATATACACATGCAACCATAATGCATATCCTACCCATGTATGCAACCATGATGCATAACTAAGACCATGTATGCAACCATAATGCATAATTAAATCCATGTATGCGACCATAATGTATAACCAAATTCAATGCGTAAAATACGTTTTACCGTCCGATGCCCGTACGTCTCACTACGTACCTTAGTTCCAAAATGGAGATGTCGAAGGACTTTATCTCCTTGGCTGTGTTGCCACCTGGGATGGTTCTACACATTCACACAAACCAATATTAGGAGTCAATAATAGTCCATTACCAAAAATCCCACAGAAATAACCAAAACATCAATTTTTGATGACTCGCGATCGATCGCCACAAAGCCCCGATCGATCGCGAGATCACACTGTCCGAGCCAACAATTTCATGCCATCGGCGATCGATCGCCACATTTGGCACGATCGATCGCGAGGCCCACCGATCGATAACCCAAACATGGCGATCAATCGCCAAGTGCTTCTGCCACGCACTGCTTGCGCGCGATCGATCGCCAAAAACGGGCGATCGATCGCCGCGCACTGTACTCGAAAATCACCATTTTAACACCACATTTCTTCCCCAATCCACTCCAACTCAAATAACCACAAACCCACAACATCCAAAACACTATAAACCTTCAATATACACTTTAATACTACCAAAAATCCAATACCCAACCAACTACATCACAAACCCAAAACAAACCATTTTAAAATCCCTAATACAAACCCATTTCAAACCAACACATACAAAACCAAACAAGAAGGAATTCATACCACTTCTAGGCTTCAAATCTCACCAAGAAATCAAGCAACCAAGATTTTTGAGAAATCCCTCTCTTCCTTCCTTGTTTCAAACGTGAGTGGGGTTTTTGGGGATAGGGTTGGGGAAAGTTGTATGATAAGGAGTGATGGGAGAGTGAAAAGAAAGGGTAGTGGTTAAAAGGTTTTAATTAACATGTCCCGGTATTTAGAATGATGTATAAAATATCCCAACACGATATTTTAAAAGAATTTTTCCAGAAATGCACCAAAACCTCAATTAAATACATGCTTTGCCAAATAATCGTTAATCATCCCAATTAAACCATGTTAACACCCAATTTCTCAACATGCATAACAAGCACCCCGAAATGCATTACCAGGTCGCGCCCACCTTGTGGCTAAGCATTTCCCATGTTAATTAATTCAACACAAAATTAATTGACACCATAATAATCGCATAACATAATTAATGCCCAAATGCATATAATTATTTCGGGGATATCACAACAATAAGATTATGATATTAAAATACATAACCGTAAATACAAATCACTTCCTATATTATATGCACTTAAAAGCTCCCTTTGGTTGTCCTGTACCACAATCATAATCAACAAATTATAATACCAATAATGTATGTCATGACATGCATCCGTTCCATTAATACCAATAACCAATTTCCAATTCTTATTATATCAGTGGCATAATACCCCTAGCTTTGACATGACAGCGGCATTAATATCCCTCGCTTCGACAATACCAGCGGCAAATAATATCCCGCTATAATATGACAGCGGCATGTTCTTCGCTTCTACATATTAGCGGCAAATATTCTATCATCGCTACGGTATGACAACGGCAAGTATTCTATCATCGCTACGCCATGAAGGCGGCAAGTATTCTTCATCACTGGAATATAACTTCGACTTACAATCACATGCACCAATGCATCCAATGTATACATGCAACCATAATGCATAATCCCATATGTGTATGCAACCATAATGCACCATCCAAATGTGTATGCAAACATAATGCATAATCCAATTACAAAATACATTTTACCGTTCGATGCCCGTACGTCTCACTACGTACCTTTGTTCCAAAAAGTGGAAATTGTGTAGGACTTTATCTCCTTGATGGTGTTACCACATGGGAAGGTTCTACACAATCACACAATCCAATATTAGAAGCCAATTTATAAACCAATACCAAAAATCCCATCAATTAACCAAAAATCATCATTTCCCAATCCATGACTCGCGATCGATCGGCCCGCCGCTCGCGATCGATCGCGAAGGTACCAAAATTTGGCACCAAAACGCTGCCCTTCTCGATCGATCGAGAAGCCTCACCGATCGATCGAGAAGTCATCACGGTCGATCGGGAGTGTTACTCGATCGATCGAGGAGACATTTTCGTCTCAGATTTTCCCTGTCTCGCGCAATCGATCGAGAGCTCCGCTCGATCGATCGTCGAGCCCTGCAATCGCGAGAAATCTCCATTAATGAGCATCTACCACATGCTAAACCAATAAATACCATAAACCATCAAACTTCCTCAACTCAACACTTAACAAACTTCATAAAAACAACATATAATAGACCAAAACATCAACCCAAACAAGAAGCACCAATTATATGCCATTTCCCCCAAAACCATAAACCCATTTCATTTCAAAACATGATCAAACATTAAACAAGGAGGTTGCTCACCTCTTGAGCTACAAAACTAGCAAGAAATCAAGCAACTCAAAGTGTTGAAATCTCCTCTCCTCCTTCTCCTCTTGACCGATGAAAAATGGGGATGGGGAAGGGTTTGGTGTGATAAAGAGTAATGGGGAGAAGTGAGGGTAAGGGGGGTATGGGTAGTGGGTTTTAGTTAAAATGTGTTCAAGCATTTAACACGATGTATAAAATATCCCAACATGATATTTTAAAAGCATTTTCCAAAAATGCACCAAAACTCAATTAAACATGCTTTACCAAAATAATTAACATCCACCTCAAATAAACTATGCCAAAACCCATTTTCCCAACATGCATCACATGCACCCTGGAATGTACTACCAGGTCATGCCCACCGCATAACTACACATTTCACCCACCATAACCATATTAATTACATAAACATAATTAATTGCCCAATTACACATAATTATTTCAGGGATATCACAGTGATAGCACACACACTTTGTGTTAGGAGAATCATCATGTGCTGTGCTCGTCATCCCTCGTGTCTAGGTCAGGTAGCAACGTGCACGACTACAGTCGCTACCTTTACTGCCTAATATTGTCGTGCCCATCGTCCCCGACACTCAGAATGTAAGGACCCCCGTGCCCTTAACCCGTTATTAGTGTATTAATCATACCATTAGTGTATATAATCATACTATCATGGGGAAAAGGCATATGCAAGTGTAACAACATATACTATCCAGAATATTTCTTGCATTTGATCCACATGATATTCAAATTCCCCAACCAAGATCACTTACATAGCATGCACCCTTATGATACACTAACATGCTCTCAGTTCATTTAGCAATTCAATATTTAATTGCATGCAAACTATAATGAAGAGAGAAAAGCCATAGCCCATTTATACATTCCATATACACGTAAAAACGTACTCACATAAGAGCACCCAATGACATAAGCGTGTATCTAATGTATAAAAACACTATACCATATACCGTTACTGTTACTTCAATCCTGAAAGCACCTCCCAAGCACAACTTGATCTCAACTCTGGATCTATGTACTTATCAACCAGCTCTGGTACCTCGATCCTGGAAGTACCTTTATCAACAGCCCGAGCTCACTCCAAAGATGCTGCTACACATGTATTTACCTGCCCCAACAGAGACAGCCCCCACAGGGCTGAGCATACCAATACCACCCATCCAATAATCTAATATTACAGTTCATAATTTACGAATGTAAATGCCACGAATTTAAATGATACTACCTGGATGGTATCATCCTCATCCGGTATCCCCTGTATTGTCCCTGTTCTCAAAATAACCAAACCATTAAATTCTCAAAAGCCAGTTGATCATCTCATGATCAACTAAAACCATCCCTGCTATAGCAATTCCTAATCAAATATGATTAAATCATCAAATACGGTACTACATATATCACATGTATCTAGCACAATTATTCCATATTCTATTCATAGCTCGCTCCATAATCGCGGCATTTTAACCCCCACGCACGCTCAACAATAGCGGCGTCATAACGATGGTCGCTCAATGGCGACAACATCCCCCACTCATTGCTCGCTCATAGCGGCACCGTATGGTTCCCCAATGTATGTCCACTTAACGCAATAATACCATCTAAATGCATATCACTATCCATGTATTGCAAACACCACATACCATGCATTTCAATGTCCCATTTATTGCAAACACCACATACCATGCATTTCAATGTCCATTTATTGCCAATTTACCACATACCATGCATTTTAATGTCATTTATTGTAATTACCACATACCATGCATTTACAGTTGCAACATTATAATAGGCTATGCTAGTAAGTCATACGTACCTTATAATCCAGTAGTTCGAGTCCGACCTCGCCTGAGTCCCACGACCCGATGAATTATGTGCTAACACATAAATAACTCACAATTAAACATAGGCATGCAATCACGTGCCCAAGCACGTTCACAATTTCCAAACATATCGTCCATCCATGACGATTACCAAATAAAAGCCCCCCGGCTAAGCATGCATAATACCCAAAATATTCCATTTTATAAGTTAAAGATAGCCAAAAACCCAACCGAGAATTTCGTTTTATTAAACTTTGGCTCCAACCAATCCATTTAAAAGTATAACATTCTCATTGGTAATGTAGACATTGCCCCGAAAACGGGCTACTCAAACCTCGATTCCAAAATCCCAACATTTTCCAAAATTTCCAAAAAAACAAATTCCTACGGGCGGCGATCGATCGCCCCTGTCCAGTGGTGGCAATAGCGCCCTATCGCGATCGATCGCCAACTCGCTCGCGATAGATATCCCACAGGTTCATCGTCACCAAAATTGTGATCGATCGCCCACACTGTCCATCGTCACCAAATTAACAGCTGCTCGTCGCGATCGATCGGCCCTCCTCGGTGATCGATCGCGACCTGCGATTTTCCAAGAAATTCGAGCTTCCATGGTGTTTTTGACACCCAAACTCAAAACCAACACCACTAACTTCCTCAACACCCACCAATACAACCATTTAAACACAATAAAAACACTAAAATCAACATTTTAGATTTTTAACCAAAACCCCCAAATCTCATAACCAATTCAAAACCCCAACCAACTCTACAATACCACTACCAAATCGAAGACAATGGTGAGGGGAAGATTAATACCAGATTATCTTCGAGAAATCTGGCTCCCGAGCCGAGCCACCAACATTTTTTTCCTCCAAGGAAGAAACAGGGGAAATGGGGGAAGTGGCTTTGAGCGAAGAGAGAGAGAAGAGAGGGAAGGGTTCCGTGCCAAATGACGGAATGCCTAGTCTACTTGGTATGTATAGTACCAAAACTCAAAAATACCAATCCTTCAACAAATACATCATGACTCATTAAAAATCATCTGTTTTCAAAAAATCACCTCCCAGTCTCAAATTCAATTACCAGCCCCAATACAAAGTACTCCAGACCCCAAATCCCACCAAAGACCAAGTTTCAAGGTTATCACCACGACGAGAATACAATCTCATTCTTTGGATCCAATGACTCCAAATACCGGATTTAAAAATTCCCGGGAGTCCCAAAATCGTAATTAATTCATAATTGCCACAATTAAAATCCTTAAAGGATCATTACCACACCGGGATTAACACCATTAATCCCCGGGCATCACACAGAGTAAATCAACTCAGTCATCATCATGGATATCAAAGGAGTGGATAGATCAATATGATATGCCCATGAATCATGTATGCATCATATGACATGTGCAACTCATTATGTCATGCAATCTCATGTGAAATTCACATATCATGTACTTCAATGTATCTCAACATGTCATATAGTCACGTAAGAATCATATAGTGACAATTAAACCATATAAATCAATTAATGACATGTAAAATCATACAACAAAATCATTACACGTCTTCGTCAGACGTCATGATAAAACTCATTCTACGTACCTCATAACCCAAGCTAATCTACCGAGTACTCCTCAAATCAACCCCGGAATATATTAACCTGGTCATATAAATTCCAAATGACACTAAGTGTTCAAATAATGCATTGAATCAAATGCAACATCTAATATTAACCTTAACAATTTTCTTAAATTTTAACTTGACCCATTTTCGTAGAAAAATCACTATAAATTCATATGAAGTCCAAATAACCCGATTTTGGTGCTAAAAGTTCAAAAACTCAAAGGGCTTCATTTCTTATCTTCTTAATGTCAAGTTGATTCCTCTATTTAAAAGTAGTTTAAACACTAAAAACGTAGCCTTTGAAAATCTGTTTTCCAGCTTGAGCGGTTTTAGTAAAATTGTAATAACTTTTTCGTTTCAAATCCAAATTGAGTGATTCTAGTGAAAATTTACATCCAACTCAAAGTACTAAATTTCTTATTTCTAGACGTTTTCCGAAATTCCTAGCCAAAAATACTCAGTAATTCGAAGAACACATTGCATGTGTATTTTCGCCCACATGCAGGGCTCAGAATGAGCACTTAAAGTATAAAACTCATAACTAATTGAAAATGAGTCCAAATTAAGTCCTCTTTTTTTTTTTCAAATTCAAGAGAATTCAAAGACCTACAATTTTCATTAAGACTGACATCAAATTCGGAACAACATTGGCCCAGAAAATCGAAAAACAGTCTGCATGCAACATGCATGAACATGCAGAGTAAAAAAATGAGCACTTAAAGTAAAATTGACTTAACTTTTACTTCAGAGATCCAAATTGCATGCTAATTCTTTTTAACATGCATAAACTAAAAAGATCTACAACTTTGATTTGAAGACCGACAACAAATTCGAAAGGCAAAATTTTCAAAAGTTAAGAATTCTACACTGCATGTGCATTTACAGTACATGCAGAGTCAAATCTGACACTCCTTAGTAAAATGAGCATATCTTACTCATTTCAAGTCCACATTGTCTCAAATGTTAACCATAGAAAGACAACTCAAGTATCTATAACTTGTATTAGAGGCAACATTTACATATTCGAACTCTAAGTAAATCAAAAAGTCTGCATAAGTTACTGCATGTGCTGTTAAAATCTGCAGACTATTAGTTTCAGCAACTATCTCTAAATTTTTCATATTTTGCACCATAATTCGACCACTAAACATAAATTCATGTTGATAAAACTGAAAATCATGTTATACCTTCCATTAGATTCAAGGGTTTAGCACCAAACCATCACCATCATTCCTTCCTAGCTTGAACTTCCACAAAAATGCTTCAAACTTGAAAATCCTTGCATCTAACTATCACCCTTGTCTTGTAGCTTCTAAATCTTCAATTGCATGTAACATGCACTCAAGATTTCAAGAGAATTTTGGTGGGAGAAGGGCTGAAATTTTCGAAAATATAGAGGAGAGAATGTGGAGTGTTTTTTTGGGGATTGAAGAAAGAGAAAGTACATTCACTAGAATAAAAGATGGGTTGGCTGCAGAGAATGTCAAAATATGACTAAGTTAAAGGAAGTACTGAAGGAAGGGTTTTAAAAAAAGATTCATGTATACATTCCTTGGTGAAGGAAGTGAAGTTGGGAAAGGAAGGTTAAGGTTCATGATTTGACTCACCACTTTCCCAACTTCACTTCCTTCATCACTTACCGTCGTTAAAGCTTCATGTACATCTTCCTTGGTGAAAGACCATCTTCTTCGCCTCTCCTCGCTTCAATACAAGAATTTAAAAATTTTGGGGGGTTCTAATTGTGATGCCTGAAATTTATTATCTTGATTTAATTGAATTGATGCGATAGTTAATGAATAACTATGAGGAACTATTGTTTTACTTTTAGAATCAGTTTTGAATTAAACCATGTGTGGTGGAACTTCAAAGTTGAGTCTTGATTTAAATTGAACAATGGTTGAAATGGTTTGTGTGAATTAATCATGAGTTGAGTAACTTAATTGTGAAGTGATGTAATAAATTAAGAAAGCATGATTAAAAGATAAATATGCATGTTGGTGTATATTTGTGTTGATGAATTGATAAAGTGTAGAAATGTTTATTTAAGGCAACTACATGCCAAAAATATCACATTCACACATATTACACACTAAAAACACACACAAATCTCTAAAACATCCTCTTAAACCTTATCCTCTTTTGCTTCCTATTTGGATCCTTATGGCATGGAACTAGTAGATCTTGGTTCTAACTTTGTAGTATTTTGAGTTGTTGATGAGGTTATGTGAATTTATGGTTTGAAAAATGGTGGATTTTTATATGTTGGTGTTGATAGGATTATAAGTTGTTATTGTTGTGTTTTTATGTGTATTAGTCGAATTATTCGTAAAAATATGGGTTGTGTTTAAGTTGGATTCGAGCTTGATGCTTGAAAATGGTTGCTTCTCGCTTTTTAAAGGGCCCCGCGGAGAGCTATCCTTATACTAAGAATAACTCCTGCCCTTGAATGATCCTTCAATAGATCGATAGCGAGACAGGGCTCGATCGATTGCACGAGGTCGACCCATTTTTAGGCAAAGAAAACTTTACGCGATCGATCACAGGATTAAAGGAGATTGATCGTGGAGGGTCGAAGCAACCCAGTGCTGAGTTTTGAGAGCGAGAAGTCGATCGCGGCTGCATAAATTCTTTGAAAAATTTGTTAAGTCATGGGATTTTGAAATGTGATTTTGTGGATGATTATGATATCTAAGGAGATCTTGCTCAATGAATTAAGACGCTAAGTGAAGAACCTTACTTAAGGAATATACTACCCAATCGAATGTATTGATAACTCGAATTAATAAACGACAATCTGTGATGGTTTGAGTAGTATATGGAGTACGACAAATATGATTCATAATGATGTCGTTGAGGTTTTTGGTAAGATGTTAATATTGAATTGACATTCAATATAGATTCTGCACGAGCCTTCGTTGTTGAGGATATCTAAACCATATTGTTAACTTTAAGTACGTGTGACGTACGAGCATAGGTAAGTATATTATTGTTGCATTTAACAAATATTATATCATGTTGTGTTTGAAATAGTACGTAAAAGACGTACAAGCATTGAATGTCATATTTGTTGATATATTTGTGAAGTAAGTGATGACATGTAAGGACCCTGGTACCTTAAGTATGGATTTAAGTGCAATGAGAGCTAAGCATGCATAAATCAGAGTATAAAGTTCATGTTGATGCCCGATCTATTAGGGTTACAGTGCCAAAATAAAATTCCAAAAGGATTAATTACAATCCCAACTAAATAAATGAAAGTTAATCCTGTAGCTTTACACTACTCCTAGAGTAGAGACTATACAAAAGAATCATGTCTTCTATACCAAAAGCACTCCTCACAAGCTCACCGCATCAACCCGTCCTTAGCCCTTCATGCCCAAAATGTACCTACAGGAACAACCCCCAAACCATGAGCATATAAATAACCATAATCATACCAACAAGATTATGATATAAAATGCATAGCCGTAAATAGTTCACTTCCTGTAATGTATGCACTTAAAAGCTCCTTTGGTTGTCCCTGTACCACAAACATAATCAATAGATTATAATGCCAATAATGTATGTCATGACATGCATCCATTCCATCAATACCAATATCCAATTCCCAAGTCTTATTATATCAGTGGCATAATACCCCTCGCTTAACATGACAGTGGCATTAATACCCCTCGCTTAGACAATACCAGCGGCAAATAATATCCATCGCTATATATATGATAGTGGTGTGTTCTTCGCTTCTACATATTAGTGGCAAATATTCTCTCATCGCTATGTATGACAGCGGCAAGTATTCTATCATCGCTACGCCATAACAGCGACAAGTACTCTTCATCACTGGAATATAATCTCGACTTACTGTCACATGCTACAATGCATCCAATGAGTGTATGCAACCATAATGCATAACAAATTCATGTATGCAACCATAATTCATAGCCAAACTCATGTATGCAACCATAATGCATAACCAATGTATGTATGCAACCATAATGCATAAACCCAACACGTAAACATATTTTACCGTCCGATGCCCGTACGTCTCACTAAGTTCCTTGTTCCAAAAGTGGAGATGTCATAGGACTTTATCTCCTTGGTTGTGTTGCCACCTGGGATGGTTCTACACATTCACACAAACCAATATTAGAAGCCAATAATAGTCAGATACCGAAAATCCCACAAATATAATCAAAATCCCCATTTTTAGTGTCTCGCGATCGATCGCATATGGGCCCCCGATCGATCACGAGAGGCTACTGCCTTAAAATCTGAAAAATACCAATCCGCGAGCGATCGCGCGAGTTTGTGCCGATCGATCGTGGAAGCCCACTGGAGCCTCCCTGGTGCTCGCGATCGATCGGGAAATGTCCCGATCGATCGCGGAAGCCTGCACACGCGATTTTGCCCAATCCTCACATTTCATCTTCTCCAATACATTTTCCTTCAAAATCTTTCCCCACCATTAACATCAAAACTTCAAAAACCACCAAAATAACACCAACAATTACAATACTACTCATATACAATAAAATCCCTATAAAAACCAACATAAACCACATCAAAAACTATATTCCAACCATTACAACAACAAATCCAAAACCCAAACAAAAAATATCACATTTTCAAAACCAAACCCTTTTAAAATCCCAAAATACAAACTCATTTCAACACAAATCAAAATAATAACACAAGGGGAGGTTCATACCACTTTTTGGCTTCAAATCTCACCAAGAAATCAGCAACCAAGATTTTTTAAATCTCCTCCTCTTTCTCCTTGTTTTAACCGATAAAATGGGGTTTGGGGATAGGGCTTGGGGAGTGATATGAGAGATGGGAGTGATTGGAGAGTAAAAAGAAGGGGTTGTGGGTATGGGTTTAATTAAACATGTCTCGGTAATTAGCATGATGTATAAAGTATCCTATCATGATATTTTAAAAGCATTTCCAAAAAATGCCATAATCTCAATTACATATGCTTTACAAAATAATTAATACCTATCCCAAATAAATCATGCCAACACCCAATTTCCAACATGCATCACATGCACCCTGAAATGCTTATTACCAGGTCACGGCCACCACATGACTAAGCATTTCACCATGTTAATTAATTCAACGCTAAATTAATTAACACCATAATGATCACATACCACAAGTAATGCCAGATGCACATAATTATTTCGGGGATATCACATGACAGGTGTATGAAACCACAAATGAGTGGTGATATGGGTTATTGTGATGACGCCATTGAGCGCGCGGTGGATCATGACGCCGCCCCCTTTGAGCGTGCGATGTGATTTGGCACCTATGCTATTGAGCAAGCGAGGGTGATATGATTGATGAGATTGTGATACTATGAGATTTAA